>CM062809.1:37112954-37569299 GCA_031772625.1 Pinus tabuliformis
TGTTATCCAAGACATTATGTTCTTTCTAAATTGATAGAGTTTTCCAATGTATATTGTATTTTAGAGAAGATTTTAGATTAATTTTAGATTATTTTCTTTGAAAATTGTAAATATATATCATCCTTTTGAATCTTATGATGATCACTTTCCAATCAAGAATCCTCAAATACTCAAGACTCCACTACTAAAAGAATCCAGAGTTGTTGAGAACCTACGGTGACCCAATTTTAGCATTGAGTGTTTTCAAGATGAATTCAATAAATCAACGCAGGTATGCTCCCTTGGAGAGGTCAAAGATTCCAGGTTTTCCAAATCCTTTGCCCAACTTTAATTGGTCAAAAAATCTTCCATTGTTTAAAGATGAAATAGGAGATGATGTTGCTTTATATTTATTAAAATTTCATATGCACATTTGAAAGTTTAAAGTCAAATTCCATGAAGATTGTCTTATGAAAATATTTATGGCAAGTTTAGAAGAAAAAGCTAGATCTTGGTATGAAAATTTACCAGCCTCTAGCATATGTTCTTTAAATCATTTTCATGTTGCATTTCATGACAAATACAAGGAAATTTATTCATCTCTATTTCTAATTCAAGATTGTTGTGACAATTTTGAATGTTTTATTCAATATCTTGAAAATTACTATGATGATGATGATCAGTTCATGGATCATGAAATATTAGAGGTTTTAGAAGAAAAGCCTATTCAAAAAGTGGAAGCCTTGCTTGAATTATATTCCCCTTAGAAAGAAAAATATGATGTATGTTGTTCAGAGTCCCATGAAGTTTCGCCACAGGAAACAATTCTTGCAGCACAATAAACTGATTAGAATAAGGAAGAAATTCAGTTCCTTGAACTTGCTCAAATAGAAAATAGCAATGAAAACCAACAACAATCCAAAGATCTGGAGGTAGAGGCGATAGAGATTAAAAGTATTGAACCACAAGACCATCTTCAGCAATTAGTGGTTTCTCCAGAAATTAAAGACCAGTCAAATTTATTTGATGAAAACCATGTCACAAATTTTCTTTCCTTGCATGTAAATGAAATAAGACAACATACTTTGATAGATCATGATATTTCATCTAAAATTAATGAGAGTTTGCAACTCCCTTGCAAGCTTCTATATGACAAAGATAATGATAAGGATTTTCCTGTTGTATGTGATAAGGTTGTTATATTTGATGAAGATCAAGAGTATTCAGAGTGCTTGGTTACAGTGGATAATAAGGAGGAGAAACAATTGGCAAAACACTTAAATCAAGCAATAGTTTGGAATGAGGTTTGTTTTCCTGGTACAAATCATCCAGAAGATCTTATATGACAGGATTACCATTATCCTTTGGTCAATATATTGCAACCATCAGTACAAGAAGAGATTAAAAATCATGAACAAATTCTTGCTAATTCCAACTACCATAGATCAGAGGATAGATTTATAAAGCAATATGTGGAGGAGAAATCTCCTGATCTAATGTGTGTGTTTGATGACATTACTTCTTTTGATGATTTTCCCAAATATGATCAGTATGATGATAATTATGTTCTTAAAATCCAAACTAACTTTATAGAGCAATCAGAGGCTAGTTTGGGGAATAAGGAAATCCAGTTTCACCAACTTGAGAATAGTGATCAGCTTGTTCATTTCAGCTATGAAAGTGAGGAAGAACATGCAGAAAATTTGGAAATAAGTGAAGCTTCTTTCCCTCTTTATTTTGAATCATTTCAGTTTTTAAAGGGAATGTGGTATAAAATCTCTAAAGAAAAGGGTGAGCAGCTTGTAGAAACTTATGAAGTTCCATTCAAACCTATATGTAATAAGTTGCATCAATCCTTCCAAGTTTTTCATGATCCCATAACTGATGAGTTTGATAATGAATGCAATCATAATTTTTCTCGATTAACAGACTATGGGAGTCAAAATCAAGACGATAATGGTTTCACCAGCCAAAAATTTCAATCAATAGAAGTATCATCAAAATTCTCATCTGAAAGTCTGCAGGGTGGTAAAGATAAAAGTGACATTTTAGTTTCATGGCGTGGAGGCTATCTAGAACAATTATATAGTTTGAATCAGTTCAAAAATAGTGTACATATTTTGGAGGATCATTTTGTACAGTTTTTAGAGCCTACAAAGGAAAGCAAGTATTTTGTTATCTTATCTTTGGTTGAAAAGGTTATATTTGGCTTTAGGATCTCAGTTTCAATCACAAACAAGCCCAAGCAACAAAATCCATCAACATATATACTGCTTGAGTGGTTGCATTGGTTGTTTCATTTTACCTAACCAACAGTCAGAAAGCTGATTAGAGTAAGTGGGTAGGATTTCCGTTTGAATAAATTCAGTTTTCAGTAGCAAGGTTATGTTAGATCAAATTTCAGTTTGTAGAAAGGGTGTATTTTCAGTTCAAAAGTTTTAGTCACAAAGATTATGCAACAGAGCATATACATGTGCGCGACTGACCCAATGGATCAGGCTACTAGTCGACAACGTTCTTGACATTTCACAAGGAAATGCCATCCCCATGTGAAGCCGATGTTAGGTTCCTATACCAATATGTGTCATATATCATGATTGACTTGGTTTAGCTCTGAAATATGTACATACCTTTACTTTCTTCAAACGTTTTCCATATTTGTAAAAAATAAAAAAATAAAAAAATGTAAAGAGGGTATGCCCTAAAAGAAAATCAAAGGGTAAAAAGAATAAAGAAAAGGACAAAAAATGAAAGAAAATGAACCCCAAAGAAAAATAAAAAGACCATGAAAGTGAGCAAGTCCAAATGCCACTGCTATTTTACTTTTTGTATAATAAATATTGTGTGCAACTTGTTACTTATGCCACAATCCATGGTAACCAAATAGTTGAATCTTGGTTATTCCATGTTTTCAATTTCATGTTTATAGAGATAGAGAATAAAATCTGAACAAACTGTTTAATCTTGGCATATAAGTAGATAGGTAGAGTGAATAAAAGGAGCTCAACAGTTTAATCTGAACCCTTGGATGTAATAAGGGTAGACATAGTTAGAATACCATTGTAAAAAAAACAAAAGTTCGATAAGGGTTTTCTAGTTTAAGTGCACCCTAATAAAAGAAGAAAAAATGGTAGGATGTGTAGGTGGGTAAGTAGATGATTGGTTGTAGAATTATGTATGATGAATGGTTAAGTTAAAAGCTCAAATCATTTGCTTTCATCATTACATTACTTTAGTAAAGCATGGATGGCAATGAAGACATTTACATCATGGACAAAAGTCAAACTAATTAACTTCCCCACTCATTTATTTCCCTAAATTTTACTAATTTCCCATAAGTACTAAAGGCACCAACAACCTGAAAGTTAAAGGGGCTCAGAGCATTTCTCTGACTTTTGGAGGGACTGGACCCTCGGCCCAATAACTTGTAAGGCCTAAAGTACTTAAGCCCCCTTCATCAATATTTCCCCTTCATAAATTCATTCATCCCCTTTATAAGGTTTTTCTTAAGTAAAATCCCTATTTTACTTAGGAAAATTAAAACATTATGTATATAAAAAACAATCATATTCATTTAGCCTAAGTTATAAATGTTATATGATGAAAATGCTTTCAGAAACATTTAACTTAGCACATTTCATATCCTACAAGGTCATATTAACTTTAACTTGTATTATTATTTAACTCCTAAGAAAATAAATCACCCCTTGCCCATATTACTATTAAAAATCCCAAAAATATGTATCCTGCCCCATTGGTTTGAAAAATAACCATAATAAAGTTTGATAAATGGGATTAATTAATAGACCTGTGATTAATTAGGAGCCAAACCCCCCGCCATCCTAATAAAGGATTAATTAATCATCCGGATTAATTAATAACTTATCGTCCAATCACATCACCCCCGATATGATTAAGGCATTTAATTATGGTCGGGCCCCTCCAGTTAACTCCCCGCCTCTTTCCAATGTTGACTACCGTCCGATCAGATCTCCCAGCTCTGATGCCTATCGCTCATATCACGCGGGCCCTTCGGTTGAACGTTAAGCGTGCGATATGGGCAGTTTTCCAAAACTCGCCGATGTAACATGTCAATCAATCAATGGAATTGCACGACCCTCCTCCAAAATCACTGGCCTTCCAAAAGCTGTGCGGTGAAAACCAATACCGCCTCCACTTCCCACCCTTCGCATATGACAAATTGTCCACTGTTCATTAAAAGTTTACCCGCCAATATCAACCATTTACCTGTTTAAATACGAAAATCCCAGTTTTGCTCGTTTTCACCTGATTGTGTAGTAAAACCCTATGTAACCCATCTGTGCCACCTGAAGCCTCTGTTAACTGATTCGAGCATGGTTTACCTCTTGAAAAGCATTCTGGACTCACTCCACAGACCTCTCAAGCTCAAATGAAACCTTCTCGACCTCCCCTGCAAACCAATTCTTTCTTAACAATTTTTTTTTGTTTTACAGGCGATTAAAAGACCGCAGCCTTGGATAAACCGTCTTAATACTAGTCATAAGACTTGTTTACTCTGAGATTTTTATTAGGTCTATTCAAAAAGAGATGGAAAATAAAACATATAGTTAAAAGACGAGCAAAGGAAACATGAAATTAAAGGATTTACTGTTGAAACAAACAGTAAAAACCTAAAATATATAGTGAAGTTAAAAGGACACAGTAAAGAACAGTCAAAGTGTATCAGGATTAAAGAGTATCATATTGAAGACCAAATCAAGTAAATCATCTAGCATGAAGATAAACAGCAGGGAAGACAGTTACAGATCATACAAATTCATGTCAAAGTGAAGACAGATGAAAAAACAGAGTGGTGAAAGTAAACAGTAAAAGTAAACATGGATGCAATAAGGGTTAAATAGAGATGAAAACACTTTCACCAGCAACAATGAAGTTTATCCAAAGTAAAAGTGAAAAATAATTAAAAGAAATTTAAGGTTAAAAGATGAAATTAGAGCAAAAATGGTACATTCTTTAGAAATCTCCTGTTTAAGTCATAGTTTTTCAGAAACTATTGTGGCCAATCAAATAAGTATTTTGAGAAATTGGAGTAGGTTTTTGTTCCTAACAGGCCAATATACAAAAACCTATCTCACTGTTTACACAAGTATTACCAAAAGGGAGATAAGTGCATGTTTTCACAGCCTATTTTTCAGTTTGTGCAAAGTCCTGTTTTTGACATTTTTTTGCAGAGCATATTGTGAACGTCTGGAGATGAATTTTGGGAAACTGAGAGAGGTGTATCTCAAAAAATTTCTTATCTACAATAACCTCTTTCACTTTTTATATATATATCTCGGATTGATATAGACAAGTGTATCATTGGACCCTAATTTTTCATAATTTCTGGGGCAGAATGCACAAAGGAAGGATGCAGTTAGTGACTGGGATGCCTCATCATCAACTAAGAGTTGCTATCAAATTCGAATTTCACTTATTTTTCACCATAAATCCATAAACATAGTGCCAAATAGATTCATTAGTTTTGAATGTCCTTTATTTAAGTTCTATTATTGTAAAACATTTTGAGATTTTTGTAAACGAATCTTGATATTTTTTCAAGATATTTCAGTTTAAGAAATTGTATAAATACTTCTTCATTTGAAGTATTTTTTGTGGATTCTATAACATTTCTATAACTATAGACTATCAAGCGAAGAAAGCTTTGTACTCAAGTCTGGATTTTTTGCTGGAAAAGGAATAAAAGTTGAGGACATTTCATCAGATTCATGTGCAGTCTAATTGCAAATAAGTATTGTATCCTTGTGATTCATTTGTTTTCTACATGTTTCTATGTTTCATGCATCTCAAAACTAAATTGTAAAATAGTAAAAGTATATCAAAATTCGCTTCATTTCTCTCTGCTATCAACAGTATGCCATTTACATGTTTTCTTGTAAACTATTTCGGTAAAGGAATTCTTAATTGCTCCTATATCCCTGTAGTTTTCTTTAATAAGTCTCTGGTATAGGATTCTTAATTTCCTTATGCTGGTTGACCTATCTTTCCCTCTTCTTTCTAATCCTAACTTGAGGATTCTTAATTGCCCTCTTTTTTTGAATAGAAATATCATCCATTTAAACCTTGAATTTGTTTTTACTCTATTATCCTACATGTTTGTTACAGGGAAAAGTGTCTATGCAGAACTGCTAATCCCACTAAGGCGGGTAGCTACCTTAGAAACAGACAAAGTAAAACTACTTTCGTTTTCCTTTATGAAAGATAGAAGAGAGAAGAATAAAGGAGACCAACCTCTGTCTTGCGCTTGGTTCCTTGCTCGATTCCTCTCTCTTCTAATAGTCTTTTGCTACTCGCTTTCTTGTATACCCAGCTTCACAGAGTACCTGTAGAATCAAAGCAGCATAACACTATACGAGAACATGGATCTATTATCATAAACAATCTAGGATCAGAAGTAAATTGACCATACAAATGAAAAAAACATAAATTACACAAGAGTATGGAGGAAAACTTGAATAGCTTTATTGATAATCAAGAAAGAGCCAAGAGAGTTACAACCAGTTGTTCTGACCCAGCATCATCCTCTCAGCAAGTAAGCCCTTCTTCACCTCATGCAAAGCTTAGATCACCCAACACTATGATGTTGCCTCAAGAAACCAACAAAAATTACTTGCAAGATGCAAAATTCCAGCCTCTGGATCTCTGGGATGAGGGATCCATATATAGATGTATGTAAGGGAGATGAGTCAGCTTGTGATTTGATTAGTGTCTTCCCTCTGATAGTTCTTGCTTCCACTTGGAGATTAATGATCTCTTACTCATCTCTGGTCGAATTCAAAGAGGCAAGTGTCACAGGAGAAGTTTCTAGAAAATTCCATGCTTCTCCACCTCGCAGATTGACACTGCCATTTGTCTTTTCTCGCCCATCGCACCCCATAGAAGGGATTTTTGAAATGCAGCGCACCCACTGTGTGTACTTAGGTGAGATGCAACACACTTTGCCTATGGAGCAGGTGAAATGATCCAGTTTTGACCAGTATTGAGTAGTTTTCATGGAGAACTTCTGGGAGAAGCTGTAATCAGTTGACCTTGTTCATTTAGGGGTTGGGACAACACTTTTAGGGACTTAGGAGCCCTCGGTTTATGGACATTTTATGGTTGGGGTTGCAGTGCCCAAAAATGTCTATAACAGTTGCCCCCTAAAGCATGAGGTCGTTAATCTTATTTGATGTCGGGTGAAATGCTTTATCATGAGGATTCGAAGTTCTTTCAAGATGGAAGGAGACCTGTAATAAGATACAATACAATACATTATCTTCATAATATTTTCATGATCTAGCTGAGGCGGGCATTCCCATGCTCAGCTTTATAAATTCATTTTCATGTACATAGGACAGAAAATCGTCTGAGTGTAGACTGATGATTCTGGTAGAGCCATCATTCCTTTGATTGGATGATTATCTGTGCAGCAATGATGTACATTTGACGTCTTTATTTTCCTGAATATATATCGGAGCCCGGATGGATGAAACTAGATCCGGGGTCTTCAATCTCATTCGGTCTTCACTCAAAGTACAAGTCGATCCATGTGAGAGATGTTCTGAAGTCAAACATGGAAAGACATCGCCTGATTACCAACCAATGATGTAAGTTGTTAACAGGCACGAGAGGAATCATCGATAATGATAATGATCCTCAAGGTACTGCAATACAATTCACATGGTATGAATAAAGGACTTGGCGTCGAACACCACGCAAAATCTTTCGGTCAAAGGTCATTGATGTAAACCTATCGCTAGAAGTGAGAAACTTGCCATTGAGGCATGCAAGCTTCAAAGTACTGAAATGGGTGTTCCTAGATCGACTTCTTGGATAATGAGCTGATGTCGACAAGAAGCAATCCGTCATAGGAGGTCCTTAATGAATCCCACATCAATGACACGGAACAGAGCAAATGATCTTAGTGGAGGTGAAAACGGTCTGGTGATATAAGGTTCAGGGTGGCGGTCATGAAAGAATGGAGTGTAAATGTATTGCAGCGGGTGAGACACAGGTGAATTCTCTGAGTGACTTCTCTTGAACATATCGGCGACACTAACATGATGGATTGGTAGCATTAACCCCAAATGTGGATGGTGTGATGTGACCGGTGAATGAAACAACCCAACCCGACTTGGATGCAGAGTGAAAGTGTCATGCTCAAGAGCGACTTTCTACCAACAAAATTTCTTCAAGTTTTCTTCCCAATTTTTCCCCAGTCACTGCTGACCAGTACCTCTTTATTTTTGTCAAGCTTGAGGAGGATAACATATGATTGTTCTATAATTTTCCCTTCGGGAAAACCCATCGCTATGTTTTAACGAGCCTAGCGATAGTGAAACTCGTTCTTGTCTGCCATGGACAAGTTTGTCGCTATTAGGTTTTAATGAGTTTAACGACAAAGCTAACTCAGTCCTTTTCAATTTTAGAGAGTCTGAAAAGGGACATAAAGGAAACTCCAAAAATCCTTTTTCGTCATCTAATCCCTTAGGTCCGAAAAAGTATTAAACAATACAGAAGGGATGAATTTTCGATACTTTTAACGAGCCGAACAAAACAAGCGCTTGATCTTTTTGTGTAATAATCCCTCAGGTACAAAAAGATTAAAATCTAAAGGAGGGATAGCACTTCCGGTCCCTTTAACAAGCTGGAGAGGCCAATAGCTTGGCAATCTTTTCATATTTTACGAGTCATTTGAAAAGAGCTTAAAGGAGACTCGTCTTTGAGGAACGAGTGATAAATTTGGGTAGCAGCTGATTCCAGGTAAGGTTTGGATTTTTCCAATCACGACAGTGTCACAAGGATGGCTAACAGGATCACTCTTCGCAACTGTTCCTCAAAAGGGGTAAAAAATCAAATGGAGGTGAATGATTGGCCAATACAGAGTGGAGGTGATGATGAGAACACGACCAAGGCTTTAAAGGCTGAAGTACTACATTCACAATGGTTATTTATCGGAAATTGGTTCTTTTTTTAATGAGCTTAAACGCCAGGGGAAACATTTGCTCATTGCTTAAGTTTATTTTTTAACGAGCATGAATTCCACGTTAAAACTACTTGATTAATCCAGTCGCATAATAAGGATGTCTCATATATAAAAACGACAATTTCTCAAATCTTTTGCCCCACATCCTTTCTTTATGGAAGTTAGGAAGTGACCAATCCTACGAGTTTAAAGGGTTAGCGGACCTAAAAATCTAAAAAAAACAAATGGTCGCTCTTTGCTTGCACGCCAAAGGTTTGCATGCCCCTAGGTATAAAATAGAGTTTCAAGGTTACTCTTCAATCTACCGACAAAACATTTGTTTTATTGGGAAAGGTTTACTTCTTTCAGGTTACCAAAGATTGTTTTATCCGCACCGCAAACAAAACATTTCTTTGGCGATGCCTACTGAGATAGACAAAGACGAGTGGCACAGACGCCTCCACCCACATAACTTTGACAAGGGAATCTTATTCCAGTCCAACCCCCTTTTCCAACCACGGACGGGAGTGTCAGACTAGTCATATATCTCTCGTGGAAACCTATCCTATACCTGAAGTTTTCCTACCGAAGTAGACCAGGGTGCATGCCCCCTAGGTTTCAGTCATGTCCCCCGAATCACTCGCGCTCATCAGGTGGACGGACTGGAGATTGATGAGATATTCCTTGTGTGAAAAGACCATTCAGGGATGGTATATGACTATTTTCCATGTGTGAACCGGGAAATGAAAGCTGGTCTATGAGCTTGACCACTCTTCCTTCGTGCAGAAAACACATTACTCTAAAGAGTGATGAGACAATTGCTCCCATGCAATAAATATAGTCTCGTCCAAGGAGTAGATTATAATCCAGGGGTCCTTGGACTACCATTACGTTCATTTGAACGGTTTTCCCTCTCAATGTTATGGGCACATTTAGGGGTTGGAACAACACTTTTAGGGACTTAGGAGCCCTTGGTTTATGGACATTTTATGCTTGGGGTTGCAGTGCCCAAAAATGTCTATAACAGTTGCCCCCTAAAGCATGAGGTCATTAGTCTTATTTGATGTCGGGTGAAATGCTTTATCATGAGGATCCGAAGTTCTTTCACGCTGGAAGGAGACCTGTAATAAAATACAATACAATACATTATCTTCATAGTATTTTCATGATCTGGCTGAGGCGGGCATTCCCATGCTCAGCTTTATAAATTCATTTTCATGTACATAGGATAGACAATCGTCTAAGTGTAGACTGATGATTCTGGTAGAGCCATCATCCCTTTGATTGGATGATTATCTGTGCAGCAATGATGTACATTTGATGTCTTTATTTTCCTGAATATATATCGCAGCCCAGATGGATGAAACTAGATCTGGGGTCTTCAATCTCATTCGATCTTCACTCAAAGTACAAGTTGATCCATGTGAGAGATGTTCTGAAGTCGAACATGGAAAGACATCACCCGATTACCAGCCAATGATGTAAGTTGTTAAAAGGCGCGAGAGGAATCACCGATGATGATAATGATCCTCAAGGTACTGCAGTACAATTCACGTGGTGTGAATAAAGGACTTGGCGTCGAACACCATGCAAAATCTTTCGGTCGAAGGTCATTGATGTAAACCTGTCGCCAGAAGTGAGAAACTTGCCATTGAGGCATGCAAGCTTCAAAGTACTGAAATGGGTGTTCCTAGATCGACTTCTTGGATAATGAGCTGATGTCGACAAGAAGCGATCTGTCATAGGAGGGCCTTAATGAATCCCACATCAATGACTTGGAACGGAGCAAATGATTTTAATGGAGGTGAAAACGGTCTGGTGATATAAGGTTCAGGGTGGCGGTCATTAAAGAATGGAGTGTAAATGTATTGCAGCGGGTGAGATACATGTGAATTCTCTGAGTGACTTCTCTTGAACATATCGGCGACACTGACATGATGGATTGGTAGCATTAACCTCAAATGTGTATGGTGTGATGTGATCGGTGAATGAATAAACCCAACCAACTTGGATGTGGAGTGAAAGTGTCATTGTTCAAGAGCGACTTGCTACCAACAAAGTTTCTTCAAGTTTTCTTCCCCATTTTTCCCCAGTCATTGCTGACCAGTACCTCTTTATTTTTGTCAATCTTGAGGAGGATAACATATGCTTGTTTTATAATTTTCCCATCGGGCAAACCCATCGCTATGTTTTAATGCGCCTAGCGATAGTGAAACTTGTTCTTGTCTACCATGGACAAGTTTGTCGCTATTAGGTTTTAACGAGTTTAACGACAAAGATAACTCGGTCCTTTTCAATTTTAGAGAGTCTGAAAAGGGACGTAAAGGAAACTCCAAAAATCCTTTTTCGTCATCTAATCCCTTAGGTCCGAAAAAGTATAAAACAATACAGAAGGGATGAATTTTCGATACTTTTAATGAGCCGAACAAAACAAGCGCTCGATCTTTTTGTGTAATAATCCCTCAGGTCCAAAAAGATTAAAATCTAAAGGAGGGATAGCACTTCCGGTCCCTTTAACGAGCTGGAGAGGCCAATAGCTTGGCAATCTTTTCATATTTTACGAGTCAGTTGAAAAGAGCTTAAAGGAGACTCGTCTTTGAGGAATGAGTGATAAATTTGGGTAGCAGCTGATTCCAGGTAAGGTTTGGAATTTTCCAATCACGGCAGTGTCACAAGGATGGCTAACAGGATCACTCTTCACAGTTGTTCCTCAAAAGGGGTAAAGAATGAAATGGAGGTGAATGATCGGCCAATACAGAGTGGAGGTGATGATGAGAACACGACCAAGGCTTTAAAGGCTGAAGCACTACATTCACAACGGTTATTTACCGGAAATTGGTTCATTTTTTAATGAGCTTAAATGCTGGGGGAAACATTTGCTCATTGCTTATGTTTATTTTTTAACGAGCATGAAGTCTGCGTTAAAACTGCTCGATTAATCCAGTCGCATAATAAGGATGTCTCATATATAAAAACGACAATTTTTCAAATCTTTTGCCCCACATCCTTTCTTTATGCAAGTTAGGAAACGACCAATGCTACGAGTTTAAAGGGTTAGAGGACCTAAAAATTAAAAAAAAACAAATGGTCACTCTTTGCTTGCACGCCAAAAGGTTTGCATGCCCCCAGGTATAAAATAGAGTTTCAAGGTTACCCTTCAATCTACCGACAAAACATTTTTTTTATCGGGAAAGGTTTACTTCTTTCAGGTTACCAAAGATTGTTTTATCCACACCGCAAACAAAACATTTCTTCGGCGATGCCTACCGAAATAGACAAATGCGAGTGGCACAAACGCCTCCACCCACATAACTTTGACAAGGGAATCTTATTCCAGTCCAACCCCGTTTTCCAACCACGGACAGGAGTGTCAGACTAGTCATATATCTCTCGCGGAAACCTATCCTATACCTGAAGTTTTCCTGCCGAAGCAGACCAGGTTGCATGCCCCTTGGGTTTCAGTCATGTCCCCCGAATCACTTGCGCTCATCAGGTGGATGGACTAGAGATTGATGAGATATTCCTTGTGTGAAAAGACCATTCAGGGATGGTATATGACTATTTGCCATGTGTGAGCCAGGAAATGAAATCTGGTCTACAAGTTTGACCACTCTTCCTTCGTGCAGAAAACACATTACTCTAAAGAGTGATGAGACAATTGCTCCCATGCAATAAATATAGTCTCGTCCAAGGAGTAGATTATAATCCGGGGGTCCTTGGACTACCATTACATTCATTTGAACGGTTTTCCCTCTCAATGTTATGGGCACATTGGGAAGGATCCCTAACGGTCGACTGGTTCCTTTGTCAAAGCCTGTTAGATTTCTCATCTCAGGCAAAAGCGATGGCGAACCAAGCGCTTTCCAAGCAGTTGAGGAAAGGATACTCACAGAAGCCCCTTCATCTATGATGGTACTGGCCATAACCATTCTATATACTTGAGAAATGATTCGGAATGGTACACTAGCCGGTAAACGGGGTCTGCCTAGCTAATTCCAGTCGAAGGAAACAACTAGGTTGCTTGGAGGCGGGACCGAATAGATGGCCGGGTACGACTCTGACGAACTTCCTTCCTGCGGTAAAGTTATGGGTAAATTGCCCCCATGTTCATTGGAGTCTGTGTTTATGAAAAGAATTTGGACGGTGTCATCCTTGTTCTCTTCGGTGACTGTATCATCTGAAGATGGAACCTCTGAAGGCAAGACTGGGTCAACTGCTACCTTGACCTTTTGACTTTCGTCTGGTATGGGTTCAGATGGTTTATCTTCAATGATAGATGCTTCGGCTGACCACCTGGGTGGGTCAGCCGAATTTTCAACTAGCGATGGACTCGGCAAGAGTTTCTTATATCCAGGAGGAAGTCGTAATGGTGAAACCGGACGATCATCCAAAACTCTTTTAGCCTCGTCTAAGAAGGGACAACGGTGGACGGTGTGATCGCCTTCACACAGTTTACAAGGAAATTTTCACTTTCCTTTTTGTCCAGGGGCTTCACTTTCACTAGTCGATGGTGTGCTTTCAACATGATCATAAGAGGTTGATGACACCGGGTTGTACAAACGAGGAGACTAGTCCCTTAAGATCTGAGGGATGCAGGGACAATCTCTATGATAGTGGTCTCCTTTGCAAATGACACATGGCGATTTAGGCCTGGTCGGTGCAGTGTGCAGATTTTTGCTAGATGACGCTTGGTTGCCCCTTTTCGCCTTATGCTCCTTCTTCTTCTTCTCTTTCTTCTTCTTTTCCTTCTTCTTCTCAGGTACTTGATTTTTGGCTTTACCAGCCTCATCAAGCAAAGAGGAAGGAGGAGAGGAAGAATTGGATGAAGTAGAGGGTTGGGGGGTAACTCTGGAATTGTCTAGTTGCTTACTCGATTGTTCAAGAATTGCGGTGTTCTGAACGACGGAGGTTGAGAAAAGCCATACGGGCAAGCCGATTTTCAATCCCAGAAGTGACAATGTGACCATATGGGGTTCACCAACATCTCCCCAAGAGGAGAAGGGACTAGGATTTCCTCCAAGGGGAACTCCTTGGTTGGTGGACTCCATTTTCTCAACCTAAGACCAACGTAGGAAAGGTGATGATTATTCCGTTTAAAATAAATTTTAGACGCTTTGACACAACTTGTTTTTTCAATTTTTAAGAGTCGAGAAAAAACAAAAGATGACTCTAGTCGCCTTTGATTTTTAATGAGCCTGAAGTGACAAGTGCTCAGATGGACCTTTTCTGTTAAGGAGTTTGAAAAGGAACGAAAGGGACTGCTCTGGAAATCTAGGCAGAGGGATTATCAAACCAATCGCAAAACTGCATAATACTTTTTACTGTACGAAAGTTAATCTTCCCGAATGTTGTGTTTAGTGCATTGCGATCGATAGGGCGGTAGACACAGCTTCCTATGGATAAAGGATTAAGCCAATTGTGGTCTCCCAAAATATACTCGACGGTATGTGGGAGCACAAGTCCGTACTGGAACTTATCGTCTCAAAGTGGAGGAATCACCCAACCAACAGTGAGAACAATAGTTACCAGGCTTTACGACGCCGGAATACGTCTCTAGCCTAGACTTCTAGATGTTGTGCGTTAGGTTCCAAAGCATTGTTAGATTCATTAAATTTATTTTATAGTTGATCTTGCTTAAGAAATTTTCCTTTCAGGTTCACCATGTGATGTAGATGTACAATTCCTAAAATGCAATCTAAGATGATAAATAGTCATTTTATCTTCTTTGTGCAATGAAAATCCTAGCTACTAAGGAAATAGAGACAGTATTATTTCAACAAAGAGCATAGAGCACACACTATATGCACTGTCCTAAATCAAACCAATCAAACAGTCTAAATGCAAATGCACATGCATGTATTTGTTTTCAGCCTTCTTAATATGTGAATGATAAAAAGAAAGCTAATGCGCAAATCTGAATTATTTTTCAAAGCAACAATTACTAACAAGTTTCTTTTCAAAATCAAAATGGAGACGATGATAACACTTTGCAATTTGGAAATGAAAACTTACTTTCGACACTAGAAAAACTACTAATTCAGATCAAATACAATAGTAACAGGGTAATCGACTATCAAGAGTAATCAGACTCTCTTCTATGACTGAAAACGACACTTGTGACACTTTCAAATCAAGAAACGACAATACAATTACGTTACTTCTTTGCAAAGGAGAAATAAAAATGACTCAACAAATACACAAAAACATTTACAGTTCTTTGCACAATGGAGGCGGAATAACAGTAAGGAAAGGGGTTTCAAACAGAGGTGTACCGACTACAGGCAGCAAAACTCTTGAATAGATCTGAAAAGAGTGAGCACAGAAACCAGAATTTAGGAACAATGCCTAGTCTGATCAGCGCACCTGTAACACAGTGAATTTGAAATGCAGCGCACCTACTACACTCGGGAAGTGCGTTGAATTTGAGATTCACAGAACAGACAATGCGCTGGGCTAGGGACGAGACTTTGCTTGGGTTCCGAGTCACAGTTTGCAGTTCAGTTCAGGGATTTTGGCCGAGCAAGTGGTAATCAGTAAATCAATCACAGGGGTAGATCCAAGGATGTTACTAGAGCCACCACAAGGGAAATTAGAGAGTTTTTAAATCAGTTGTTTAATTCATAAACAAGACTCGGAGATTGACTGAAGCAACATTTATCTACTTTGCATTTGCATAGCAAATGTAGTTCGAAGGCTACCTAGCTCAACTTCAGGCTCCGTCTGTAAGTTTATAAAGTAAACAAATGTAGATAAACAAACAACCTAGTCGCTCCCCAGTGGAGTCGCCATTTTGTTACAGGGAAAAGTGTGTATGCAGAACTGCTAATCCCACTGAGCCGGGTAGCTACCTTAGAAACAAAAAAAGTAAAACTACTTTCGTTTTCCTTTATGAAAGATAGATGAGAGAAGAATAAAGGAGACCAACCTCTGTCTTGCGCTTGGTTCCTTGCTCGATTCCTCTCTCTTCTGATAGTATTTTGCTACTCGATTTCTTGTATACCCAGCTTCATGGAGTACCTGTAGAATCAAAGCAGCATAACACTATACGAGAACATGGATCTATATCATAAACAATCTAGGATCAGAAGTAAATTGACCATACAAATGCACAAAACATAAATTACACAAGAGTATGGAGGAAAACTTGAATAGCTTTATTGATAATCAAGAAAGAGCCAAGAGAGTTACAACCAGTTGTTCTGACCCAACATCATCCTCTCAGCAAGTAAGCCCTTCTTCACCTCATGCAAAGCTTAGATCACCCAACACTATGATGTTGCCTCAAGAAACCAACAACAATTCCTTACAAGATGCAAAATTCTAGCCTCTGGATCTCTGGGATGAGGGATCCATATATAGATGTCTATAAGGGAGATGAGTCAGCTTATCATTTGATTAGTGTCTTCCCTCTGATAGTTCTTGCTTCCACTTGGAGATTGATGATCTCTTACTCATCCCTGGTCGAATTCAGAGAGGCAAGTGTCACAGGAGAAGTTTCTGGAAGATTCCATGCTTCTCCACCTCGCGGATTCACACTTCCATTTGTCTCTTCTCGCCCATCGCACCCCATAGAAGGGCTTTTTGAAATGCAATGCACCCACTGTGTGTACTTAGGTGAGATGCAACGCACTTTGCCTATGGAGCAGGTGAAATGATCCAGTTTTGACCAGTTATGAGTAGTTTTTCATGGAGAACTTCTGGGAGAAGCTGTAATCAGTTGACCTTGTTCATTTAGGGGTTGGAACAACACTTTTAGGGACTTAGGAGCCCTTGGTTTATGGACATTTTATGCTTGGGGTTGCAGTGCCCAAAAATGTCTATAACACTTTTGAAATCCCACCTCAGCAATTTGACTTCATCCAGTGAATTCTCCCAAATTGACTCCATATCCCAATGGCCTAAAGCCTAGTTTGCCAATTCATTTCAAAATTCCACCAATCTCGAACAAAACAACCTTGAACATTTATAACTAGCCTAAACTATTTTCAAATAAAGCTAAATCATAAAGGGAGAGCCCTCTCTGAGTACAAATTGGCTAGATTTTGTACTTAAAAGATTGGTTTGTGGTTACCTCTAGTCCCTTTCCTTCTTTCAATAGCTTATAAGGAAAATTTGAGTGATAATAGGGCCTATAAACCATAACACATACTACCATCCCTTAGGGACACTAGATCACTCAGCAGCCTGACATCCACACCTGGTGATCAATCCCTGAGTTGGAACTCATTTTCACAAGATTGACACCCCAACGAAACCCTTGATTAATTGTGCATGCGATTATGAGGATCCAACCACACGCATAAGCCTTCCTGCATGTGGTTATGACTAAGATCTCTATGTTATGTGCCTGTGGTCACAAGATCTGTGCAAATTTTTTAGGGATGGCATATAGGTCATTGCCCATAAATGTCGAGAACTTTCCATAATCAGGTCTAAGATGACAACAAGTCTAAATAGTAAATAATAGGGCTAGACCTTTTCCAACACATTCTTAATACACGATGTAAATTTCGTCAAACATATGGTAAACATAGAAGCTACAAGTCATGAATGCATATTTGATCATGATCTTATTAACTTAATCAGAAAATTGTCAAGAAGGCTCAATTCCCTCTTGAGCTAGCTGCAACAACACTTGTTAGCCCATACATGCATCAATCATTCAATAACTTATTAATAATGCACACGATACATAGCAAGAGCACATCATATAACTATGGATATAACAGAATAGAATCCATGACAAACCAACCATAAGATCGAAACAATAACTAGTACATATGCTTATCAATCACAATAAGAGAATAGCTCATATTAACATATGTAATAGTGAACCAAGTTAGGGACTTCTGCATACCACCCGACCATAGATTGGGTTGAACCAAAATCTCTCTTTTAGTTGATCAGATCCATGCCATATTCCAATCATGAATATAGGACCATATGGGTTAAACCAAATCAAAACCAACCAATGCTTCAAGAGGAAAAACCACCTCAACCCTCAACCATAGTGATTTCACCTAACTAGTCAAAAAATCGTTAATACCAAACTAGATTGGTCTCTTCTCAATTTTTCCAGGGCTCCAGGGACCACTATCTCAACCCACAACCTCCAGGGATCCCAATTAGATGTTATAGAGCTCTAGAGAACTATTGTCACAACCTATAGCCTCCAGGGAACCCAAGTTGTTCCAGGGCTGTAGAGATTCCATCCCAACCAATAGCTACTAGGGAACCTAAGAACCAATTAGAAATCTAAATCGAAAACCCACTACATCATGGATATCCAAGAAATGATAAGGAAATGATTAAATCACTATCAATCCAGACAAATCTCCATGTCAATGACAACAAATAAACAAGGAATCACATGAAAGTAATCATTTTGTAGTTGCTGATCTAACTTTCTCCTTACACTCCCTTTCTTTCCTTTCCTTTTACTTTTGGTTTCCTTTTCTTACTTTCTTGCTCTATTCTCTTGGAGCTCTCTCTCTCTAAAATTGATCCAAAGCCAAAACTAACAAAAATATGTGAATTGTTTCTCTAATGCCTTTTTATCATTGATATCTCCTTTTTTCTTTCATTTTCCTCATTTTCTCTGTAATTTCCCTTGTGTACATATTTGTGTCTCTTCACCTTTCTTTTCTCCTATTTTCATCTATTTTACATAATTAAATGCCAATTATTTCCTCTTTTCCTTTTCCAATTTCCACAGCCATTAAAAAACCATAAGTAATGCCTTCTTTAATGTTTACTCACCATTCAACTTGGAATATTTGTCCCATGACCTTGGTCTTATTTTATTTACAATGGAAAAACAACCAAGGGTTGTTACAAGTCTTGACTTTAATTTTCAACTCGAGGTTTGTATAAACTTAATAGGGGTCAAAACTATGTGTGAAACATGTACTTGTATTTTTTCTTTGGTGACTTCTATGGAAACACTAAGATGAGATCTAGTTACTGAAACACCATACTAATTACCCTATGATATAGGCAAAATTCAAAATTGTAGGAAATGAAAGGAAATAAGCAAATATATGATATATTCCTAAAAATGAGGCAAACTACATTTAACTATGATTAAATAAATTCATGTCTATTATACCATGTAGAGAAATAAAGCTCACACTTTAAATAAACCATATAATATCAAATCCTAATTTTACAAGAAAAAGGCAATATTTTACAACAACTGGATGATTGAATCTATCTGGTCTCTTGGATTCTAAAATTCATATTTAGCCTCTGAGGGATGTTGTAACACATCAAAGAAGATTAACCATGCATTGGATGCAAGTTTAGATGAGTTTTGGATGCAAAATGCAAATTGTTAGTCCAGTAAGCAAGAACATACAATAAGGATGCAGTGTTAAGGTGAAATGAGCTATGGGAAGGCTAAATGATGATAAAAAAATTCATTTCCATGTTCTTATGTCATTTGTAGATAGGTCTATTCAATGAATGGGAAAACATAGAGTCTCATGTAGCTCTAGAAAGAAGAAAAATATACAATTACAACACATAGAAATGATGAACAACAACTAAATATAAGAAACCAAAGTGAAGTTTAATGTATGAAAAATAGGTGTTACTGCAAAAAAAAAAAAAAATCACTTCCAGGACTACCATTTAGTGCATCAAGGTACTATGCAAGAAAATATTGTAAACAAGCTAACTAATTAACCCTATATAAAACAATATTCAGAAATTAGTTCACAAAAATAAATAAACGAACAAGTGCATGAAAGATAATAATACATGAGGGTCTTGAGCACTTGTGGTGGGCCTTAATCAAAGGAGGATTAGATCCTTGAAGGAACAACTGTCTAAGAACCAAATCTTCCTTTCATTAATCATAAAAGGTGCTTGTACATGAAAATTTGTAGAATTGGAACTTCTAAGCTAATGCCTCTACTAACTTGACCACTACTAGCTTATTATGATTTTTTGTTGACTACCTAATGGTCTACTCAAGACCCTTATTTATACAAGATGAGTGAGGGGAAACATCCTTGAAAGGAGGACTACTTTCCCTCCAAAAATCCTAAAAATCAGGATCATGCTCCTTGAGTGACCGCACCACTTTAGGGAGGAGTGATTAGTGCTTCAAGCCAGTCCAATTTGATCTTCCTATAGCAAGGGAAAGGACCCATAAATATATCTGACTAGATATCATCTCGATCTATGCAAAATATTCTTAATATCCCACATCATAAGCACATTAGGCACATAAAGTAATATAAACATCTCTAACCTTCATAAGAAATTATTTAATATAAGAAAACATTATTAAGTGCATAAGGAGAGGTCTAAGGATGTTAAATAGGTCATACCCCCATACCGAAAGTTTTTATCATCCTCTAAGCTACCTATTCTTCCTTCTTTATTTTTCTTTTCTGCATTCATTTCCCTGATGACCTATTTAAAATCCCATTTTGTGCTAGAGGTGCTTGTCTCTACTTGATAAAATTCTACATTTGTCTCAATGTCATGCCACTCTTTTGATTCTTCCTCTTGGCTTTGATTTTCCTGAAGTTATAGTAGTAAAAGTGGATTGAATATAAGTCCAATCCATTGGGTCGTAAGTTTTTTAATGATTCTTTTATATATGTGGACTTTTTCTAGTGTGGCTTGCAACTTATTAGGGGAATGATATTCCCTGGTATTCATGAGTAAGGGTAGTTGATCAGGAGATCAAATTTTAGCTCAAAAATAAAATTTCCTAGAAAGTATTGAAACCAACATCAATTTGAAGTTCTCGACGTTTTGAATCCAATGGCATTCCTTTCACCTAAATCTGACACCGTATGCTCAAGTTATCATGTGCTGACCATTTGGCCCAACTACTAAAAGTTTAGCAAGTCTATTGACTGGGTTGACCGTATCATGAGTCAACATGGTGACTATTCAAGGTACAATCTAATCATAGGATTTCAAGTGTCATCCTCCAGTTTTTTGGTAACTGGTTGATTTTTATTGGATAGTGGTTTTTGTGGGTGGACCAATGAAATGGTGCCACCTGGCCAAGTCATGGGCTGCCACGTGGCACCCTGAAACAGTGCAAACTTTTGGTTATAGTCCAATTGAGGCCCAGGAGGATCGAACATAGAACCTCCTATACATAGATGCAGTGCCTTATCAACTTCCCTAGCAGTGGTTCTTAACATACTAAGGACCAAACCTGTACTTAGAGTTTCATTTGGAACCCCTTGGAGGAAGGCATCGGGCTGTCGACCCCGACCCCTGGTCACAACCTTGGTACAAGACCATAGGATCCAAAAGAAGGTGTAAATGAAAGGGAGGTTAATCCCTGGGCCCATCCCTTGGTCACTTGGACGTCGACCAGACCATCGATAAGTAGCAGGGAGCTCTAGTAGAGAGGGACTATCCCTGGTCCCGGCCCCAAGGGCAAATGCCACACCATGAGACCACGACTTATGGAGTTAAGGTGCTAGGTGGTAGGCCATTTTGGTGGGTGTCATCCATAGGTTACATGATCACCCACAAGACCATGTGCCAGCAAATTTAGGGGCCCGACGGGAAGGGTGGGCAGTTAGCCCATCCTTTGATCCCGTGGCGCCAATGTGACCACATGTTCGTGTTTTAAGATCTAGGCCACCAGGGGTGCACGTTAAGGCCCAACCCATGGCCTTATGTGCTTATATGACCACATTTTCTGATCTCCAAGGGTTATTGATGAATTTAAGTTTCCTACAAAATGCACCAGCGGAGGGCAAAAATTTCGCTCCTTTAGCGAAAAATAGAGTAGATTTGTAGGGCAATTAGACTGTTGGAATGATTTGTAGGATAGTTAATAGTAAAACTTATGGGAGAGCTTGGAGAGCAATATATTTTTGAGTTTTTGACGAAATTGAGCTCAAAAAGAGTCTAGCTAGGGGTTTTTGGATATTCTGGATCCAATGGTGACCTTTAATTTCTAATTTGAAGCAATTCTGGAAGGTGTTTGAGCATGGAGAAGGCCTTGTAGGGGTTTTATCACCTTCAAAAATCTACTATAGCAACTGTTACTTATAGGTTTTAGCTTAGGTTTACTTTTCTCATTATGTCATGTTGAGGGAAGTGCTTTATGCTCTTCAATGTGGAATTGAAGTGCACACATGCTCATTTTAGCTCATTTTAGCTGGAGTATAGGATCTTTGTAGGCGATGCATTGTATTGTTGCTTTATGTGAGAGTTATTTGCAAGATAATATTACCTTGTAGGGGAAATAACCACATGGTTCCATCAACAATCTTTATGTTCTCCCTTTTATACTAAATATATGGAGTGGTTTAGCTATGTTAGTAGACTCGGAGATGTAGCCTAGGAGGGGTGAGCTTCGTCAACAAATATTTTGTTATGCTCTTCATTATGACTGTATGAGTTATGTTTTATTATGTTTCTTATGACAAGTTTACATGTGAATACTAACTCATGACTTGAAGAGACATTGGAAAAACTTGCTTTGTTACAAGACCCATTTTTTCTTGCAAGACATCATAACAATCCTTGTTTATTTGTTTGTTTGATTTCAGAGAAGAGGAAAAAGACACCACCTCCATTTTTAGATCAGGTTGGTATCAAAGAACCAATTGATCAAGTTGCAAGAATGAGAAACAAAAAGAATCTCCAAGAGCTAGAGGAGTAGAATTTGGCTCTTCATATGGAGAACATTGAGTTGAGAAGGATTCCAGAGATGGTTGAAGAGGAGAAGAGGAATATGTGCCTACAATTGTAGCATGTGCTTGAAGAACAAGTCGCTGAAAGTTCTACTCCTACGTTAGCAAGACAAACCTCTAGAATGAAACCAATATGTGGTCATGGTTCAAACAATGATTATGGACCATATAAGGAAGATGATGTATGTGAATTTTGAAAGCATATTCAAGAAGCACACCATATGCTAGTTGATAAGAGTGGGTTGCTAGAGTCATCTGCAATATCATTATCATCACCATCAGAAGATGAAAAGATGAATGACAAGTTTAAGGAGGTAATTACCATTTAAAGTACAATTCCTTCTTCTTATGTGCATAACACCTCTTTTGCAGCATTTGAGCGACATACCAAAGGCATTGGTATGAAGATTCTTTCCAAGATGGGTTACGAAGGAGGATACCTTCGCATAAATGGCCAAGGTATCACCAATCCAATCATGGTTGAGGAGAGACCAAAGTATCAAGGAGTAGGTTATGGTCAAAGGGATTTTGGAAAATTCTCTAAATGGCTTGAGGCACATCGACCATCTGAGGATAAGACATCACCACCTTGTGACAATATTAATTTGTCTCCCAAGAAAGATGAATTCTTGAAGGGACCATGCATGTCATCGTCCACTCCACTCCGTCAAATTTGCAGCCCTAGAGATATGTATAATTCTCATGGGTGTTTTCTAATGCATGGTAATTTTGACTATTTGTGGAATAAGTACCTTTATACTTTCTATGATGCATTTGACCATTGCATGGTTATCTGTGAGCAACATATGATAATGGTTAAAATAATGGATCAGATTCTAGACATCAAGCATAATGATTTTCCTTAATATGAGAGGAGTTCTTTGTCGACAAGCAAGAGAAAGTTATTTTGTACCCATTGTAAGATGCATGGGCATGGCACTGAATGATGTTGGAAATTACATCCAAACTTTCTTTCGAAGACAAGAAAGGAGATTGTACAACATAATGAAGGGGAAGCAAGAGGTAGAAGAGAGGACTCGTAGAAATCCTACGCAACCTTCAAGGCAAAAATGATGCAAAAATAGAACCCATAAGCCTAGGAGAGGCAAAGTTTGGGTGGACTTGTTTGTAAAGTTGCTTTGTAAATTTGTAATTTCTTATTGTTGTTTACCTATTTAGGTACTTTTGTAAAGTGAACAATCATTGTCACTATGCTCAACTAGTATGTGTTTTTCATTGATGTATGTATTGGTTAGTTTATAAGTCCACATGTTCAAGGAATTTTTTGAATGTACAAGATTTCCATTCAAAGTTTGTCTACAAGTCTGTCATGTACTCACATATGCAAGTATTTGAGATAAAACTTGTGTGAATAGAATCCTTGTTTCAAGATTGTACAAGATGAATATGTTTTGAAGGCAAGGCCAAATGTATCATTGAAAATTTACAACAATGTACTTTTTATGTACAAGCTCAACTTGAGGATGGTAAAGAAAGTTTATGTTGCTTCTGATTTCCAAGATGGAGTCAAGTTTGTCTTCAACAATTTAAATTCAAGCTGAAGTTATTTTTTAGTCATGCAAAGATGATTTAAAGAGAATTTTCAGATTTCACTCATCAGTATTTTGTTCCTGCATCATTGTTGGCTTGATGGGCCCTGACCTAGGTTCAACATTAAATAGCCAAGAAAATCCCTACACTACTAGCCCTTTTGGCATCAATCCGCGGAGCGCGGACTGAAGTCTAACCCGAAGCAGTATGGGGGGATGCAGGAACCAAGTTTCCGCACCCTGAGATGGTTGTGATGTCAGTTTTCAGACCTTCGCTTTACCTTCACATAGATCGATGAGCCCTTTAGGGCCTATCAATGTACTTCTCTTATTCATCCTTGGAGCCTCTATCAAAGTCTCTAGTCTTCCTTCGTGGACCCTAAATAGATAGATCAGGTGCTTACGCACTTATGTAATTAGTCTTACTTTCGTGTCTACCCAGATTAGATTAAGTATTGGTTAACTTTAACATGTATTATGGTTACCTTTGCGTAAACATATATTCTTACTTGCGTTCATATGACAAACTGAAATACATAGATTCGTGCATCAATATAGCATTAATTAATAACCCCAATATTTAACATAGCATAATCGTAACATTTATAACAGAAGTAAAGTAATGCATACACAGATGGAAAGTACACAATAATTTCAGAATACTTCTCTTTATTGATGATTCGGATTCCCAATAAAGACTCTATCCACCCTACGCACACAGCTGCAGGGGTCTGTGCACTCAGCTGTCGACTTCTACCCTAGGCCTTTGTACACTCAACTGTAGAGCCTCTTCCTATGCTAAGATTCTCACTCTTATCTCTTTACAGACTCATCAAGTACTTCTACTTCACTTCTTCTTCTACTCTACTCTCCTAGACTCCTCTTAACACCTCCTTTTTATACAATCCCATGGTCCACGGACCAAGAGCGGATTTCCGAAACCAACACAACCTATCTAGACTAAGGGCGAAAAACCCTTTTTTGATTTAGATATCTTTGTTCTCTGTGACCACAAAATGTGAAGACTTTACATTTCTTTATACAATCTTCGGGCCTTCTACCAAAAACTTAGTTTTTTAACCCCAAAATTGACCCCCAGGGGATGCGTTCCCAATAGGACCCGAACACAAACATGGTTACTTGCCCTCAAGTCACTCAGCTGGCGTGAAGATCTTGTCGTGAAGACCTCCCAGCTTGACTTGGAAAACTGCTACCTTGGCAGTGCACTGTGTTGCCACCTGCTTCATATCCTCGACCAACTACTTTGTCGCTGGCCCTACGTTGTTAGACTTAATCTTCTATTGAGTCTCTTATAGACTAGCCAACTTGCCTTCAATAGTGGTCGTGATCAAGTAGACCTCGTCCAACCAAGGCTTCAAGCGAGCCTTCATCATGGCTTGCTTGTGTTGAGCTGCATCTACCTGCTCTTTCAATGCCTTGGACTCCTATAGCTTAGATAACCTCTGCATGATGACGACAGTGTGCGCTATCGCTTTGACTTCATCGTAGCATTTCTACAACTCTCATGATTCTATTTCCAGTCACTGTACCGTAGGATCTTCTTGCAGGTAAGTGACTACCTCGAGTGACTGCTCGAAGAGCGTGGTACAGTCCTTTACTGCTGTCTCCACCACTGCTACCGCGTCTTTCATGGCGATCTCGCGCAACTTTTTGATCTCTAGGAGAGTCAAAGGCTGGGCTTTCAACTACATTCTGCAATTTTGAGGTTCAACTCCAACTGAACATTTTCCAACTCTGTGCGTACATCGAACACTTCCGCAGTGAGTTTCTGAACCTGCACATCCACTAACTTAGCCTCGAGAATGTCCAACTTCGGGATAATCTAGAATGCTTCATCCATAAGGTCACAAGGTTATGAGGTCGGTCACAAGGTTAATGGCGGAGTCTCGTTGCACAACCATTTTGGCATTGTTAACCTTCTGTTCACTGATGATCTGCAAAGCACGTTGCCCGAAGTTCCACAATTACAGTCCTGTAAAAGGTAAAGCACCTCATTCGAAAGCGCAACCAAGTTGAGTCTAACTCCCTTGAGTGCACTGGCAGTGGGTTTGTCGGCTTCAGTCTCTATTATTAATGCTCCATTTGGTAGCACTATTGCTCAAAGGTCCCTTACGCGCAGCATCCCGGCGCCCTTTGTGGTGCCAAGGACCAAACTGGTGGGCATCGCACTGGTCTGAATCTGTGATGCGTGGATTTGCAGGTTGTGAAGACCCATTTGAATAGTGCCCAACGCTTGTTGTTGCTACTGCTCCAACTGCTGCAGCAGTTCCACAGTGGCATCCTGCACTGTATCCCTTATATCATTCAAATCCCCCTCTGTTAGGGTGATTAGTTCCAGAGACCTCTTGGTAGCCTTGGACTTCTTCCATGACCCCACCTTTTCTAGACCTCTGGTGCACTTGATACGGAATGGAGTCATCTCCAGATACGCTCCTCCCTACTCCATTTGTTTGTCCTCTTCTTCCTCTACTTATGGTGAAGGCAAATTCTGACCTCCATCAGAGCCACACTCCTCTTCACCTGCCTACCCACCCGACTGCTGCGCAGCAGCGCGCTCTGCCTTAGCCTTGTCATCGACCTCATTTCAACTTCTCACAGCCGATTGTTCCACCTTCAGCTTGGCTTCTTCCTTCTTCTACTGCGCAGCTGTATTGCTAGATCACGATGTCGAATCCGTGGCATTACGCCAATCTCTCGGCCAACAGTTGAGGACTACTGCAATTACATCATCGGTGGCCAAGTATGGTAGGTTGTGCCATTTATGCTCAGGGTCCTTCTGCACCCGTATTGACACATGATGGAAGTCATCCTTGAATTCCACGTATTCCTGAAACTTCTCAAAATTTGTAGGTGTCAACCATGGCTTGCAGTTCATGGCCATATGTATGCTCGTTTCCATCAAGATCCAAAATATCTTGTTGTCCTTTATGTGTTGAGGATCCTTCGTCACCCACAACGAAGTGAACTTCGCTGCCTCTGGTAGGTCTGGCATGACTGGAGGGAAATGACTATCTTCAGGTAGCTCCCACGCATCCAGAACTATGGACAAAAATAGCCACACATAGTGAAAGGTATTATTGTGATCTTGTGCCTCGTGATAGTTCATGAGGAAATCACTGCAGAGGTAGTGCACCCAGTTAAATTGGACTCCCTCCATGCACTAGGATGCCAAAGCTATCAATGGTGCCAACACTTCATCTGCGCGACACTTCTGCATCACCTTCCCAACTAATATTTGCCTTACCACTTTGACCGCAGGGTCAAAGATGCTCGAAATGGCGTAGCTGCACTACTTCTTTACCAGCTTTAATTTTTCCTTCATTGACTCGGCAGGCGCATGCTCACTGGCCTTTCCGCAAAATGCCATGGCCAGATTTTCTCCTGTGTATGGTAGCCGCGTGATCCTATGGATCAACATGTCCATGATGGGTATCAGCTCCTCCAGCCACAGACACCCATCATGCACCAAGCACATCAGCTGCTTGATCACTACCAGTGTGATAGGTGCATGGTTGTAATGTGGCACCCATAGTAGGTTTAGCAGGCTTGCCTTGTCCACACCTTTCAGCCACTTCCTCGGCTCCAACGTGGTTACTCCAGTATTTTTGTGGAAGACTTAGTGCATAAGTTGGTCTGTTGCTAAATGATGGAAGCGCTCCATGTTTTCTAAGTCCCAATCCTTCAACTTCAAAAGAGGCACACGCCCCAAGCGCAGTCCCTCAAAGATGATTTGGTCCAGTAAGAGGGGTGTGTGCAGGGTGACTTTACTCTCATCAATATCTTTGGGCACCTTCGTCTTGCCCCTACACAGAGGAATGTATTCAGGCAGCTTAGATATGGGGTCTAACCCCTCAATTTCAATGACCTCTATTTCCACTGCAATATCCTCATCATCCATGGGGATTTCTTCAACCTCTTCTTCCAGCTCTAGGTCAATCATTTTGGCCTTTTCTTGCACGGTGGGTTTTCTCGACTGTTGGTGCGTCCTACATGATGCATGCACCGGCGACGATATTTTCTGCTTGTCCTTCTTCAGTTTTGGCTCCTCCTGGGTTAGCGTAGGCCTTGGATGGGGTTTCCCGGGAGATTTAGACACTTCTGCTGGTACTTCCGCAGGCACAACTTCCAAGGCATCTCCCTCTACTGCTATTGCCACCTCTGGAACAACTCCCTCATCTGTCACTGCTTCAATGCTCATAGCTTCAGTGGGCATTGACATGATGCTATGAATCAACTCTTATGTTTCTTGTGGCAATGTCTGAAATATAAAAATTGCTAGAAAAACTTCAAAGGTTTCACGATTCATGTCCGCTTGAGAGCTCAACAACTTAACTCTCAAAATGCCAAGTATTTTTCGCTAGGAAGCCACTTATAATTTATAGGTACTTTCAAATTCAAATCCAATCGTTCTCCCCAAACTTGTTTCATTAATGCTAGATTGGCTGCATATTTTCAAAGATCTGGTCCATAAATTTTGACTTAAATGCCGCCCCCAGCTCTCTTCAGCCATTTTTTCATTGTCAACTCATGAACAGTGACTTTAACGGTCACTTTCTAGCTATCCTGCATGGTTTTTCCCTTGGTAGCGCAGCTCCTTGCACGCTTCTACAGGCTTTGTGACATCTCTTTGTTCCGCGCAGTTTCCAATCGTGTAGCTCTCCGACCCAAGTAGTGTATTTTATAGTCCAATGCTTCCTTTCAGTTGCTTGGAGTGCTAAGACTGTGCTTCCCTCATATAGTCACCTAGATGGATCACTAGTGTATGGCTTCAATCGACTACCATTCACCTTCCTTGGGAAGGGTTCTCCATTCAATTAAACTAGCTGAACTGCTCCACCATTGGTAATCTCCTTGATGACATATGGCTCTAGCCAGTGCATCCTAAATTCCCCTAGAAATTTATCAAATTTACTGTCATATAACAAGACCAGATCATTTACCTTGAATATGCGTAGTTTGATGTACCGTTCGTGCCATGCCTTTTCGTGCTCCTTTTGAACTTGTTGATGAAATCTAGTTAGAAATTGGTCCTCCTTAAGCTCTGCTAACTGCATGAGCCTCTCTTCTAGGGCTCCATGGTCCGCCATTCCTGTGAGTGCCGCTATGCATAGACTAGGTACAATGTATTCCATTGGTATCACATCTTCTACACCATAGATGAGTCTGAAAGGCGTTTTCGAAGTCAGCTTCTTGCAAGTCATTATGTAGGCCCATAGCACCGTGAGTACGTGCACATCCCAGTATCTTATTGAATGCTTCCACCATCCCATCAGCTTGCAGATGATAAGGCGTACTTTTCTGATGATACACCTGAAATTCTTCTGTAAATTCATTGATTGTTTCGTTAAGAAAGTGTGTACCGTGATCGCTGATCATGATCTTTGGACAACCAAATCTTGTCAACACATATTCAAAGATAAACTTTGCTTCTACAGTCCTTCATAGGCTGTGCCTCCACCCACCTGGTCAAGTACTCAGTCGTGGTGATGATGTACTATGCACCCGTCTTCGTTGCTTGATGTTGAATTGGACCCACAAAGTCAATCGCCCATTTCTCGAATGGTTGTAACATCACTTGCGACATCAGTGGCAATACATCCCTCCACGAAGGCCTACCGATCCTTTGACATGCGTCACATACCCTACAATATGCTTTCGAATCCTTATGCAGGGTTGGCCACCACAACCCAGCACGTAGAACCTTCTGCGTTGTTGCTTTCCCTGCATAATGTCCTCTTGCAGCTCCTCCATGAGCCTCAGCAAGGATGATGCTTCATTCAAAGTCAAGAACATAACGTTGCAATATTTTGTCTAACCCCATTTTGTACAAGTGCCCTGCAATGATAGAAAATTCTGTCACGTGCACTACTAGTTCCTTCTTCTGTTGACTTGTATAACCTTCCGGAGCCAATCCTATCTTCAGGAAGTAGATGTTATCTTCAAAGTGATTGTCCACAAAACGTACCGTAAAGAGCTACGTGTTAGGCAGCCCTTCCTCCAAATTAGTAGGTTCTTCCCCCATTTCAATGTGCGACAGATGATCAGGTCTTGCATTCAGTCATCCTGGATTCACAATAACTTCAAAGTCATATTCCATGAAAAACAGTAGCCACCTACATATTCCCCCCCCCAAACACAAGCTTGTTGACTAGGTACTTCAATGCGGAATGATCCGTATACATCTTAAAGTGTCTGCCCAACAAGTAGTGCCCGAACTTCTGGAGTGCGTACTCCATAGCTAATCCTTCACGCTCTGTCATGGAATAATTTTTCTCTACTTTAGACAACTTCCTACTTGCGAATGCTATAGGGTGATCCAATTCTCCCTCATTGGTCTGTGTCAACATGGCCCCCAGTGTAATACATGATGTGTCCATGTGCACATGAAATTCCTTCTTCCAGTCCGGGAAGACTAGGATCGACGCGGTGACCATTTTCTCTTTCAACACGCATAAGCTCTTTTGACATTCATCATTCCAATAGAACGTATCATCCTTTTTCAACAATTTCTCCATAGTCGTGGTGATCTAGGCATAGCTCTTGATGAACTTCCTATAGTATCCGGTATGCCCTAGAGTTGCATGTAGCTGTTTCACATTCCTTGGTGCCTCCAAGTTGATTATCACCGCGATCTTCATGGGGTCTACCATCAATCCTTGTATGCATACCACATGACCCAGCAAGATCCTGAAAGGGACACAAAATAGACACTTCTTCAAATTGAGCATGATCTGGTATCTCTGACATGTATCTAGCATCAAGTGTAGACTTTCCACATGGCACTTGACCAATCCAAACATTGTCCAATCATCAAAATATACCTCCAGAAATTTATGAATGAAGTCTTTGAATGCCGCAATGAATACACACGAAAATATTGCTGGTGCATTCTTCAACCCAAAATGCATTACGGTGTACTGAAAACATCCCGATTCAGTCACAAAGGTCATCTTGCTTCTATACTCAGGTGCGATTTTGATCTGATGGTACCCAGAGAACCCATCAGTGAAAGAGTATGCTTCTTGGCCGCATACATTATCTAGGACCTCGTCAGTTAACGGGGTCGAGAAAGGATCATGCACACAAGCATCATTTAATTTCTGGAGATCCACGCATATCCTTATTTCCTTTTTCTATTTATTTTCTAGAACGATTATCAAGCTTATGCAATCAGATTCTTCCATTGGTTCAATAATTATTGCCGCGAGCATCTTATCTAACTCACTGCAAACCCTTTTCTTATATTTTGGATTAAGGCAGTAAGGTTTTTGTTTTATAGGTTTTGCATTTGGTTTTAGGGGGATATTCATGACACCCAGGGCTCCTATTATTCCATTCAGATCAGGAAACTTCATGGGGAAAAAATCATGATATTCGTGGAGGAGCTCAACGACCTTGTCTACTATCGCATCATCCCAATAGTGCCCAATCTTTGCAAATTTCAGCTCCACCTCTGTGCCAATGTTGACCTTCCTAGTTTTCAGCAGCACGGTTATGTCTAGATCCTCTATCTGTGGACCTTCAACACCGCGGTGACCCTCGGTTTCCAGAATATTAATCTTTCTAGGATCCTCGTCTTCTTCTTCAGTGGTCACGTTATAGCATTCCAGTGCATGGTTCAGCTGGGTAGTCCAATCAGGTTGAATCAAGTCCAAAGGATCCTACAGTATCCTAAATATCACTGCTTTAACCTCCTGTAGTGCCGCATCAATACAGTCAAACCCATCCTCAAAGTTGAATGTCATTATAAACCCCTGGCACTAGATGTCGTATTATTTAGTGCCATGGCGGAGCTCTGTTTCCAAGTACCACTTCATTGGTATGGCATCCAGGGTATGACAAAACAGATGCACCCATTCAGGTTGGGGCTCCGCTCCATAAGCCTTAGTCCATTTGGCTAGGTGATCACACGGATTATCCCTTCCATCATACTTGTTTGTCATTTTCACTTTTGGCTATCCAAAACGTATTCTCATCATCCTCCTATAGTCGCGCCAATCACCGGCATTATCCTTGTGTGTACACCACCATCTTGCGGGTGTAGTGCGTAGTACCCAGTCTAAGGCCTGTAAGCAATGCTTCTCTGGAACTTCTCTCTCAAATGCATCCAAAAAGATATCAACATCAATTACCCATCATAGTGAGGAAGATTCCTTCTGATGACACACAATGCAATGACTTGGTGATCATATTACAATGCAGCGTAGATACTTCATGCAATCGATTCCACCAATGCTCTAATTCTTCATTTGAATCTGATGTGTAGGAGCTCTCGTGGTCCCATTCGATACCCCTATCTGCTATCAGATTTACCCAATCTTGGTCTTGTGCCGTTATATTGTAAATTTGGTCCAAATCGTCATCACTTTCATAATCACAGACTCATTCTATATAACATGGTCCTTCTGCAGGATCCAACGACACCAATACGCCAGAGTGACTTCTTTTCAAATATCATTTTTCGCTTCTTCAGGTTGATTACCCCATTCATGTCAGTGGCCCAATAGATTCCAAGGAGCGCATGGTAGGGATTTATATCATCCAAAATCTCTATTACCTCATAATCCGCCAGCACACTCGCGCCTTCGATGTTAACTGTCACCCCTTGTAGCCTCCCCGTCGGGATAATTTTCTATTGATTCTCCATCCTTAACTAAATCAGAGACCACTAGAGTGCAGCTCTCCCCATTCTTTCCCATATTTTCTTTGGCAAAACATTCACATCGGACCCCAGATCCAAGATAACTAGGTCCATTTCGTATTCCCCTATCTGCACGGTGAGCCTCATCTCATGCTCAGTCATTGCCTTATGCTTTCCAAGATTTCTGGCTACGTGTGGTTCGCCAGTAGCACTGTCCTTGCCAGTGCACCGATTGATCAGTTCCTGTAGGCCCTTCACAACCTTACTATCATGGAGCAGTTTCATGCAGGTCTCCAAGAATGTGGTAATCATGGATGGGTCCATTTCTTCAACTGGTTTCTCTTGAATTCCTGAGGTAGAGGCCTTAGTGAAGCTTTTCTTTACTTCCATAAATGTTTCTTTCATGTTCTTCAAATCAAACCCAGTCTCCTTTTTTGGTGCTCTTTGGACCCATTCACCTTCTGTAGGCTGCTTCCATGTATTCCTCCCCAGTCGTGGTTCCGCTTCTCAGCATAATGTTTACCTTAGGGTCTTCCTCGTGAGGCTTAGCCCTCATCATCTAGAGGTTTTTCATTGGCTGTGGAGGCCATGCCCCCTTTTCGCAATCCTTAGCAAAAAATATAGGGAAATCCTCAGTCGCATGGCCAAACTAAGTACAGTAGCGGCATGATAGTCACGTTGGATTCGGGAAGTCCCTCAATTAGTGTCCTTTTCCTCCACAATTGTAACAAATAAGCTGCCCTCGGCCTCTACCAGGTCCCCCTCCACCTCGGGCTCAACTTCGCCCCTGATACTTACCTCACGTTCCCCCAACGCCTTGGTTCGGAGGCTGTGTTTCTACCTGCACCCTATATGTAGGTGTCCTGTCCATCATTAATTCGTAACTACGAAAATTGCGCTCGTCATGACCTACTGATTGACAAAAATTACAGAAGAGCTGTTGTGGTGTCGCTATGAATTTCTGTAGCAAATGGAAATTTTCAGTCACATGTTTCCCATCCACCTGGCATATAGTGCACCATAGCACAGGCCCTGCACTTGGCCCTGCCACAACCTCTAATCGTAGAGGCATTGGTCCCCCTGTTGCAACATAGTTCGCAAAGACTAGATAGTGATCCTTGGCATGCCCCTGACCTTTTCACTTTAGGCACCAAACTTCTTAGTGCGCCTCTGGCCGAGCTACTCTATCCTTCTTTAGAATTTTCATTTTGAGGCAAAGGTTCTGCAATTGTGCATGAATCTATTGAACACCCAGATTAGCATCCTGCATTGGTGTCTCATGCATTCTCATCCCAATTTCTAGAGCTTCTCCCTGGGTCCCAATCTTTTGTTGTGATAGCGCAACCCTTAGGTGGGGCAGGAGCAAGGCCATGAACCATTTGTGGTGCTGCCCATCAGTTAGGTTCATGTTGGCTTCACGGATCGTACACTTCAATCTTTGATCCAAATCCCAGGGTGTCTCACCAGGATTCATCATGATATCCTTGAATCCCATAATTGATTGCGCTTGAGACTTAGGTCTACTGAATTCTCTATTCAGCGCAACTTGGATATCTGCTAACTCGGATGTTGGGTTATCAGTATTGTAATTAATGTACCACGTTAGTGCACAATCCTACAAAGCACTAACTATCATGGCTTTCTTCATTTGGTCATCCGTGATACCTTGAGCTTCCCACATAGCCTTCGCGACAAACCAAAATTGGTCGGGATCTTCATTCCCTACACCCTTGAATATAGGTATCTTTACAGAGTTCACAATGTTGAATAGTGGTGGAGGTGGAGGTGGTGTGGGTGATGGGGTGAGTGGTGAAGGTGAGGATGGAGGCGGTGTGGATGGATGGGATGAGGATGGGGCTAGTGTAGGTATTCGTAGGAACCCTTGTCTTATCAGTTGAATAGTGCTTAGTGGAGAAGACTGCACTACTCCTTCACCGTCACTCAAAGGAAGTTCAATCAGCGGGCTATACTAAGGACCCTTTCTTCCTCCGTCCTTGAAAGACCTTCCACTTCGCGTAGCTCTAAACATCAAGGTAACCACATGACCCGCATTTCACACAAGAGCATCTTAATCCAAGTATTTAGTGACCTCAAATACTTACTTCATGATCCTTTAAAGAAGCGACACTCTGCTTCATTGTAACTGACAGAAGTATCGACCATGAACTCTGTCACAAATCCTCCTATGATGTGATCAAGCCAATGGTCAACAGTGCACATGATCTTATCTTCAGAGGCTTCCAATCCATGTACTAACTCCTGTGTCCAAACAATCGGATTTTCAATCCTCCACCTTCCTTGGCCGTCTACCAACTTTGCAATCCACTCGTATAACTCAACCAGGAAGGAACCGAAGAAGATTTCGTGTATTTCTGTGTACAGATATCTCTCCAACCACTATTCTTTTGTCAATCACATATTATTTTTCTCTTGCGTCGTGAATTCATGGATCTTTCTATCCAACTAGTTTTCGATTTCTTTCTTAGTTGTATTCTAATGATACGACATCGCACATATCGTTATGCAGATCCTAGTCCCGACAACGGAACCATTTGTTGGCTTGATGGGCCTTGACCCAGCTTCAGCGTTAAGCAGCCAAGAAAATCCCTACACTACTAGCCCTTTGGGTATCAATCCATGGAGCGTAGACTAAAGTCTCACCCGAAGCAGTATGGGGGGATTCAGGAACCAAGTTTCTACACCCTGAGATGGTTGTGATGTCGATTTTTAGACCTTCGCTCTGCGTTCGCATAGATCGATAAGCCCTTTAGGGCTTATCAATGTACTTCTCTTATTTGTCCTTGGAGCCTCCACGAAAGTCTTTGGTCGTCCTTCGTGGACCCTAAATAAATAGATCAAGTGCTTATGTGCTTCTGTAATTAGTCTTACTTTTGTGTCTACCTAGATTAGCATAAACATGGGTTAACTTTAACATGTATTATGGTTATCTTTACGTAAACATATGTTCTTACTTGCGTTCATATGACAAAATGAAATACATAGATTCGCGCATCAATTTAGCATTAATTCACAACCTGAGTATTCAACATAGCATAATTGCAACATTTATAACATAAGTAAAATAACACATACAAAGATGGAAAGTACACAGTAATTTCATAATACTTCTCTTTATTGATGATTCGGATTCCTAATGCAGACTCTATCTGCCTTACGCACACAGTTGCAGGGGTTTGTGCACTGAACTGCAGACTTCTACCCTAGGCCTCTGCACACTCAGCTGTAGATCCTCTTCCTATGCTAAGACTCTCGCTCTTATCTCTTTATAGACTCATCAAGTAGTTATCTTCACTTCTTCTTCTACTCTACTCTCCTAGACTCCTCTTAAGACCTCCTTCTATACAATCCCATGGTCCACGGACCAAGGGTGGATTTCCAAAACTAACACAACCTATCTAGACTAAGGGCAGAAAACCCTTTTTGACTTTAGATATCTTCATGCTCTACGACCACAAAATGCAGAGACTTTACATTTATTTATACAAAATTTGGGCCTTCTGCCCCAAAACTTGGGTTTTTAACCCCAAAATTGACCCCTAGGGGGACCCGTTCCCAACAATCAACAATAAGAATGTTGGCTCAATTCTTAACAGGATAGTAGCTCTTCACGAAGAAGATAGGTGAAGTGCCTTGGTTGGGGCTTGAAGGGAACCAATGGAAAAGTAAGCATTTTGGATTGAGTTTTTGGTTGTTTTTGAGTTTTAGCCTAATTATATTAACCAGGGAAGTAAAGTTTTCGAGTCCAAAAGTTCCTATTGAGGAGGTGTGATCAATATATCAAATTTTAGCTCAAAATGAAAAGTGCCCAGAAAATCTTGAAGTTGGTGTCAAGTTGAAGTTCCCGTCATTCTGAATCCAATGAAATTTGTTTCACCTCAATCTGACATTGTATGCTCAAGTTATCACGTGATAACCATTTGGCCCAACAACTAAAATTTTAGCAGGTTTGTTGACTAGGAAGTTGATTGGGTTGAATGTATGGTGAGTCAGCGTGGTGATTGTGTAGGGTATGAGCCAATCACAGGCTACCAAGTTTCATCCTCCGGTTTGTTGGCAGCTGGTCAACTTTTATTGGCTGTTTTTTTTCTACATGGACCAATGAAATGGTGCCACGTGGCCTAGTTATGGACTGCGACGTGGCACCCAGAAATGGTGCAAAATTTTGGTTACAATCTAACTGAGGCTTGGGAGGTTCAAACACAAGACCTCCTATACATGGATGTAACACCTTACCAATTGCCATAGTGGTGGTTCTTAACATACTAAGGGCTGAACCTGTACTTAAAGTTTCATTAAATGCCTTTTGGAGGAAGGGGTCGGGTTGTTAGTTCCAGTGCCTGGTCATGACCTTGGCACAGTACCATAGGCTCTCATGGAAGGCACAAAAGAAAGGGGGGCTAATCCTTGGGCTCGACCCTTGGTCACTTGGAAGTCGACTAGATCAACGAAAGGCAGCGAGGAGCACTAGTGGAGAGAGGTTATCACTGGCCTTGGCCCCAGGTTTCATGATCACCCACAAAACCATGTGCTATGAAGTTTAGGAGCCCAGTGGGAAGGGTAGGTGGTTAGCCCATCCCCTGATCCTGTGGCGCCAATGTGACCACATGCTCATGTTTTAAGGACTAAGCTAGCGGGGGAAGGTCTTAAGGCCTAGCGCACGACCTTATGTGCCTATATGAAAAAAAAATTTAGGCTCCAAGGGTTATTAGCGAATTTAAGTTTCCTACAAAATGCACTGGTGGAGGGAGAAAACGACATTTTGTTAGTGAAAAATAGGGTGGATTTGTAGGACAATAAAACTCATGGGAGAGCTTGGAGAGCAATATATTTTTGAGTTTTTTATCAAATTCAACTCATAAAGAGTCTACCTAGGGTTTTTTGGTATATTCTGGATCTAATGGCGACCTCTAATTTCTTGTTTGAGCACTTATAAGGATTCATTTTATAGGTTGAAGATCAAGGGTGTATGGATCAATAAGGTTTTTGAAGCATTTCTAGAAGGTGTTTGAGGATGGAGAAGGCCTTGTAGGCATTTTCACACCTTCAAAAATCTACTACAACAACTATTACTTGCAGGGTTCATCTCAGGTTTACTTTTCTCATTATGTCATGTTGTGGTAAGTTTTGTAACTTGTTTATTCTCTTCAATGTGGAATTGAAGTGCTCACATGCTCACTTTAGCTCATTTAAGCTGGAGTATAGGATCTTTGTAGGAGATGCCTTGTATTGTTGCTTTATGTGAGAGTTTTTTGGAGGATAATATTACCTTGTAGGGGTAATATCCATATGTTTCCATCAACAAACTTTATGTACTCCATTTTATACTAAATATATGGAGCGGTCTAGCTATATTGGTAGGCTCGGAGATGTAGTCCAGGAGGGGTGAACTCTGTCAACAAATATTTTTTTATGCTCTTCATTACGCCTATATGAGTTATGTGCTATTATGTTGCTTACGATAATTTTACACATGAAGATTAACTCATGACTTGAAGAGACATTGGAAAAACCTGTTTTGTGAAAAGACCCATTTTACCTTGCAAAATGTCAAAATGATCCTTGTTTATTTGTTTGTTTGATTTTGGAGAAGAGGAAAAAGGCACTACCTCCATTTTCAGATTAGTATTGTTTGCCATCTCCTCTAGCAATCTTGTGAGCTTTCTTCTCCTAATAGTTTGAAGGTGTCCTCAAAGTGGAGAATGGCCTCTACCTACCTTTTTTTGTAAATATTCACCATTTCAGGGTCCTTTGTTAGGATGTCATGGGTAGAAGTGAGGATATATGGATTAGGATTCTATGTTATGATCCAATGTGGTTCTATTATCTCTATGTCCAAGGATATTTTTACTTCTTCTACTCTAACCTCTTCATGCCTTAGCCAAGATTCTAGGGCCATTAGTTGTTTATCTCGCAAATATGGATATGGGTATCATATGGTCATATTAGGAAGTAGAAGATTGTGAATGTAAAGCTCAGCAATCCTGGCCTTATCTTCTATGTTGCACTAAAGGAAAAATTAAATAAATTTTGCAACAACTTGTAGAAGGAGAGATCCTCTTTATGCAATAATTCTAATACAAAATTGGCACCACCTCACTTTAGAATCAAGGAGTAAGTTTCGAGTGGTTTCCTGCAATTCACCATGTCAATGGAAAGGTATGCCATGATGTATAGATTGGTTTCAATGGTTAGAACATGATTTTATTTCTTCTGTAGTAGGCTTTGGGTTTGATGAAGTTGGGCCTTTATCTGCTTGTTTTCTATTTTAATGTGATATCATTCATTTTCTTCATCAAGTCTGAAGAGATCCATCTCCACTTCCATCTTTTTCATTTGTTCCTCCATCTTTCTAACATCAACAACTACCTTGGATTATGCAATTTTCTTCCATCTATGAGCTTATCCTTCTCTTATTGAACATCAAGGAATATATTGGTGCTAGGTGTACATGGTGTACATAAAGTATGTCACCTACCTCAATCCATGAATAGAATTCATTGGATGTTCTTAGAGCTAGTTGATTTTTTGTTATGTCAACATCATGTAGCTCTATTATTTGTTGATGTAGCCCTGTAAGCTGGTCTTTTAGCTCTATTGTTTTCTCCTATAGTCGTGAAGGCTAAGTGCTTAGTCCTTTTAGTTTTTTTTGCAACTTTATTTCCTTAGGAGGTGTGGGTGCCACTTCTTTTTGCACCATTGATGTCATGGGTTCTTGTGCTTCTACATTTTGATGCTCCTTTTTCTCAGGGATAGGGTTTTCTTTGATGGTTATAGGAGTCAGAAATGTAGGAATTTATAGGGTAAGTTCCTCAGAAAGAACACCAAAAGGACACCGCTCACAACCAGATCACAGATCAATACACCAGTATTTTTGACGTGTTAAAACCCTCAAAGAGGGAAACAGTCCACAGCCTGAGCCAACGCGGCCACTTCAGGCAATTTATTAATCAAAGAATGAAAATTTACATAAGCTTCTCTCATGCACGGATTACCCTACAAATGACCCTCCATGCGCTTTAAATAGAATTCATGGACCAATCGGGTGTCAAGCCATGGATCAAGTGTCGGTAATACCGAGGAGAGAATGAACCGTCGGATTGTAAGTTACAAAATGTACAACGGTAAAGAAACACACTTTACCTAACTCTATACTAGACCAAGTTGTACTTAACTATTTCCTATGTGTCGGAATATCCTAACATCCCCCCTTAAGAACAACTTGGGATAGGATTGAAGGATTTACAGATATGACACAATAGGAGAAGGAAGGAGGCAGTAGAGCCTATCCCCCTTTAGTGACAACTTCCTGAACTCCAACCATAAATCGAAGTTTAGTGAACTTCGCCTCTGTGAGAGCCTTTGTGAAGATGTCTGCAACTTGATCATCTGTTGAACAATATTGCACTTCAAGAACATGGTCGTGAATGAGCTTTCTAATGAAGTGCATGTGCAGTTCAATGTGTTTGCTGCGCTGATGTTGGACTGGATCTTTGCATAGCTGAATGGCACTTTGATTATCACACCAAAGTGTAGTCGGATGCTGCTGCTGAAGGCCAAACTCTGACAAGATCTGACGAAGCCACAAGGCTTCCTTACTAGCTTCTACGACACACGATACTCTGCTTCTGCTGATGAAAGAGAAATGGCAGCTTGTTTCTTACAAGCCCATGTAATAGGTCCTGAACCAAGAGTGAACACATAACCGGCAGTAGACTTCCGATCATCAGGGTCACCAGCCCAATCAGAATCAGTGAAACCAACCAATAGAGGAGCTGCTTCGGCACTGTAATGAATCCCAAACTGAACTATACCTCGAACATAACGAAGTATTCTTTTAGCTGCTTTCCAATGACTTTCGCGGGGGTTTTGCATGAACCGAGCAACAAGGCCAATAGCAAAGGAAAGGTCAGGACGAGTATGGGTTAGATACAAAAGTTTTCCTACAAGTTGACGGTATAAGGTAGCATCAACTTCAGGAGAAGTACAAGTGACTGAGAGTTTGACTCCAGACTGAAAGGGAGAAGGGGCTGGCTTACAGTCTTCCATGTGAAAATGACGTAGAATATCACAAGCATATTTGGACTGGGAAAGGGAAATACCCTCCTTGGATTGCAAGACTTGAAGACCGAGAAAATAGTGTAAGTGTCCTAAGTCTGTCATTTCAAATTTCCTTTTGAGGCTAGACTTCACATGGTTTATAAGGTTGGGATCACTACCAGTAAGGATAAGATCATCAACATAAAGAACAAGGATGATAAGAGAGTTGCCCACTTTCTTGGTGTAGACAGTATTGTCAGAATGACACCTAGAAAAGCCAGATTCTAAAAGAAAGCTATCCATTTTGGCATACCAAGCCCGAGGAGCTTGCTTGAGACCATAAAGGGATTTCTTAAGTCGACAAACAAGGCTGGAGTCTGTTTGTATGAAGCCAATGGGTTTTTCCATATAGATTTCTTCATGCAAGTCCCCATGCAAGAAGGCAGATTTAACATCCATCTGATGGACTTCCCATTTGAAAGAGGCAGCAAGGGAAAGAACAAGGCAGATAGAGTTCATTTTGGCAACAGGGGAGAAGGTTTCAGTGTAGTCAATGCCTTCAACCTGTGAAAAGCCCTTAGCAACAAGACGAGCTTTATGTTTATCAACTTTCCCATCTAGTCCATACTTGGTTCTGTAAACCCATTTGCATCTAACAAGTTTTCGTCCCTTTGGTAAAGGAACAAGATCCCATGTATCATTTGCCAATAACGAATGATATTCTTCATTCATAGCTGCTTCCCAATCTGGATGGCCTGAAGCTTCTGCAAAGGTGTCAGGATCATAATTTACTGGAGCTTGAGCCAGTAAAGAAGAGGCTCTCTCGAACTGAGAACGTGTGCGTCGCTGATCTGTAGGATCACCGGCAAGACCACCTGCTGCATCTCGAGTAGCACGAACCCATTTTGGAAGCTCATGAGTGGAAGGAGGATCCTGAGAAGGTGGGGGAGGATTGTCATCCTCACTTTCATCATCTGAAGAAGAAATGTTTTCAAAAGTAGAAGAGATAGAGAGAGGTGGCACATCCGCCGGACTAGGATCGCAGGCCAATATATTTTCATCAAATTTTACATCTCTTCTAATGATAACATTTTTGGACTTAAATGGAATAAGTCTATAGCCTTTTACATCTTCAGAATATCCAACAAAAGTACATTTTTCACTCTTAGGTTCTAAAGCTTTATGCTTTTCATCTGGAATATGGGCCCACGCTTCACTTCCAAAAACACGAAAGTGACTTACATCTGGTTTGATTGAGCTCCATGCTTCTAAAGCCTTAGTAGGAGTGCGATTTATTATGTAATTTGCACAGTTAATTGCTTCTGCCCAAAAACTAAGACCAAGTCCTTTAGATTGTAGCATACAATTAGCCATTTCCTTTAAGGTGCGATTCGTCCTTTCAGCTACGCCATTTTGTTGTGGAGTATATGGAACAATATGTTGCATTTGAATTCCATTCTCAGTGCAATAGTTGATGAATGTGTTTTTAACATATTCTCCGCCATTATCAGATCTTAACTTAAGAATTTGATGTCCAGATTGTTTTTCAACAAAGGCCTTGAAGGCCAGAAAAGTGTTAAATACTTCACTCTTGAGTTTTAAGAAGTATACCCAAGTGCGTCTGGAGAAATCATCAATGAAAGTTAAGAAATACTTGCAACCAGAGAATGACACAACTGGAAGTGGACCACATAAATCACTATGCACAAGCTGTAAAGGGGCTGAGGCGTGCCAAGAGGCACGTTTTTCAAAACTGTCTCGATGATGTTTTCCGAGTACACATCCGGAACAAACACCATCTCTGCAAGATACCATAGGAAGACCTGTCACCATATTTTCTTTACATAGATGCTGAAGGGAGCGATAGTTTAAGTGACCAAATCGCTCATGCCAAAGTTTGCTCACTTCATCATTATGAGCAACAAATACTGAGGGAAGATTTGATGACCCAAAGTTGTGAAACTTATACAACCTTGTAGAGTCATCAGCAATGCCAGTAGCCAAAATCTGTTTAGGATCTTTTAAGTCCTTGATTACAACATCATGAGGTGAAAATTCAACGATTTTACCTTCACCTGAATGAGTTACCTGATAGACAGATAGAAGGTTGCAGGATAAGGTTGGAACACATAATACATCATTAAACTGACCATTGTCTAGATGAACAGTTCGAGTCCCTACAACATTAAGAGATCTATCATCACCAACATAGATATTTTTGGTGTTACAATCATTTAAAGAAGAAAACATGGATTTGTTTTTGGCCATGTGATAAGAAGCTCCAGAATCAATGAGCCACTCATGAGAATGAGAAGAATAAGATACATTTAATGCATAACCAGACCGAGATGATTGACAACCACATGGAGAAAGTGCCATTCCTGAAGATGAAGTTGAAGTTGAAGATTGCCCCAAATGGATGTTATGCTTCTTCATTACTGCTTCCAAGGCTTCCATCTTCTTAAAGCATTTTGATTCTAAGTGCCCATCTCGATTACAAAAATTGCAATGTCTGTCAGTCTTCTTCCATTTTTTTTTATTGGTCTTATCATTTTGCTGAAATGATCTTTCATTTTGAGGCTGAGTTTGCTTAGGACCCTTGTTTGGTTTAGGACCATTCCTTTTAGGATTCTTTGAATTTGGTTGCTGCTGGGCGGCTAACGCTTTCTTGGAAGAGTTTCCAAGATTAAGAAGACCAAGGTGTAAGAGTTTTTCCTGTTCTCTTATTAAAGAATCACAAAAAGAGTCAAAGGAAGGGGGCTTGTAGTCTTTTCCTTGAGAAATGAAGGCTTCTCTTGTAGAATGGAAGGTGGAAACAAATACAGAGTAGGCTGGTCCCAACTTAGTAAGGATGGAATAAATAAGGTTACTATCTTCTTTCTTAACCTTAACACCTTTCAAAAGATATCTAAGGGTCTTGAACTTAGACAAGAAATCTTCAATGCAAGAAAAATTATTAGGGTCCAATGTAAGCAACTCATTTTCAAGTTGATGGGCTCTAATTTCATTTTTAATCCCAAAAACTTTATTGATTTGTTCCATTGCTTCATGAGGAGTTTCAAGTTCTGCAATATGGAATCTAAGATCTGGAGAAATAGACATCCCTATCAAACCACATGCTTGATCTTGTCTATTTTCCCATTTAGCAGCCTTGTCTTCATATTTCGGTTTGTTTTCTTGGCCTGTGGCTATTCGGTAGAGACCTTTACTTCTAAGTAAATCCTCCATGTAGGACAACCATTGGAAGTAGTTGGTGCTGTCAAGGGTAACTTGGTATTGACTTTCCATTTCAACAAAAACTGAAGCTAAATATGCTGAAAGTAAGTGTTCCAATGGATAGATCTCAAAAAATTAGGCTGGTTTAAAAAAAACGGCTCTGAAAAAGGCTTCCGGATGAAGAAGTTATGGCTTTTTGAAAAAAAGTTGTTGAAGTTGCCGACGAAGTGCGGGAATGTGCGGAAATGAAAAAGTCCGCCCCCACAAAATGGAGACTTGAACCCAAGACCTCTACTCTCTTAAAATAGCTTTGAACCAATTGATCTATACAAAAAATTTGAGAGAGAGAGAGAGAGAGAGAGAGGGGGGGGGGCCTTGGGTTGCGTGCTTGCTTTGAGAAAACTCTTTTTCCTTACAAAACAAAAAACACAAAACCCAACACGGACATACAAAGAAAATGAACCTTATGGCTCGAAGTTAGCTTTACCCAAAAAACTAAATATTTTCAAAAATTGAACCTTGCGGCTCAAAGTTAGCTTTAGCCGAAAAACTAAATATTTTTCTCAATGTTTCTGATTTTCCGAGATCACACTAAGGTGCAGGGAAAAGAGCATACGCATGAGAAAAATCCTTCATTTCTGTTTCTGATTTGCCCAGATCGCACAGAGTCACAGGGCAAAGAGTATACATAGAAATGAAAGGTATAGATCCGGTTAAAAAAAAGCTAAATAAACCGAAACCGAAATAAGCAGAGAGAAAATAACAGTAAACTGCAAATAAACACTGTATACCTCCAGATCTTAAAAATGACGCAGCTAGGGCTACCGGAAACCTTTTCACGTGAAACGAAAGGGGTTCCTCACTGGAACAGATGCTCCGAACACAATAGAGCAGTCCTCTCGGCCCGAAAGCAGTCAGAAACAACAGATCTAGGAAACGACAGTCGGATGCAGTTCTTCCGGCTTCAGATTTGGATCACCAATGGACGCGGCCCTCAAATAGCTCTGATACCATGTAGGAATTTACAGGGTAAGTTCCTCAAAAAGAACACCAAAAGGACACCGCTCACAACCAGATCACAGATCAATACACCAGTATTTTTGACGTGGTCAAAACCCTCAAAGAGGGAAACAGTCCACGGCCTGAGCCAACGCGGCCACTTCAGGCAATTTATTAATCAAAGAATGAAAATTTACATAAGCTTCTCTCATGAACGGATTACCCTACAAATGACCCTCCATGCGCTTTAAATAGAATTCATGGAACAATCGGGTGTCAAGCCACGGATCAAGTGTTGGTAATACCGAGGAGAGAATGAACCGTCAGATCACTACATATCGTGACCGTCGGATTGTAAGTTACAAAATGTACAACGGTAAAGAAACACACTTTACCTAACTCTATACTAGACCAAGTTGTACTTAACTATTTCCTATGTGTCGAATATCCTAACAAGAAATTGAGGATTAGGGTTACTAGTAAATCATATTCTAGTAATCTTTCTTCATTTGAAATAATGGGAGGTTCTCTAGGTCTTATTGCCTTGGGTTCTATTGGAGTGCTTTGGGTTTCCAATGTAGCAATAATCTCATTTTCTTCCCCTCCTTCTTGTGCTACAGGGATTTCTGATGTCTCCTTCTTGTGCTACAGGGATTTCTGATGTCTCCTTCTTTCCCTTTTAACTAGCATCTTTTGTTTCTCAATGTTCTCTTGATTCTCTACTATCTTTGTTTGGGATTCTATTTATGGGGCTTCTACTTTAACCTAGGATCCTGTCACTCCTAATTGTAACCTAGATAGTTTTGTTTCAACCACTTCTATTTGTCTTTGTGGCTCTAATAACTCTGTCTAGTGTTCTACTAACTCTATTTCCACCATTTCTTCTACCTGTGTTTGTATAAATTTGTCAAAAATTGCAACTGCTCAATATTTCGAACTGAAAACAAGAGAGACAATTCTACTCTACTAATCCGTGGAATATAAATCACAATTTAGAACAACATGTATACACATGCAATAAGAAAACCAACAAGTACACAATAATTTCTAGGGGAATCTAGCTGTGAAAAACCCCTCAAACCTCTTTGCATTAACCAGTTGAATAGAGAAACTATTACAATTTCTTGCTCCAAATCTGAGCACAACCTACAAAAGCATAAATTTTCTCTCTGCTGAAATGAGAAACTATAGCCAACACTTAGCCAATTATCTTCTCATCTAGCCTCCTATTTCATTGCACAATCCTTGAGGAAATTAGCTCCTTAAAGATAAGAATTTCCTTCTATTTTCTTGATCAATTCCCAAGGATTGATCTCCTGACTGCATGCAACAACTGTACACTCAAACTAATATACAACTCATGTTACACTAGCCTTGTCTCTTCTACTTTAGCTGAGCAATTTGAGTTCCATGCATGCATTAGCTATTTTGGGTTGATTGATTATTTAACTAAAATATCTCTGAGTTAGATTATTGTCCCATTGCACAAATGACCTTGAACTGACTCTATCAATAGTTATAGGTCAATTAACTAAATATCACTAAAAAATAACTGAACTAGATTGCTAAAATTTAGCAATCAACACATGCATAACTGAACTCCAAGCCCCTAACTCGAATTTACTTATCTAGCTGAGTGAAAAGAGCCATGTCACACTAGTTGACTACCTCCAAATTGTCCTGCTAGTGTGGGAATTCGATTTACTCAATTTGGCTAAGGCTAAAGTCAAATTGAGCCTTTATTGTTACATTTTTTAACACTCCCTCTTAGAAAGAAAGGGATTTTTCACCACCCCTATCCTACACCTGTGGAATTCAAATTTACCTCTTGGTGGTTCTTGTGTCAAGATGTTAGCATCTTGCTCCTCATTTGGAATGTGTTGTAGTAACATAATTATGCTATGCACACAGTCACACAAATGATGATACTGAATATCAATGTGCTTGGACCTGTCATGAAATATTGTATTCTTAGAGAGCTTAATGCAACTCTCATTATCGCAATATATCATTGTCAGATCCATCTCCCGATTTAAAAGACCCACAAGTATTTTTCTCATCCATATGGCCTCACATGCTACTTGAATTACAGCCATGTATTCATCCTCCACTGAGCTTAGTACCACAAACCTTTGCTTCCTTTTGTACCATGAAATAACTTCATACCCAACACTGAAGATAGAACCTAAAGTACTTTTCCTGTCTAATGGATTCCCTACCCAATCTGCATCGGTGAAGCCTTGAAGTTTCACTCCCTTTATCCTCTTGTACCATAATCCATACTCAGTAGTGCCTCTGAGGTACAATAACACATGCTTTGTTTCCTTCCAATATAGCTTGGTAGGCCTCACCATGGCTTGACTCAGTTGGTTTACTACATAACACATGCTGGATCTTGTGTTCAAAAGATGTATCAAAGAACCCACAAGTTGCTTATAAATGGTAACGTCAACCTCTTCACCTGAAGTGGCATTCTCCTTCGTCCAGTTTGTAGCCAGACGAGTGTCCATGGACTTACAATTATCTATGTGAAGTCTTTGAAGTATATAGAGGCATACTTCCCCTGAGACACAAACAATTCATCATCACCTTGCAATACTTCCAACCCAAGGAAGTAATGCATTAAGCCCATGTCTTTCATCTTGAATTCCCTTGCAAGATCCTCTTTGCAAGAGTAGATCAACTACTCATCACCTGGCAATACTAAATCATCAACATACAAAACAAGAAAAAGCAACTTACCATCTACCACAATGTGATAAAGGTTCACATCTGCTTCACATTTGGTGAATCCCAATCCATTGAGATAACTATCAATCTGAGTGTACCATGATCAAGGTTCCTGTTTGAGACCATACAATTATCTCTTGAGTTTGCACACTTGTGACTCCCGATCATATGTCTCAAATCCTTTTGGATGCTCTATGTAAATTTCTTACTCAACAACGTCATTGAGAAAGACAGTCTTCACATCCATCTAGTGGATTTTCCACCCCATTTGCGTAGCCAATGCTAGAATGGATCTGATTGAGGAATATCTTGCAACTTGTACAAAAGTTTCCTCATAGTCCAATCCCTCTACCTGAGAGAAACTTTTGGCCACAAATTTTTCCTTGTACTTATTGATGCTCCCATCAACTGCATGCTTCACTTGGTAGATCCATCTAGAACCAACCACTAATTTCCCTTCTGGTCTTGACACCACCTCCCATTCATTGTTCTTCATGATGGTTTCATATTCTTCTACCATGGCATCAACCTAGATAGGTTGATAAACTGCTTCCTCAAACAAAGAAGGATCTGACTCAATGAGCTCTATCATGAGAGCCATGCAACCAGTGCATCTCTCATGTGACATCCTCTACCTATGCTGGGATGTAAGGGCTCCCACATTCTCACTAGCATCCTGCAACAACCTATAATCTTCTCTAGTTCTATTTTTCCCCTCTCTAGAATATTCTTGTTGAGTGGGTGTGTCCACTCTGCCTCTTGTCTGCTTCGCTGAATGTGGTTGCTCCACAACCTCTTGAAGCTCATCCTAAGGCTCCTCCTTTGAAGCTAGAAGCTCATTCTTCAGTGGGATACTCAGTTCTCATTCCATATAGAATCTCATATCCTTCTCCTTATCAAACTTGACACCTCTCCTCACAACTATCATCCTTAGTGAAGGTAAATACACCCGGTAATTGTGTGGAGGTTCAATGTATCTTACAAAAACTCCCAACTCTGTTGTAGGCTCAAGTTTTTCCCTTGAATCCTTAGAGACATGACAATAAATCGGAGCTCAAAAAAATCTAAAATGAGACACATTAGGCTTTCTCTAAGAGAAAGCTTCCTCTGATGTGATCATACCAATTATTTTATGAGGACTTCTATTTTGCAAGTAGATTTCGATGTTGCATGCTTCCTCCCATAGGTGTAAGGGAAACCCTTGATCATGCAACATGTCTCTTTCTACTCCCATAGTTCTTTTGTTCTTCATTTCATCTATCCCCCTATTGTGGGTTATGGGCTGCAATCAATTCTCTTCAAATACCTTCTTTGGCACATAAATTCTTGAAGACACTCGAACAAAATTCACCTCCATTGTCACTCCTGAGAGCCTTCACCATCTTCCTAGTGTCCTTCTCAACCAATGCTTTGAATTCAACAAATTTTGAGAAAACTTAATCCTTATTCTACTTGAATAAGATCCAAAAATTTCTATAGAAATTATCAATTAAAATAACATAGTACTTATGTTTTGTTGTGGAGGCTGTAGAAAAGGGTCCACAAACATCAAAATGGAATCACACAAATATTGTGTATGCTCTGTTATCATGGTCACGGAAAGTGGATTTGACATATTTCCCCAATGTGAAACCATTGTAGACATCCTGCTGGTCAATGGAGCCTTTAGGGAGATCGATGGTAATTTTTTGCATGACTTTTAAGGCACCATGGTGTAGATGACCCAATCTTCTATGCCAGAGTTCTCCAACATCTGAACTCTACACTTTTAGCCTTACTTCTCAATGTAGTGCAATATCCCACTTCAATTTTGTATAGGTTCTTCAGTCGAATCCTAATTTGCTTCAGTTTCCTGGTAGATGTGTGTCTCGAAAGACATTCCCTTTACTAAAAATAACATCACAGCCTCTATCCTCCAATACTGCTATAAAAATTAGGTTCTTCTTTAGGCCAAGTACAAACATAACATATTTGAGGTGAAGAAGAGAGGCTTTCTCCCTCTCAAATGTGATACTTCCAATTTTGATATGCATCTGGCTACTGAAAAACTACTCTAGGCTACTAAAAAAATCCCCGCACCCTATCATATGGAACAAGGCACAAAAATGGTACTCCCCATAATAGTGGTGGCCATGCATGCTATTAGGGTGAAGTCTAATTCAAATTGTGAAGCCAGTGCTTCACCTCCTGCTCCTCCTAAAGTCTTCTTGTTAGACTTCTTATGTGGACATTTTGTTGCATAGTTATTGTATTCGTGGCAGTGGAAGCATTTTATCTTGCTCAAGTATTTCTTCTTTCCATTATTTTCACTAGATTCAAGTTTAGTTTGGGTATTCTTTCCTTTGCCCTTCTTCCCCTTCAAATTCAAAAAAAAAAATTTTCATCCTCTGCTCTATATGAAGTTCCATCTCTGGTATTCCTCCTGAAGTCTTCTTGAACCAAATTGAACCACAACCTTTCCCAATTTGGTAATTTTTCCCTTCCATTCATAGATTCCTAGAAACTATGCTAGGATTTTGGAAAGCCTCGAAGAGATTGGATCACCAGGTCATCTTCTTCAACATTCACCCCAACCCCTCCAAGCTCATCATGAACTTGAGTAAATTGGGAGAGATATGGTGGGATGTTATCATTCTTTTGCATTTTTATGTTTTGAAGTTTGTCTTTCAGGACCAATTTTCTATGGTCATTGTTATTTTAAAACAACTCAGTCAGTGTCTTCCACATAGCATATGGTGTTTCTTTTCCATGGATATTTGAGACCACATGTTCTCTCACACCTTCTAGAAGAATTCTCTCAGCCTTTGCAACATCCTTATTTCGTTGGGATAATTGTTGTGCATCCTACTGTTGGGGTTTTGCAATGTCAATTTTAACATATTATAACACACCATTGTCATTAAGAATTGCTTCCACTTGATCCTTCCAAGCTATGAAATTCAAGCTACCCTATAGGGAATACTTGAATCTTAGTCTGTTGAACGTCATTCTTCTATTCCTAAAGAAAAACAACTACATTGAAGCTACAAATTTGAAACTCCTTAGGGACAAGTTCGAAATACTGGTTCTGATGTGATTTCAAGGGCTCTGATACCATGTAGAAATTTGATAAAAATTACAACTGCTCAAGATTTCAAACTAAAAACAAGAGAGACAATTCTACTCTACTAATCTGCGAAATAGAAATCACAATTTAGAACAACATGCATAGACATGAAACAAGCAAAACCACAAGTTCACTGTGATTTCTAGGGGAACCCAAATGGCAAAAAATCTTCAAGCCTCTTTTCATTAACCAGTTGAATAGAGAAATTATTATAATTTCTTGCTCCAGCTCTGAGCACAACCTGCAAAAGAACAATTGTTCTCTCTGTTGAAATGAGAAACTTTGGCCAACACTTAGCCAATGATCTACTCATCTAGCCTTATATTTCCTTGCACAATCCCTGAGGAAATTAGCTCCTAAAAGATAGGAACTTTCTCTTATTTTCTTGTGCAATTCCTTAGGATTGATATCCTGACTGCATGAAACAATTGTACACTTAAAATAGTATACAACTCATGTTATAATGGACTTGTCTCTTCCACTTCAACTGAGCAATTCGAATTCGAGTCATGCATTAGCTATTTTGGGTTGATCGACCAGTTAATTGATAGATCTCTAAGTTAGACTGTTGTCTCATTGCACAATTGAACTTCAACTAACTATATCAATAGTTAGAGGCCAATTAACTAAATACAACTGAAAATAATTGAACTAGATTTCTAAAAATTTAGCAATAAACACATGCATAATTGAACTCTAAGCCCCTAACTCGAATTTACTAAGCTAATTGAGTGGCAAGAGCCATGCCACACTAGTTAACTACCTCCAAGTTGTCATGCTGATGTGGAAATTTGATTTACTTAGTTTGACTAAGCCTAAAGTCAAATTGAGCCTTTCTTGCTACATTTTTTAATGTTGTTTCTACCTCTTCTAATTTAGCCAACTCTGTCTAAGGTCCAACTTGGGCTTCTAAGAAATTGTGTCTATACATGTCAATAAAATATAGTCAGGAGACAAGGTTTTTAAGGTGTTCTAAGGTATCCATGACTATTAGCCTGATGAGGCCATGATGGGCCAATTAATTATGTTTCCCCTCCTTTACTTTTTTGCTCATTTGTTTCATGGATTGAAGGAGAAAATGTGGTATGGTAAGCCTCTGATGGACAGGTAAGTCAGTTTGGAATCTGAATTGATATAGGAGCATAAACTAATAAGCATATACAATGCTTAATATTCCTTCATAAGAAATGTATTTAAGGATATGATATGCAACCTCATCCCATGGGTGTGGTAGGATTTCCCTCCTAGCCTCATTCTTATCTGCTTCAGGTTGCTCATCAAGGAGGAAACAATCTCTTTTTTCTTTGATTGCTTCATGTATCTCTTTATTACTCCATTTAATCTCATTAGGAAGGTTAGAGAATATTATAATTAGGTATTTATCAAGTTATATGATCAAACCCTTAATTGTAGTGATAATTTCCTAGCCTTTAGGATACTGCAGGATTAGAGAAAATTCTAAAGAAACCTCATCATCATAACCTCTTAATTTCTCAAAATACCCCAACCAATTATAGTTTTCCAAGATACTCCTGATATCATGGTTTGGATGAATCCAAGTTGTATTTGTGGTTTCTCTTCTATTAAATCCTCTTCTCGTGGCTTGACACAACTTTTCATAGATTTAGGAAATATTCTTTCCAATTTAGTATTGGTTTTGTGCTGTTACATGAATTAGAATTTCCTATGGAAATAGGGGATCCCATAGCTAAAAAATAACTGAACATGGGAATTTTATCCCAAATACAATGCACTTTTCATTAAAACATCGCATGGGCATTTTATATAATACAAACCTCTAACCATTCACATTGGAAGATCAAACCAAATCGTGCACATTTCACTTGACCTCAGCTTGTTGCAACAAAATTTGGCTAACACTTTTTACGAGGCTCTGTGGCCACATGTGGTGGAAAACTCTATAAGTTTTTGAAACTAACACGACACTTCAAATTGCTCAATTGCATTAGTAACATAGTGTATCGAAATAACACAGAGCGTTATCAAAACAATTTTTTTTAAAAGAATCGATTTTGAGTTGAATTTTCTAGCTTCTTCATTCCCCTGCTGCTTCTTCGTGGGCTTCTTCAAATTTATGTTGCTCTCTCAAAGATTCTTACACTCTCTCTTCACTCATGTTGCTGCTCTCTCAGGGAGTCTTATGCAAACTAGCTTATTTCTCTTCTGCTGCTCTCAAGGAGTTTCACGCAGGTTAAGCTCCGATACCATGACAAAAATTGAAGAGAACAAAACATGGAGCAAGGGAGTTACTCTTCTCAGTATTACGAATCAATGACATAAGATTACATTGAAAACATCAGTAATAAATGACTGGAGTTAAACTCGACTTAAACTGGACTCAATAAAACTAAACTAAGACACTTAGAGGGATGGTTTTGACACCTAACAAGTGGTTGGAATTAGATTCTCCAACATATACTTATTTTTATTTTTTATTATAGCCAATTTCCATTTTTCTTATTAATTGATTTTGGTAAAGAAATTACCCATTGGTGAAGTATAAGGCACTTTATTGGTGAAGTAATGAAGTAAAATATTATTATAGTATATTAAGTAGGCTAAATTAAATTAGAATGATGATATTTTTTTCCAGTGTTTCTTATAATTAATATATAATTTTATATTTCAACGAAAGTACATTTTAAAGTGAGAACTTTTGTTGGACACCTAATCCTCTAAGGGCTGTTGTGGAAGCTGAATAGTCTAAGGAAGTTCAAGAGACCTTGGAATACGAAACCAAAGGTCATATGAATGTACTATAAATGTATATTATTTTCAATAATAGATACACACTGATGTTTATAATTTACACTTTGTGTTTTTCATGTATGTGTCTAACATGGTATCAGAGCGGGTGATATCCTGCCCTGCTCATATTTGAGCCACTTGTTTTATGGCCTTTTTGTGCAGGTCAGTTCTACCATCAATTCTGCATTCCATATGATATTCATTCTAAGCTAGACGTTATCCAGAGTGCAATGTGCCCTTATATTGTGATTTTCTATATTTCGCGCATTTCCCTTATGGGATTCAACGTAGTAATGCTTGGGTCACAGTGAATTTTCTCCAAAGTTATTCCCTGTGATCGTGGGCTAGAACAAGAGGAATGCACATTCGCCTGAATGCAGTTGTAGTATAATGGTAGGAGATTTTTGGGTTGTATTATATGGTATTTCCTGGAGGTACATAGCAAATGTGTGGTGCTCTTTAATGTCATAGAAGAAAATAAGCACTAATACATGGATCTTGTTGCAAGTTTCAATTCTTCGATTGTTCAGGGTCGTAGAAAGTCAAGAACCATGGTGAACCATTCCCAAAGTGAATGCTTAGAATAGGACTATGCTTGATTAAATGCCATGGTGAATTTTTATGGCCCATCCCTACAAATTAGTTGGAAGTCATTGAACTCGTATATGTTTTTAAGTTTTTATGGTATATAAAAATCATTGAGTGGCATATTGTGTTGAGAGTGGAACCATATAAAATACATGTTTCATGTGCATTAAAGGCTGAACCTTGAAGGGTCGTATTCCTTTGTTTGGGTCAGGATACATTGTGTCATAAATAATTAGTTCTGACATTTATGCTCCATGTTAGAAGCGTTTCAACACTTCAATTCTACTTTGTTATAACGCTTCTATTGATTCCTTGGCCTCCCAAGGCTCACTATAACTTTGCGTTCAAATTGTCGATGTGTGTTAGACTATCTCTATGAAAACCATTGCCTATTGAAGAGGCAGATCATCTAACGCCATTGCAGATGCCTTGGAATCCTTCTTGCGCCACATCTGGTGATTGAATTATTCTCGATTAGCTCGGTTATTAGAGACACAACTCTTAAGTTTGACAAGAGATCAACCACACAAATCTGATTTAATAACAAACGGAATTTGAGGGTCTTTTCAGGATTTACCCTTTTCATCGCATGTGTAATGGATGCATGCTAATAATAGCTTTTGTACTATGGAGTTTTCTCATATTTTATGTGTTCCAAACCCTTCTTGCTTTATAAATAGTGAGAATAGGCATTCGTTGATGAGGAGGAAGGGAAGATGAAAGGATGTGCAAGCTTAAACCCTAGAGAATATTTCATCGACAAAGGAGGGGTTGTATATATCTGGTATGAATAAAATGATGTTTTCCGTTAGTGAGGGTGAGTTGTAACTCATGAAAGAAGCCACATCAGATCTTCATCTTGTTGTAGATGGTGGTTATGCGCATGCCCAATACACATTGGGTTTTTTATATGGGATTGGAAGTGGGGTTGAGTAGAGTGATGCAAAGGCTTTTTTGTATCACCGAGAAATTCCATCGAATTTGAGTCTCCCTTCTCAACCACTTTAAGAAAACATGATAATGCTTTCACATTGTCATGGTGAACCCCCCTCAAACCAAATTAGTAAAGTATACCAAGTTTATACATTTCCACTGCATTCCCTTTCTGGGCTTGATATTCAATAATTTGGAAATCATCATCTTCCTCACCACGCGACTTCCTTAATGCTTCTTTGTTCTCTTCATCTCCATCATTGATCCGTACTAGTTCAACCAATGGTGATTCATTGAAACTAAGAAAGTTAGCCACTGCTACAGATGCAAGTTCTGCATAAAGCTTAACAAATTTGTGATACATCTTTTGTTGATAATAGGTATAGGCCAGCGCCATCTTTAGACTGAAAGTTTCCACCTTCTACTTAGAAAAATTTTAGAAAGCAATAAGGCAGACACTGTCCATTGGCTACACTATAATTCCTATTCTACTGCCATTGGATTATATGCTCAGATTGATGTATTGACATAGTATATTGAAGTTGGTATTGAAGTTTTTTAAATCAATTTTTTATCTAATCATGAAGGTAGAAAGTTGAAAATTAAAAGCAATATTTTCTGGAGGAGAGTTCAGTCATTTCCTACCATTATAACTATTACACTTTGATTTTAATAGTGTTGCACTTTTTGTGGCTCTAATTGGTGGTGTATTAGAGTTTCTCAAAACTCTGATATAATCTACTATCGAAGACATAATTAAAATCAACAAGAACACTCTTTGTGATATTAAAACATGTCTGCAAAATATACAGGTAAAAATAGACCTTTTGGAGCTTGAATCTCAATTTCAGTAAGCAAAATTACAGTAGTGGAGTCATCATTCTTAACTTGTCTCTATTCATAACATTGAAACAGACACCCTTAAGCAGCAAATCAATAATGTCACAGTTGATTTAGATCCATTTCCCAATGAAGCAACAGAATTGCATGCACAATCAGAAGTTCAATTTGCACTTCCCAAGCCCATCATCAGACCTTGGGAAGAGCTTGTCCACAAAAAGCATAGAACTGGTCTTGGATATGACAAGGACGTGTCCTTTCATATTCCATATTACTCAAAGCCCATCCAGTTTCAGAGTGATGGATTCCTTCATGATAGTTTACCTTCATATGTTCCAAATTCTGCTCCTTTTCCACAACAACATCAATAGGTTGTGAAATGCCAACATTGTGACCGAGTTGGCCATATGAAATATCACTGTTTTGATCTTCACCCATCTAAGAATTGTCACAAAACCAGTAATTCTTCAAACATATGCTTCAAAAACAAGCCTCCTGCAAGAATAAAGATTCATCTTGGATGGATCGCTTCTTGGCAATGGGCATCAACAGCCAGGAATATATTTCAGTCATATGTATGAACATTTTCTAGAGTATTGAATAGTCTTGCAGTTGAATTTTGTCCATCATCTCACCTTGTATTTGACAGGGGGGGAAATGATGGTCATCTACAAGCTTCAAAGCCACATCAAGTGAGCCTAAGCCACAACCTGCCATACCAGATTTAGAGTTGTAGCCAGAGACAAAGATGCCCCTAATCATGCCTTCAGTTGGTGATGCCTCTTCAAAGAATTGGGGACACTTCCTCTAGTAGAAGACTTCAAATTCTTGCTAGTTTTGGAAGAGTTCTAGGAATTGCATTAAGCATTCCAGAGTTGTTGGTCATCCTTAAACCATCACAGGTTGAGAGCTCCCTTTTCAAGTTGAGGTTCTCCCTTTTATGCAAGGTGAGACTTCCCTTTCATGGTTGAATGTTTCCCTCTTCAAAACATCAGGAGCACTTCCTCTAGCAAAAGACCTGAGATTCAAGCTAGAATTGGAAGAGTTCCAGGAACTGCACTAAGCGTTCCAGTGTTGGTGGTCATTCTTAAACCACCACCCTTATACCAACATTTCAGAGAGCACATTAAGCCTAGTGCTGCCAAGCATTTTTTGCACATTTTGTATTACAGATTTCTTCTTGGACTCATACATACCTGTTGGAAATACTACTGAGAGGGGGGGGGGTGAATCAGTATTATCACATTAATAAAACTTTTTCATTTCCATAATCAGATTCATATATGCTACTTCCACAACTTCTTATGATTAAGTTAATTGATCTTCAATGAGTGCATTAGAACATTATCAACCATATTATCAGATAACAGATGCAGTAATAGAGAATAGATCATCACACATAAGGCACACACATGAACACCATGATATAAGGTGGAAACCCAATGTGGGAGAAAAACCACCTGCTGCAAGTCATCTCAATCTTCTTCTTAATAAGAAAATCCTTTTACAATATTTGTACTGGTGCAGTCTTATACCAGTACGGGAGCTACAACCCCCTTTGCTCTTGTACTAGCCGATCCATTTACTAGTACGCAGACTGCTACTTGCTACAATGCTCCAAAGATCTCCCTTAGCTTTTGTACTAGCTTAGATACTAGTACATAGGCGCTGGCCTACAATCTTCTCTCCTCCAGGTACCACGTTTCATCAATTTTCAGGCTGGATACACTGAAGCAACATTGAAGCTCATAATCAAACAACCTTCTGAATCACCCAATCACCAGATCCATACATATACAATGAAATTATGAGAGTTATCAACCAGATCTAGTACATAAAGATAAATCATTAATCATGTTGTTATCTAGACTCAATACCAGTAACCAAACATCAGTTATGCACCCAAAACCCTGCAGAATAGTCAAAGGCAGTTAAAACAAATTTTAAGCAGGGATCGCAACTTCACTGGTATAGATCTGCGGATATCTGTACTACCTCCGCACCTCCGCCTTCTGTGGCGCCACGACCACCGCACCTGCGCCTTCTGTGGCGCCTCCGAACTACACCTTCTATGGCACCTCTGTGGCGTCTCCGCACTGCGCCTTCTGTGGCGCCTCCGCACTATGCCTTCTGTGGTGCCTCTGTGGCATCTCCGCACTGCACCTTCTGTGGCGCCTCTGCACTGCGCCTTCTCTGGCGCCTCCGCACTGCGCCTTCTGTGGCGCCTCCGCACTGCACCTTCTGTGGCGCCTCTGCACTACGCCTTTTGTGGCGCCTCTGCACTGCGCCTTCTGTGGCGCCTCCACACTGCGCCTTCTGTGGCGCCTCTGAACTGCGCCTTCTGTGGCACCGCTGTGGCGTCTCTGCACTGTGCCTTCTGTGGTGCCTCCGCACTGCGCCTTCTGTGGCGCCTCTGCACTGCGCCTTCTGTGGCGCCTCTGTGGCGTCTCCGCACTGCGCCTTCTGTGGCGCCTCTGTGGCGTCTCCGCACTGCGCCTTCTGTGGCGCCTTCGCACTTCCGCAGTTGCAGCACTCGAGAGATCACCCTTCACAGATTCACTTTCAACTTCACTTTCATAGATCAAACTTTCAAAACAATAACCCAATATTTCAGATCTTAAGATATTCAATTGCAAGGATGAATTAGCCAAGTGATCTCATTTGCTTTATATAGGCAAGCTTCTTCCTAAAATCATGGATCAATATCATAGATAACCAATACAAGGGGCCCAAAAACATGGGGCTCAATAATACCAAGGACTAACCACCATGTACCAAAGGTAAGTTCTCCAACATATACGCGCTTTTCTTTGCATGAAAGTGCGTACCATGGTCCAAAACCATAGGTTCAAATACCAAGGACTAACTACCATGGACCAAAGGTAAGTTCTCCAACATATACGCGCTTTTCCTCATAGGTTCAAATACCAAGGACTAACTACCATGGACCAAAGGTAAGTTCTCCAACATATACGTGCTTTTCCTCATTGGTTCAAATACCAAGGACTAACTACCATGGACCAAAGGTAAGTTCTCCAACATATACGCGCTTTTCCTTGCATGAAAGTGCGTGAACTTTTTCTCTTCATGAAATAAACTTTTCTCTGCATAAAAGTGCGTGAACTTTTCTCTACATGAAATAAACTTTTCTTTGCATAAAAGTGCGTGAACTTTTCTCTACATGAAATAAACTTTTCTCTGCATATAAGTGCGTGAACTTTTCTCTACACTATAATTTATTATCTGAGATGAGTGGGTTGCCTCAAGTACAACATATGTATCATAAAGCCATACCAGAATCATAATGCCAACAATCTCCCCCTTTGGACTTGATGGCAAGCTCAAAATCTTCAGCTCATTCTCCCCCTTTGACATCAAGGGCAAAGGGTTATGCTCCCCCTAAGAGCATGCTCCCCCTGAATATGAACCAGATCTGTAAAGAAGAAACATAATCCACCAAACACCATAAATGACCATGAAAGAGATAGATTGCAGCAATAATCAGACTAGCATCCAAGATCTCCTTCTGTACGTCCTCCATAATGCCAACAATGCATTATAAGCTCCCCCTGAGTACCTGTTGAAATCTCTGAATGAGCTCCCCCTTTGTATATGTCATGGTGCACCAATCTGATCATGCTCTTTCTGAGAACAAGATGAAATGTCTGCTCTGCTATATAGTGTTGTTCATGCTCAGGCTCCCCCTGACTGTAAGCAAGGTCTGCAAAAGGATGTTCTACATCACAAATGACCTTCCTAAAAGATTCAATACATACATCCATCACCCAACCAAGTGGGGATATATCAGAAAAATGAAAACCAAATACATTACATCTTCATCCCAGGCATAGTGGGGAAACCAACATAGGTCGTTACATGACCTGAAGAGATGACACTATTACATCATGAGTCTTGATATGACATCACCTAAATAAGATGAACATCAACAACAACACTTTATGATCTGCTCCATAGTATCTGTCAACAGCAACTAGACCAGCAACTTGTATTAGTGCATGAATCATCAAGGTATGTCCGCATCAACAGAATTTCACATTCTATGTGAGAAACATCATAGCCATCCAGATCTACATGAATCAAGTATCATCAATTGGGAATATCTGCATTAATCAACATATGTATGAAACAATCCTATCATCATATAGATAAGAGCTCATTATCATCATGTCTCCAACAATGAAACTTTGAATAATCATCCCTGTATCCAGCCAACAATCCTCATCCATTTGTGCCAAGAATGAAAGGAATCATAACTGTAATATATGATCTTTATGCATATGACGACAGCAGCATATGAGTGACTCAACATCAAGAAGATGTGAATTCAAGCTAAGTGCTTCCCATGCAAGCATCATTAGAGAATCAACCATAAATCTGATCCAAGAACCATGTGAACAACTCATAACCATAGCAAGATGAATCATTTATCCATATAAGTATCATCACCAAGGACTATTAACCATAATGCCAATAATGCATTAAGTCCATATGCTCCCTCTAAACCTGTGCCATCTGTCTGATCATGCATATCAATAAGAAGTATCAAGACATCATCAATATCAAGTTAGAACCAAAACACTTCTAACCATCATATCCACACATCATTATTATTAACTAGAGAAAAACTGATCCTTCTCTTGAATCTGTCCCTACTGCCTTTCTTCAAACAATCATATACGCGACTGTGCAGTAACTAACTCGCGTATATATGCAACTTTCCTTTATGGAGTTTGCATATGAGATTCAGGACACTGAAGTTTTGTACTTTCACCTCCCTCTGATTCTGGTATGTCTGTACATTGTGCAGTGCCGCCTTTTTCTGACTGTACTTACTTTTTCCTCCATATCTTCAAGCGTAATGATGACATCTTCTCCTTTTGATATGGTGCCCACAATTTGTTCCTGCATTCCTTAGCTATATGTCCAAGCTTGTTACATGCATAACATCTTACATGTTTCATATTCCTCCTGTAACAATCAGCAGCTTTGTGACCAAACATATTGCAAGCAAAGAAATATCCATAAAAGTACCTTGAATGTGATGATCTTTCTGCATAATGGTCTTGAACCCTTCTTCTTCTACATCTAGTTGCAACATGTCCAAGATTATGACATACATAACATTCAACATTATTCATAGGAGGAGTAAAGGATTTTCTTTGAGGAATCTCTTTTCTTGGTTGATGATGAGATTGATCTTTCATTTCTTCGTTGATCACTTTAGATTTCTCTTTAGAGTTCCTTGCCTCACCTTGTGAACTAGATTCACCTTCAATAGATTCATGGAAACCAAGACCAGTCTTTATAGCAGGAGACCTTTGACTACTAAGAATATCATCCAAGACTTTAGAACTATCTTGAAATCGTAAAAGCTTATCCTTTTCTTCTAGTTTACCTTTCAAGATATTTACCTCAACCTGAAGCTGTTCTTCCTTTTCAAGAGATTGCTTTTTCAAATCTTCTTCAGCTTTCCTTCCTTCTTCCATTTGTTCCCTTAGTTTGAGAATCTCCTTTTCTTGTTCTTCATTCAGATCCTGCTGCATTTGATGAACTCGGAAGGCACATTCTAGTTGAGATTTTAAGCTGGTGACTTCGTTTTCTTGTTTTGCAATAGCTTGGAGTAGATCTGTATTCTACTTCTTTGATTCTTCAAGATCTCCTTTTAGTGAGAGGATTGTAGCTTCAAGATTTTCATAGTAGTTGGATCTATCTTTGAGTTTCTTGATGGTTGTGCTTCTTTCGTTGACTTCTTTTCTTAATGATGTCACTTCATGCTGCAATTTTTGACATTGGTCTTCCTTTTCCTTGAGTAGCTTTCTTACCTTGTTTCCTTCTTCTAGTTGGGCCTTTAGTTTGGTAGCTTCTTCTTTGAAATCACATTCCCTTTTGTTCAATAGATCTTGTTGATCTCTAATTTTGTCTGTCAGCCTTTTAAATTCTGCCTCTATTTGATATCTTTCTTGTTCACCCATAAGAGCAAATTCAGTAGTTTCGCTATCACTTTCATCTCTTCCAAAAGGAAAGATAGCTGGAACATCAGAGGATAATATATTCATACCTGATAATGATTCTGAATCTGATTCTGAATCTGAAGAGCTTCTTATACCTAATCCCCAATCGATTCTCCCACTGTCATAGTTCTTCTGAGATGACTTCTTTTTCTTAGGTGCTTTCTTCTTAAGCTTCTTTCCCATTGTTCCACAGATCTCCTTCAAGCGATCAAGCTTCTATCAAAGGACCTGCTCTGATACCAATTGTTGGAAATAATACTGAGAGGGGGGGTTGAATCAGTATTATCACATTAATAAAACTTTTTCATTTCCATAATCAGATTCATATATGCTACTTCCACAACTTCTTATGATTAAGTTAATTGATCTTCAATGAGTGCATTAGAACATTATCAACCATATTATCAGATAACAGATGCAGTAATAGAGAATAGATCATCACACATAAGGCACACACATGAACACCATGATATAAGGTGGAAACCCAATGCGGGAGAAAAACCACCTGCTGCAAGTCATCTCAATCTTCTTCTTAATAAGAAAATCCTTTTACAATATTTGTACTGGTGCAGTCTTATACCAGTACGGGAGCTACAACCCCCTTTGCTCTTGTACTAGCCGATCCATTTACTAGTACGCAGGCTGCTACCTGCTACAATGCTCCAAAGATCTCCCTTAGCTTTTGTACTAGCTTAGATACTAGTACATAGGCGCTGGCCTACAATCTTCTCTCCTCCAGGTACCACGTTTCATCAATTTTCAGGCTGGATACACTGAAGCAACATTGAAGCTCATAATCAAACAACCTTCTGAATCACCCAATCACCAGATCCATACATATACAATGATATTATGAGAGTTATCAACCAGATCTAGTACATAAAGATAAATCATTAATCATGCTGTTATCTAAACTCAATACTAGTAACCAAACATCAGTTATGCACCCAAAACCCTGCAGAATAGTCAAAGGTAGTTAAAAAAAAATTTAAGCAGGGATCGCAACTTCACTGGTATAGATCTGCAGATATCTGTACTACCTCCGCACCTCCGCCTTCTGTGGCGCCGCGACCACCGCACCTGCGCCTTCTGTGGCGCCTCCGCACTGCGCCTTCTATGGCGCCTCTATGGCGTCTCCACACTGCGCCTTTTGTGGCGCCTCCGCACTGCGCCTTCTGTGGCGCCTCTGTGGCGTCTCCGCACTGTGCCCTCTATGGCGCCTCTGCACTGCGCCTTCTGTGGCGCCTCCGCACTGCGCCTTCTGTGGCGCCTCTGTGTCGTCTCCGCACTGCGCCTTCTGTGGCGCCTCCTCACTGCGCCTTCTGTGGCGCCTCCGCACTTCCATAGCTGCAGCGCTCCAGAGATCACCCTTCACAGATTCGCTTTCAACTTCACTTTCATAGATCAAACTTTCAAAACAATAACCCAATATTTCAGATCTTAAGATATTCAATTGCAAGGATGAATTAGCCAAGTGATCTCATTTTCTTTATATAGGCAAGATTCTTCCTAAAATCATGGATCAATACCATAGATAACCAATACAAGGGGCCCAAAAACATGGGGCTCAATAATACCAAGGACTAACCACCATGGACCAAAGGTAAGTTCTCCAACATATACGCGCTTTTCTTTGCATGAAAGTGCGTACCATGGTCCAAAACCATAGGTTCAAATACCAAGGACTAACTACCATGGACCAAAGGTAAGTTCTCCAACATATACGCGCTTTTCCTCATAGGTTCAAATACCAAGGACTAACTACCATGGACCAAAGGTAAGTTCTCCAACATATACGCGCTTTTCCTCATAGGTTCAAATACCAAGGACTAACTACCATGGACCAAAGGTAAGTTCTCCAACATATACGCGCTTTTCCTTGCATGAAAGTGCGTGAACTTTTTCTCTTCATGAAATAAACTTTTCTCTGCATAAAAGTGCGTGAACTTTTCTCTACATGAAATAAACTTTTCTCTGCATAAAAGTGCGTGAACTTTTCTATACATGAAATAAACTTTTCTCTGCATATAAGTGCGTGAACTTTTGTCTACACTATAATTTATTATCTGAGATGAGTGGGTTGCCATCAAGTACAACATATGTATCATAAAGCCATATAGAATCATAATGCCAACAATACCCCTTCAGATTAAGGGGGGAATGTTGGACACCTAATCCTCTAAGGGTTGGTGTGGAAGCTAAATAGTCTAAGGAAGTCCAAGAGACCTTGGAATACGAAACAAAAGGTCATACGAATGTACTATAAATGTATATTATTTTCAATAATAGATACACACTCATGTTTATCATTTACACTTTGTGTTTTCCATGTATGTGTCTAACATCTTTAGATGAGTGAGCAGAGTATCATGTATAATGAAAATTCAAGAGTAGGATATACTCTCTCAAAGAGTAAGGCACTGAAAAAGCACCAATATTACAAGACAGATATACGAGTAGATTTATCTTGAGGTATGTGAAATTTTCAAGGACGAAATTTGGACCAATTTTCATCCTACGAGGTTTAAGTCTGGTAACTCAGAGGTATTGACGCTAGGATATTTATATATGCGAGTAGATTTATCTTGAGGTATGTGAAATTTTCAAGGACGGAATTTGGACCAATTTCCTTCCTGCGAGGAGGTATTGATGTGAAGATATTTATAAGTTGAATAAGATAGATTTTTTTAACAAATGAATAATAATAATAATAATAATAATAAAATTCTAAAAATTAATTTTCCAATTAAAAAAATAAAAATAAAATAATAAAATGTTGGTTGACAATTTATGAAAATTAAAAAAAATAAAATAAAATGATGATTGACAATTTAAGAGAAAGTGTTTTTAATCTTCTACTTTTTTAGTATTTCGACCATTTTCGTATCACAGAGGAGGCATATTCCTTTATCCCAAGGTATCTTGAGAATAAACTAATGTCTAGTTTCACTTTGGAGATCACAAGAATTAGCTCTAATCCTTGCAATACTCATTCTATTCTTAACACTCGTTAAGACAGAAAGGTAATTTTGGTTAGCAATTGTGGGGTTGATTACCTCCTTATAGCATCTTAACTTTATTTTCCCCTCGAACTCCTTATCACTGCACAACTTTTCCTTAAATTTGGAAGTAATGACGTTTTTAATATTATCCTTATTTTCTAAGATGATCTCCTCATTTATCTCCCAATGGTCGAGCCAAGACTTGCCATCCTTATGCCACCTCGCTTGAGCTGAAGGTCGTTTTGAATAGAGTTAGAAGCAATTTTTGGGAGTCTTTTGGCTTTCGTGTTGTACAACTTCTTCTTACACATCAAATACCTAAACATAGCCATGCATTCAATGGGGGAAAGACTAACTTCCATAGAGAGAATAGGGTAGGGATTATTACCTATAATCATGAGGTTGTAGGTTATTAATTTCACATTCATATAACATAAAAAGGGTGACGAGAGTTTCGAAAAGGAACATTTTTTTACTCCAAACCCAAAGATCAGTTATCCTACCATTGTTTTCAAGCTCATAGTAAGCTTTCCAACCTCCTATAATATTTTTCTCAATGTTCTAGTTCAAATTGAGGTGATGGTGGATGTCAATACCTAAATACTTGTAAGAACAAATATTCTCTAAGTAATTGTTATCATAAATGAAATTATCATAGACGATCTTTTTGGATTTAATAATCACAACTCTAGTCTTGTTGGTATTAACAGTCATACCTTCTTGTAATAGTAATTATAGAGGGTTTATTATATAATAAATAATCATTATATGATAAAACTGTTTTGAATTTATTGTCTCTAATTATTTTTTTTAAATATATTAAATTTTATTAAAAAAGAAAACAACAAATCACTTATATTTAATAAAATCATTTTTAATTTGTAATTATTAATCTTAAGAATAAATATTTGAAAAATAACTAAATTAAAGTCTACGGAGTCTTGCATAGACAGTGATCAGGTGCTTTGTTAAGACACTCTTTGATGTGAAGTCAACAATGTAATTCCTCACCCCAATTGGGATGATATATTGGACATATTGAAGATGTAGTCCTACCAAGGTTAAAAAAAAATCACTAAATTAAAATAAAGAAAAAGTAACAGATCACTCGCTTATATTTTAAAAGGTTAATATGGAATATCCAATTACACATAATGTAATTATATGTTTAATACTAAATAAATAAATCATATACATGTTGATAAAAACTAAATTGATAAGCTTTTTATTATTAATTGGTGACTATATCATAGTTAATGAGCCTTACTAAAATTTGAAGGATTATTTAAATATTCAAAAAATAGAATCAAGGGTATTATTATATAAATTTGAAATTTCTTATAAATATAAAATAATATGCTCGGTAAAATTGAAGGGCATAGATAAAAAATTGAAAAATATTTATATGATAAAAACAAATATGTTTGATATTTTACTAAATCTAAAAGATGCATTTTCAGTGGTCTTAATCGTTAAAAGCACATGTTTTCTCTGAAGAGGTCATATGTTCAAATCCAAAAGGGATTAATGTATGTACACTTTTGTATACTTTAATAGTCAAACCGCTCCAAAAAGGAAGGTCCTTTTCCCCACAAACAAGAGCGTCTGATACAACAATTGATTTGTATAGGATCATTATATTGTTTTTCATCCATCTAGATGCTTTTAGAGTGGAAAAATTGGAGAAAATGGCTCACAAGACCATTTTTATAGTCAGGTTTGGAAAATTGGGGTATGAAAGATTCCAAGAGTAGTTTGAGGCATCAAATAACATTTTTTTAAGGGTAAAACTTCTTTGCTTAAGAGTTGCACATTTTTTTTCTATTAAATACATAAAGAATTTTCCAACAGTATAAGAATCACCTCAATAAAATTATGTATGCAAAAGTTATGCCACTTACAAGTTGACCTTCCTGTTTTGACCACTGTAATTTGATATGATTCCATGTCAGCCCCTATTATTCATGAAAAAGGGACTAGACACATGATCATGAACGAGTCACCACTATAAAAAATTTAAGAGTTTAAGGAGTCAATCCTAACCACAAGGAGTTTATCGGGTTGTGTTATAACCAAACCACTAGGAGGAAAAGGGGTTCCATTCCATTCAAGTGCATTTTGTTCCATTAATGATAAAAGTAGTTGGATATTGAATAGAAAGGGAGAAAACAAAGAGGATTAGTGCCCTATATTAGCCCACGGGTCACAAGCCTCACTTCTTTATACCTGCATCTATTTACCATTCAAAGATAAAGAGAAAAGTAACTTCATCTTCTAGCTAGGTTTTTTCTCGAGAAGGTTTCCCATGTTATACCATGTTTTAATTCATGGTTTTTTATTTTTATTTCATTGTTCTCTATTTTCTACATAATTATAATTTACATGCATAGAAAATATAGTAATTTACAAATCTAGTAATCAAAGGAGAAATAAACCCTCACTGTGTATACTTTAGATTTTAAGCACAATTTTATTAGATCTATTGTGGAGAATGTTTAATGGATTTTCCACGACAATTTACATATCATATTGCTATCAAAGAGGGTTATTTTAGTTATATTATGGGGAGTTGCACGGAATCCATATCGATTAAGAAAAAAGTCACAAAACCTTAGTCATGTTTGATGAATCTATGAATAACCCTCATGATCCTCCATAAGATATGTTTGCATGGCGAGATGCATAAGTTTCATATATAAACTATAATGTGAGCCTTCTCATGATGGCCCTAGCCAATAAAGGAGAAGATGGTAGTCCTAATGTGAAGGTTGAATTGGAGGGAAAATTCATGGATATAAAAGAACCAGAGAGGGAGTCAAAAAAATAACTTGAAAAGGACCAACCCAGTTCAAATGCCATGAACCATCCACAATCCCTATATAAAATAGAATTGAAAGTTGATATCAAGCCATATTAAGGTGAGATTGATCCTCTAATGATAACCAATAGTTGAAACAATTAGAATTTTATTTTATTGTTCATCATATAGAGGAAGAACAAAATATTTCATTTGCTTTTTTGGAATTAGAAGCCCATCCCACGACTTAGTGGGAAATCCACAAGGGAATGTAGAAGTTAGACAAAGATCATCAAGTGACAAAATGGGAGGATTTCAAAATGCTCATAAATTCAAAATTTTACCCTACTCAGTATGTAGAGGACCAATGGATTTGATGGCACTACTTAAGGTAGAAGTAAGGGAAAAATGTACATGAGTATACAATAGAGTTTAGAAACATGGCCCTAATGTTGGGTATCTCCCCAAACAACCTATATGTACTCTTCAAGTAACTAGGGGTCTACATAACCATCTACGAAAGCAAGTGATGTTGTTCAAACCTAGATAGGATGATGAGGTTTGTGTGCAGGCACAATACTTGAAAAACATAGGTCGGAACAAAAGGAAATCAAGTGAGTTAAAGGAAAAGGAGTGCCATGATGCTTCCAAGGAGGGGAGGAAGAAGTGAAAATTCGGAAAGGATAAAAATACGATAGCCAAAACACACTAGTGCAAATATCCTAGCAACCACTATAACCACTATAACATTGATGGTCACACAAAGAAGAAGTGATGAAAGTTTTATCCAAAGCTTAACCCGAAGAACAAAAAGAAAGATAATAAGAAGAATAATCTCATGGCCATTTATTCAAAAAACCAGGTTGAATGAAGCTTAGACATGGATAAGAAGATCTTCTATACATTAGTGCAGAAGAAATTGAATTTGAGTATCCTTTAACAATAGGAAGAGAAGAGGAAGATAGACTCTTCCATATAAAGATACAAGTCAAGAATAAAAATATTAATTCTATGTTTGACTCAAGATCACGGGAGAATATCATTACAACAAAGATGGTCAATAAATTGGAATTGGAAGTTCATGATAATCCAAGAACATATCTATTGGGATTCTTAAATAAGGATGTGGAAATAAAAGTAACCAAACAATGCAAAATTATTTTTCTATCAGTGTTGATTTTATTAATGAAGTAGAATTAGATGTACTTCCCCTTGCTATATGTAAAGTGGTATTTCAATTTATTTTGATGTACGTGTAGGATGAAATGTTCATAAGAAGAGTCAACTAATAATGCCTCATCAAGGATGGTAAATCCCTCACCGTCAACATGCCCAATTGAAAATCCAAATTTTCATTGTAAGTGCCAACGAAGCCAAGAAATTGATCAGTTCTAGAAAGAAGTATGGTTTACTATTTCTAAGAGAAAATCAGTCTATAAAAGAGTCATTAAGAGAAAAGTTATCCCTAGAGGGGTGTACGAAGAAATAGAAAAAACAACTAGAAGAGTTTCTACATGCATATAGATATGTGTTATTTGAGCCTAAATGACTACCACCTAAGAGGCAAGTGGAGCACACAATCTAGCTATTTTTGGACTCGCCATTGCCAAACATTGGTTTGTATAGGCAGTGCATTAGAGAATTAAGTGAGGCAAAGAAGCAATTGCAACAAATTTAGAACAAGACTTCATTTGACCAAGTACCTCTCATCGTGGGTCGCCCATCATCATTGTGTCAAAGAAGGATGGGACTTGGCATATGTGTATTGATTACAGGGAATTCAATTAAATTTAACTTAAGAAAAGGTACCCCTTACCTGGGGTAAATGATCTGCTAGATTACTTGCAGCAAGCAAAATACTTCACCAAACTAGACTTAAAATCATGATATCACCAAGTTTGGGTGAGAAAGGACGATACTTGGAAAACTTCCTTCAAGATTTATAAAGGTTTGTATGCATGGTTAGTCATTCATTTGGCATATCCAATGCACCAACTACATTTATGAGGCTAAACAGTGATATACTTTTCCCTTTTATAGATTCATTTGTTAGAGTCTATTTGGATGATAAATTGGTATTTATTTCTACATAAGAGAAGAATGTATCACATTTGATGTAGTTGCTAGATACTTTAAAGAAGCACCAACTATTGGAAAATCTCAAGAAGTGTGAGTTTGTGTAATATCTTTAGTGTATTTGGTGTATGTGATAGGGGGAGGAGAGATGAAGATAGATCCTGCCAAGATGGAGGCCATCACGAATTGGCCAATGCCTACTAATGCTTTTGAGATTAGCAGTTTCGTTTGGGTAACATAATATCTAAGGATATTCATAACCTCGGTTTTAGTAATAGAAACTCCATTGCACACCATAAAATAAATTGGAAAGACTTTCTATTGAGGAAAAGGTTAGAAAAGGGGATTTGGGGAGTAAAGAAAAAGATAATTCAATCTATTTCTAGCATTATTAAAATTGTAGTAGCCTTTTGAAGTGGATACAAATGTGAGTGGGTATGTTATGTGAGTGGTATTGATGTAGGAATGAGGGCTTATATGCAATAATTTTGAAGTATTTCAAAGGGAAGTTCTTAACTACACTACCTATGACAAAGAGCTATATTCCCTAATGGATGTTCTGAAGAACTGTAAACACAATTTGATGGGAAAAGGGGTAGTACAAGTGGATGGGTTTTTTACATAGCTTCATTTAGTGATGAAGCATAAGAAGTGTAGCACAAACAAGTTGGCCAACAATCTTTCAAGACCACCCACATTAAAGATCATAGCTTTTGAAACTCTAATGCACATGGATCCATTCACCCATGATGCATACAGATGGGAATATTCACATGTTGATAGCTTTAAGGAGGTGTTTCAATAGTTGGAATGCTAGAATTGTGTGCATGATGATGACAAAAAGTTGACTACCATCGCTAGGATAGGTTACTCTATAGGTTAGATAAACTTTGTGTTCCTAAAGCAATTGGAACAGATTACAGAGTCTCACACCTCTAAGTTTGTTAGGCACTTTGGTGTAGGGATGATCCATATTTATGAAGGAATGAAATGAAATACATATTTAAAGAATAACACATAGATATAGAGAAACATAACTTCAAATAATAAATATCATTTGCTAAAAATTGTTTACATGCAAAAAAGAAACAAACTAGCTCAGGTAATAGTAAATTATCTCTAAGAAGAAATGTGATGGATAAATGCCTCCTAAACTAAGTTATAATGAGCCTTTGATAAATTTTTATCATGACGAAACAATTAGAAGCCCTAAACATCCAAAAACCCAACCCTGGGAGATGAAGTGACAAACGTTTGTGGCCCCCTATGGGGTTGGTTGGAACGTCAACTTCCCACGATCATAAATTTCGCGTATGACATTCATTTGGTGTGAATGATACCTCATTAGAAATATGTATCCGAGGACACTTTTTTTTTTACGACAAGTTTTTTTATTTTCTCGGTAAATCTATTCTATTCTATTAGATTATATACAGGAAAACATTACATTCAGAGAGACAGGTTGCCCAAGGCCGACTGTGGCGCTTGGAGTTGGCATTTCGCATTCAGTATTTGCCCTCGTAGGGGCAGTATTTCCATTGTGACACAACACAGCATAATTTTCAGACCATACCAAAACATCCCGCGCAGGGGCTTCCGATCAAAATTCATCCCTCGCAGGGGCATTAGAAGACCAATAACAGCTCCCTTGCGAGTCCTACTGACCAAACCAGCGTAAACATGGACAGAAACATAAACTAGAGGGACACAGATAGAGATATATAACCTATACCATTCACAGACAGAGACGAAAGACCTATACCAGACCTGAACAAGAGAACTGGATGACAAAGTGTGCCATTGGAAGCTATTCCTCAGGCTTTTCCTCAATGATTCTGCACCACCCTTGGCCTTCAGGAAGGCCTTCCCACATTGCCATGGGGTTCTGCTTGGAGGTCGACGCCTCCTGCTCCTGAGGTCGGATGGGAGTCTGCTCAGGTTCCTTCGCTGGCGCTTCCTCGACAATTTCTGGTTTCTCCCCTGGGTGTTCCTCCCCGCTGCCCGAACCGTCTTCATCTTCCAGAGGATCCTCAGTGAAAAGAACCGATATATGTGCATTAATGCGTGAATTGTCCCTCGAGCTGCCAAGAGTGAAGATGGCAGAGATGAACGCTGGAAGAGGGTGCTGTCCAGCGTTGGGACTGCCTGCATCCATAAATTGACTTGCCTGTATAGGAGTGGCCCCTGCCCTTCTATGGCAGTAACAACAGCAGCAGTGGTGGTGGGATTCCGCAGCAGGGCGGCGCGAGGATCCTCCACGAGCAGATCCCCTTCTGCTAAGCATCCTTTCCCTGGGTCGAACCATGATTGCAGAAATGCTGGCGGCTTGTGGCAGAGTAGCGAATGAGGGCTTTTCCGTCTTGAGTCGCCCCTCAACAGAATTACGTCTTCTCCCAACTTTTCCGGTACCAATCTCAGTAGAACATAAACAGCAGCCCACTGAAAATACCAACTTGAAATTTCCTTTGGCGTTTTGAATGCCGGCAAGACCAGCAAGATCTGAAGCCTTAAAGAGACAATTACCCACAGAGACCTGAACTGCGAGCTTATTGCTCTGATCATGGAACCGCAACATTCCTTCATCCTCCTTAAATCTCCTGACATTCTCTCGAAGCTTGTTCTCCTTAATTGCTCTCTGTAGACTCTCCATTTCACCTTACACCGCATTGAGTGCCCAACAGAGCGTCTCATCTTATTAACTCTCGGCGGCAAGCGACATTAAATTCCCTGAGTGATCACGAGGTGGCACATGTCTGGCATGTGGCTCCTCACTGCCATTCATGCTGACACCCGCATCCGGGGTTTTTTTACGACAAGTTATTTGGCACCCATTTTCCAATTTCCCCAAGAAACACAATTTAGGACCTCAAAATAGTTTCGGAAGTTTAGGATCCAGAAAATAGCTAAAAATAGAAAGTATGCTGGAAAATAGGAAAATGAAAGGAAATAGTGTTGCGGGTCCAAGTGGAATAGGTGAATGGCCACCAATATCCACCTGGATCAGTCATTCCCTCCTTAGTAAATAATGGTCCCTATTGCATTGAGTGCCTCCATGAGAAGGGGAAACTTTTGTTGAACTTGGTCGCTGGTGAATCACTTGCCTTGGTGCAGGAATTGGCTGACTTTGACAAACCAATACACTTGGATTCTCTATTGGTGATTGTTCTTAGTTTATGCTTCCATGATTCAATCAATCACCCATCGCATTAGCTCGAAAGCATTGTCACCCACCACCTTGTTGATGGTGTAAGGTCCATATCAGATTGTTAAAGATTTTGATGGGCTCGAGTAAGGCATCCCTTCTGCAAATGTAACCAAAATTTTTCGCCCATTTGAAACTTATGTAGCACCCAATGATGATCATGATGTTTCTTATACTTGGAATTTGCTTTATCTAGGATATCATGAACCTATTGGTAGATGTTTTAGATGCATTCAATAAACTTGGAGGCTTTATCAACTTAAGACTGAACATGTGTATATTTTTCTTGTGTAGCCGCAAGAGGCATTACATAATCAATGGAACACAATGGTTGAAATCCTAGGCCCACTTGAAAGGGGTGGTGTCTATTCAAGCTATGGAGAGAGCTATGTTATAGCTATGTTGCACATAGGGAAGACTCTCGTCCCATGTTCATGGATGCTTGGAGTTGTACATGTGTAGTATGTGCATTATCATCCCGTTGAAAACCTCTACCTAACCATCAGTGTGAGGATGGAATTCAGTCAACTTGGTGATTTTAGTGTCCAACAATGACTAGAGGCTCGACCATAATGTGCCTAGGATCCTTCTATCTCGATCTGATATAATGGTCTGATGAATTCCAAAAATACCCACACTCATTCAAAGAAGAGCTTGACAATATCTTTTGTTGTGATACTCTTCTTGCAAGCATTCAATATAGCCATCTTATAAAATATATCAATGACCACAAACACATGGACGTTACCATTCTTGGTAGGAGGAAGGCTAGCCATATATTCGATGGAGATGGATTCCCAAGTTTGGCTAAGAGTAGGAAGAGGAGTGTAAATGCCTTACTTCTTAATGGTTGTCTTAGCAATGACATTGTAGGATCTGATATATTCTATAAGATCATGTCATAGTTTTGGCCAATACAAATACTTCTTCAATACTAACACAATTGTTTCCAAACCAAATTGTCTTGTGACTCGACCGTAGTGTTCCTCCAAAATCATCTTCGCACACTCACTTGAAGGATCACAAAGGTGCCACATATAGCATAACAATGTGTCCTAGAGGTGTTAGTCTGTTACTTTCTTGCCATCCATCAACATTTGTTATGTGATGGAAAATTTTGGGTCATTTCTCTATAGTTGTGGCCATACGTAAGTCTTATGCCCACAAGAGTTGAGAATAATAGTCATTGAAACAATTGGGGGCCAACGGAGGAAATCTACAATGTTATTGGTGCTTCCATTCTTGTTTTTAATGTTTAAATGGAATTCTTGTAGATATTTGGACCATTTCTAATGGATATCATTCTGCAACTTCCCTTCTATCTAGATAAACTAAAGAGGTTGGTGATCTATGTGGATGACCCTCTCCTTCCCTAGAATGTAATGCTTCCACTGTCAACAAGCCTACACGATGGAATACATATCCTTATCATAAGTGGAATATTTAAAAATAATATCAAAGAGTGTCTCACTATGATAGGCCATTGAATGCCTTTGTTGGGTGATAACTACACCAATAGCATAGTCGGAGGCATCTGCCTCAATTTCAAATGGTTGTTGTAGATATGGAAACGTGAGTACCAACTCCGAGAAAAGGCAATGTTTCAGCTCACTGAATTCCTTTTGTTGTGCCTCAGACATTTTTTTTTCTTTCACTCCACCCTTGAAAACGTGACTCAAATGTTAAGTGTTATGAGAGAATTCCAACATGAACTTATGATAGAAATTAGCAAGGCTGAAAACATTGTGAAGATCTGCAAGAGTTGTCAAGGAAAGAAATCCTAAATGAATTGGATCTTAGAAGGATACACATGCATGCCTTGCTCAACAACTTTGTAGCCCATATATTGGACTTGGTTCATGCCAATGGAGAACTTCTCCAAGTTGGCACATACTTTGTGCTATTGTAGGGTTTGAAGGACCTATCGAATATGTTATGAATGTTGTTCCTAACTCTTGTTGAAGATGAGGATTGTTATAAATTAATTTTTAAAGTAATGGAACACATAAAATATTGTGAAATCACAAACATAGAAATACATAAAACAAGAGAGACACAAATATACGTGGTTCACCCAATTTGGGTTACATCCCCAGAGAAATAGCCAATCCTTTCTTTATATTATCTAGCAAAATGAAGAGATACAACCTACAACAATTCCATTGTAATTTCCTCATTTCTCTCACACAATCTCCTCTCTTTTTCTCGCACAGAATAATAATACATAGTCACAATAAAAGTCCCGCATATAAACTGAGCATTTCCTTCTAGGGAAGAAAACCCTAAATTAACATGACTTCTGTTATCACTCAGAAGTTTTCCCCAGAAGTTATCAAAAGAAGGAATAATACGAGGTAACCACAAACCAAGTCCTTTAGACTCAGGTTCTAGCCAACCTAAGTCTAGAGAGGGCTCCCTCTTTATAATTTAACTTTGATTCTATCAGATTTTAGGCTAGTTCTCAGTGTTCATGAGGATTTTGATTTTTAATTGAAATTTGGGTGGTGGAATTCTTGGAACAGATGGAGAGATCTAGGTCTTCAGGCCATTGGGTTATGGAGTCAATCAAAGGATAGCTTAATTGGATCATATCATTAAAGGGAGTGTTTACAGGGCAGACTAGCAAAGCAAAAGGTAAATCTTCAAAGGGCTGATGGATGGAATGATTCTAACCTGGGTAAAAGGGAAATGAAGAATCCTTAGATCGGGATCAAAATGAGGAATAGAGGGTGATCATAAAAAAAGAGCAATTAAGAATCCTTTGCTACATAGACCACAAGGAGAAACTACAGAAGTAAGGGAGAATTTAAGAATTCCCTAACTAAGATAGTTTAGCAGAAAACATTAAGAATGTAAACAGTCAAGACAAAGTGCATCAAAGCAAGTTCTGAAATATCATTCCTAGTTTACCATTCATATTTCATAGAAACACATATGATTATTAATAAACATAAGGAAAAACAATAATACACATGAGAGAATACTTATTTGATTTTCGCTTTATTCCGTGATCCAGCAAGCCAATCCAGTTTTGATACAATAGCACTTTGATTTTAGATAAAAGTCTACAGGAATGTCTTTGAATCCACCCTAAATACTTCGAAATGGGAAGTATTTATACAAAAATATTACAAAATATCTCATAACAGTTTTAGATTTAATTAAGGAAATAAAAATATCTTCAAGCATGAAGATAGAGACAGATGGAAAACTGCATCATGATGTCCCTCTTATTGTGGTAGTGCTGGCTGTTGTAGTTGAATCTGAGCCTTTTTAAGCTGGCTGATATTTGTACGTTGGACTCATCCTTGTCTTTAGTCTTTTACTGATACTCTTTAACCTACTACTCTTAGACCCTGTTTACCTGTTTCATCTGGCTGCCATTTAGATTTACTGTGGTAACTTATAGTAAGTCTGTCACTTTTTCCCACCATTCATCCTCAGGTAACTTTACTTTGAGCATTCTTCTATAGATCTCATCTACCTCATTGTATTTGGAAAAATTGGGCTTGGTGACAAATAGATGTTTCACCTCATGCTCTATGAAAAACATATTTTCTAAAGTATCATACAAAACTTTCCCTGTTGGCAAGGCTTTGATTCCTGAAGTGCTTGCCTGTTCCTTGGACAACTTCTTTAATATGTCAAAATAGTCCAATTGGGTCATAAGTTTGTCATGGATGACCATAGGAATCAGAAGGCCTTTATCCCTAAAAATTTGAAACTTTTCCATGAATCTGTCAATGCCCACCTGCATGTTGTGGCATTTTTCCTCTAGGTTAAGCATAAGGTTTCTTTTAGAAAGAACCTTTTTAACTTCTATGATGGCTTCAGTTCTATCCTCCACACCAAGATCATTTATTTCATGCCTGTTCTTGCTGTTCAAGAAGTGGATGAGTCGATTAGCATCCTCAAGCTGGTCTCCTAAGTCTTCCTTTAACTTTTGAATTGCTTCGATGGCTACTTTCACCAGTTCTGTTTGATCAAATATTACTTGAATTGATGGCCAAATATCATTGACAAAGTCAATGACATTGGCCTAGAGCATTTCTTTGGTTTGTGCTAGTGGCTTTTGTAGAGTTAAATCTTTTCTAGGACCTTAATCTTCTCACCCATCCTTAGGGCTTTCTGTGTTTCTTCTCTTTGCAAAATCTGGCCAAGCTTGCAGTCAGTTTCTAGGCTTGCCACTTTCTCCTTAAGCCTTTTAAGTTCTATTGCTTGGATGGACATTTCCTCCATGGCTTTCACTAACTCTGTTGTCTTTTCTGTTGAGGTACCTGCTATTGTAGACTCAGTTGTGACTAGCAGTGTTGTGGCAGGTGGAGCTGTTGGTGCCAAAGATGCTGCCAGTGTTGAGGGAACTGCAGTTGTTACTGTGGGAATGGAAGTTGTAGAAGTGGTGGCCAATTCACTTTGTTTGGACTGAATCAATGTGTCCAATTCTTTCTTTGTTTCTTTCAACTGGTCATTTAGCTTTAGGACCAAGTCCATAAGCTCTTAATGTCCTTTTTGGGTCTCTAGGACTTCGGCTGTCTGTGGGTGATGAAGTGGTGGAATCTGAATTTCCTTCTTCAAAGTAGCTATGTAATCAATTTTCTTCTTGATCAGTCTTTCAGTGGCCTTCACATCTTTGGGATCATGTCCCAACTCAATGATTAAGTCCTCTAAGGACTTGATTCTGGTGTCTTTAGCCTGTGAAGAGGCTTTTCCAATTGGAATTGAGATGATATGTTATTTAGGGAATTCTGCAATTGGTGAGCTCCGATGGCTTTCCCTCTCAAGGTGGAGTAAATCATCTCCCCTGTCTTTTTGTTCAACTCCATCTGGTCAATAGGATGTATGTGCTTTACCAGCACTTCGAAATCTATCTTCTTGAAGTTAGCTGTTGTTCTTGGTTCCTGAGTGGTAGATTTGAAAAATGTCATCTACATCTTGCCTTCTTTAACATCATAGGCTGACATAAGCTTTTTTTGGTTTGCAGGTGCCATCTTTAGGTACTGTGCATAAGTCTAGGCTTTTAGCCTCTCATTCCTGGCCTTTATATCTTTGTACCTTTCTCGGATGTCTTGATCCCTATCACCGACATCCTAAAGGAGGACACCTCAATACTCTGTTGGCTTTCCAACATCTAAGTATTTGATGTGGAAGGTTCTAGTGTGCCCCAGAGGGAGTGGTAGGCTTGCTTCTTTCTCTTTCTATGCTGGTGGCCCCAACTATTTCTTCTGTGAATTCCTGTTCTGAAATAGGATTTAACCTTTGCCTTTTGACTAGGCTGGTCTCTGCATATGTTTGTGTGGTTGCTCTGCCTGATGTAGTGGCCTCTTCCCTATTCCTTTTGAGGCTTTTCTCCTCATTTAGAGGAGTTTGCAAGTTAGGGGGAGTACTCATAGTGGGTTGTTGTATACCTGTTTGATTTAATTCCTCTGATAGGTCTGGCTGCTCTGACTCTTCTTGCACCTGGGATTCTTCTTCTATATGTGATTCACTTTGTGCCTGAGATTCTCCCTGTGCCTATGATTCTTCTTGGATTTGAGATTCTCTTTGTGCCTGAGAATCTCCTTGGGCTTGAGATTCTCTTTGTGCCTAAGTTTCTCCTTGGGCTTGAGATTCTCCTAGCACCTGCAGGAAAGAACCTTCATCAAGCCTTTTCTCTAAATCAATTAGAGCATTTTCAACTGTTACTTCAGTGCTATCCCTGTCCACTAAAGTATTCTCCACCCATTCCAATTGATTTTCATATTTCTCTATCTCAGGGATTTGGTGGTGAATGTAGGGAGCCATCTTATTTTTCTGTCTTCTATTACAGATGAAGTCATAAGCGTCATATCTCCACATGAAGCTTTGTTTTAGTTTAAGTCTCTGAAGGATTTCTTCTACTTCTCTTCCAGTTTCTCTGCTATTACATACAAAGGGGCCTAGTTGATCTTTGATTTTGAGCTGGGCCTTCTTTTTGGCCTTAAAAAAATGCACCTCATCTGAGTTGATTGTTTTCCTATAGTACTCCAGAGCAAATAACCTCATTGGGAGGTATCTGGGCAATTTATATGGGGCCAACTCACATCCATAGTTCCTAATTTTTGTGTGATTTTGGTAGAAGTACCAATCTCCCACTTTGTGTAGTTTTAACCACTGCAGGATCCTCATGATATCTAAACTGATTCTTGGAGGAGGACTTCCTAGCAGCATGGTCACTACTGGATGTACAAAAATATCAATGAAATCTGTGTATGGATATCGAGAATCATACTTATGTACCAAAGGAGTCTAAAAAATTACTGACCTAGGATGACCTTTAGTGTCAAGATTTTGGAGAGTGAAAGGGAACTTGTCAGCTTGGTAATATAAGAAAAGGTGGTACAGAACTAAAGAATACTTAAATAATCTTTCATTACTCATTCTCAGAAATTGTTCATGCATCCTATCAGCTATGTACTTGACATAATCATACATGACAGCAGGGGGCTATCCAGGAGAGAAAATGGACATGAAGGCTAAAATGATTTCATCTATGTACTCTGTTATCTCAAAATCAGGCCCTAGAAGGCTGCAGACTAGGAAAAACTTCAAGTAACTGTTTCAGACCAATCTTTTAGCTAATGCTTAGCCTCCTTAGCCTGAGAGGGCTCTCTCAAAGGGTTTAATATTTGTGATTGTGATTGAGATGGCTAACTCTTTTATGTAACAAATAGGAATAATGCTGGTAAAATCTAAATTAACAAGCATCCATTGCGCTCATGGAGTCATATATCATTTAGCATCAACAATGAATTGGTTTTGCAATGAAATCAAGGCATTCAGACTTCAATATATATAAGGTACGGTAGACACAACAAGGACAGCATATGAGTACATGAAAGAAGTTAGAACACAGCATGTGATTTCCAAGTAATCAAGTACTCATCAAACTGTAAATAACATAAAAGAAAACAAGAGGAATGCATATACTGAAGTCACTATGATTCTTGAGCAGCAAAAAACCATCACTGTATTACTAAAGGAACAGAGTTTTTACATAAGCTTCACAACAGGCTTTTTTACATAAACTTCCAACCCCCTGGTATATTTCTCTTTCTCCTATTTATAGAATTATTTTACAAGGATGATATTCCTCCTCCAACATGAGGGGAAGTCTAATTCTACTTCTTATGATACCTATTCACACTTTAACTACTTATTTAATACAAAGGACAGCTAACTAGGAGTCCTAGAAACCTAATACAACTAGGAGTGTAACTCATTATTATGACTACAACAACCTTATCTAAACATTTAAAGCATTCTTTGACACCTAAAACTCCATAAAGTCGAATTTTATGGTGCTCATATCCTTCCAGCTGGCCCTTGATGACTCATCCTTTTGGTGTTCCTAGAAACTAGGAGACTGTCCCTTGCTCTGTTCTAGCTGAAAAATAGGTCTTGGGACAAAGCTCATAACTTCTCATAAAAAATTTATTTGGAAAAACTGAAGGAGGCTTTTGTGAACCAATCCATCCTAAACAAAAACCTCTCTTTGGTTTTTGAAACACTACTCCAGCTGCCCAGAATCGATCCTTGAATAAGATGTGTAAAACAGGAAATTTTAATTTTTGAAAAACTACACCTACAGCAGTTTCGTAGCGCAAGTTTAGTCTTTCATTTCTCCCAGATAATAATGGATTTTAAGAAAGTGGAAGAGGTTTTTGTACTTCAGTATATTAGGAATGAAAACCTCTTTCACCTTTCATACATGAGTTTTCAACTGCTCAGAACTTCTTCTAGAAGTTGACTGGTAAAAACAAGAAGACAGTTTGACTGATAAGTTGACTGATAAAGTTTGAAGTTAAAAAATGTCTTTCCTCTACTTGTTTTGCTCTTGCTGAATGTTGAAACTTTCTACATGATCCTTTGTAGAGATTCTCCTTCAAAAAGATTTTTCTTTGTCTTTCAACATTGGTCCATGAAAGCATAATGTGCAGCTACGGCAGTTTCGTAGCGCGCTACGAAACTGCTGAAGCTACACAATCTAATCTCAGTCAACCAGTTTTGAAATACCTGTTTTTATGCTTTTGGTTTTTTCAAAGATATTTGGAATTAATCAACCATGCTGATCCTCTTTGATTACCCAACAGTCTATTAGAGTGCCACGCTCCTCATGTGCTGTCAACCTTTCCCATGTGTGAAGACAAAAACCTCCTCCAAGCTGTCTGACATATCATGGACTATAGTAAATGTGATCAATTTATAACAAAAAGTTTAGAGTTGGGTTCGAATATATTTTTCCTCCACCCGTCTGACCTGGGATCCTTTCTTTCTGCCGACCCCTCCATGAAACTCCAACAGAATGATATTTTTTATAATTGGCACTGTCTCAATCTTTGATCTCTGCCTCGCTTGGTGTTTAATGAATTCAAATTGGAAGCTTGCAGATTTGTTTCTCATGCAATGAATATAATCATAATTATGACTGTGAATACCTGGCTCTTCTTGAAACTTGCAATATGAGCATACTAAGGTACCTAATGACTCAAATGATGGAGATAAGCGGTTGGACATGATAGGTGAAGTGTATAAGCTGACAGTGGATGATGTAAACATAACTGAAAGATTTGTTACGGATTTCACGAATCTCTGATTTCGTAGTGCAGCCAGTGTAAAATCTGGGTTTTGCCCTACAAAATCACCTGAAACATGTTGCGCTGCGAAAACACCTAAAATTGACTTATGCGCTACGAAATCACCTAAAGAGATTTGTAGCACATAATAACCTTTGAACAATGCTGACACATGGAAATTGTGTGAATTATGAGACCAGTGGTGAATGAGAATGCATAGTGGACTCCTAAGACTCAGACTCTAAGGCAAACAAAAACTCAAACCTAGACTAGCACTGAATCTTTACCATCAAACTAATGTGAGCAGTTTGGGAATTAGAATTCTTAAGTGATAACATACTCACTAGTGGTATAGCCTAAAACACAAGAGATCATTGCTACTATATCCTGACCAAATGGGGAAAATATGGTAGCCACATATGGGGGAGGGTCTTTTGGGATGTGCTTTTCCTCCTTGATGAAGGTTTGGAGCATTTCAGCAAGTTTGGCAGTGGTAAGCTTGGGAAATCTGTCTAGTAGGTCTCCAATTGAAATAGGGGTTAAATTCTACCCTAGTTGTAGTTGCAACATTTCATTGATTGACTCGGCAGTGATGGTGAAAAGTATGGTGTGGTCAGGGGACATCACTGCTCTTTGACTGGGAATGTAGTTTGCATGGCAATAATGGACAATCTCTAGAAAGATGTGCACCTCAGGGAATTGGTATTTGGGCAAATTAGACTCCCAAAGACCTATTTTATCGGCGTGGTTGAGGTATTGGTCTTTGTATCGACAGTACAGTTTGATAGGGGACTCAAGGACAGAGGTGTCCTTGATTTGGAAATCTTTATCAGCAAGAGGAAGGTGGTCCAGGTCTAGGTGAGGAGTAGTAATTGGCCTGACATCCATGGCAATTGGGGCAGCCATTCTTAGTTCTTGTGGATTTAAGAATGGGGGAAAGTAAATTTTTAGTCTTTGAGGTAATGGGGGTTCAATTCCAGGTGGGTTTTATGTTATTAAAGTTCCTTTTAATTTCAATTAAGAAAACTTAGAGACTGTTTCGGAAATTAACAGGGCTTTCAATGGATTCTAGCTTAAATACCCGGAATTGAAGAAAATTGGGTCTGAACTAATTAACTGGTGATTCTGAAAGGTTGAAAAGGTTTCAATCAGGCTGGAAGGAAATATGGGAGTTTTTGACATCTTCAGAGTGCAAGTGTACGTGGGTTGACGGCTTTCAACGTTCACAGGTGCGTGCATGGAAAATTATAGTTAAAATGATAAAAACAATGATTTGGGGCTATTTTGGATTTATGTGCAAAAAGTCAATTTGGCAGGTATGGGTGTACAATGGCCGTTTGTCGCGCAGCGGGATGAACAGTGAAAATTTTTGTGAGTAGCGAGCTGGCGGTAAGTGGTTTACTTCGCACCACCTTTGGGTGCTTGGTGGTATTGGGGGTAGGCCGCCCGATTCCATTAGTCTAGCGCCACGTCACTTCGAGGGCCTAGTGGAAAACAACCCATTTCAGGTGGGTATCATTTAGATTTCGGGCCCTTCCAAAATCAACATGGACTATCGGATGGGGAGGGGGGAGATCGTGTGATGGTCGAGCGCAAGAGTTGCACGGAAGGTAATGGAGGGGCCCAATGGGCAATTAAACATGACAATTTTAGCTTAATGAGGAGTTAAGGGGGGGATTAAATTATCAGAGGAGATTTCGTTGGTGGATGGTTTGACTTTAATTAATCACAGATTGATTAATTATGTCATTTTGTCGGGGTTGGATAATATAAAGTTTATATTTCAAACTTCAGGGTAGGGATATTAATATTAAATGGGTTTAGTAAATATATACGAGAAACGATTTATTTTTCGGGATTTAACATATAAATAATGTTAAAAGTTAATATGAAAATTGCGGAAGATAAATGAAGTGTGCTAAGCATAATGTGTCTTTGTAATTCCATCGCTTTTTACAAAGAAACATTACAACTTAGGCTAAGTGCATTTTTGTGGGTTTTTCATAAAAGGGGGTATCCATGGGGGTGATTGCTTTTCCTTAGGAAAATGGTGTTTTAACCTTAGGAAAAGTAATTTATTAGGGGAAAATGAATGAATTTAAGGGCATGAATGTTTATGAGGGGATTTTAGCACTTAAGATCTATAAGTCATTGGATCGAGGGTCCGGTCCCTCCAGAAGTCAGAGAAATGCTTTGAGCCCCTTTGACTTAAGATTTTGGGTACTTCAAACTTATTGTGGGAAATTAGTTAAGTAGAGGGTGAAATGAGTGAGGGGAAATTAATTAATTTTACTTTGTGAACTTTTTGCCAGTCCAATTTCTCATTCATACTTAGAAATTTCATGAGGAGGGTGATAAATATGCTTTTATCTAACAATCATCACAATTCTGCAACCTTTCTTCTACTTACCCATCTACTCATCCTACCTTTTTTACTTCTCTTTATTAGGGTGCATTTGAGCTAGAAAACCCTTATCAAACATTTTTCTTTTCTTTACAATGGAAATCTAACTAAATCTAACCTTATTACATCCAAGGGCTCAGATTAAATAGTTGAGCTCCTTTTTATTTACTCTACCTAATCTACTTATCTGCCAAGATTACACTGTTTGGTCAGATTTTTATTCTCTATCTATAAACATGAAATTGAAACATGAAATAGCCAAGTTTAAACATTTTTACTATCATGGATTGTGGCATAGGTTACAAACTGCACACAATCATTTATTTTGCATAAAAAGTAAATAGTAGTGGCATTTTGACTAGCACACTTTCATGGTCTTTTCTTTTCTTGGGGTTCATATTTTTATCTTTTTTGACCTTTTTATTCTTTTTGTCCTTTGATTTTTCTTTTAGGACATACCCTCTTTACATTTTTTAATTTTTTGAATATGGAAAACATTTGCAAAAAGAAAAGGTATGTACATATTACAGGTTTAATCTCAGCCATTCAAAAATTATGACTCCTATTGGTATAGGAACCTAGCAAATTCTACCGTTGTATATTTCACCTAATGAATGGCCTGTAGTGACTATGAAGTTACAATATTTTACAACGAAAATTTTATCAAAAATTTTCTTTGTGAGGCGCTTCCCCCCTACCCCCCTACTAGGGGGGCCTGATAAAATCATGATCACCTCCTTGACCCCCTAGATGGTGATCATAGGGGCGATGTTGTTGCCCCATTAGGAATTAAAGTCCAATGTGGTTGAGGCCTCTAAATCAAGAATATAATCAAGCTCCAAACCCAATAATCTCCCACCTAGAGAGTGATTATAGAAACTTCACCAATGCTTCACTTTTTGGACAATTCTCCCACTTGGACCTGTTTGTTTCTCATCTGCACCATCATACTTGAAGACCAATTGAAACTGAACATAATCTCAGTTTCTCTCTGGTTACAACCTTTGTTAACATATCTGCATGAGTCTTGCTAGTGTGTATCTTTTCTAGCTTCAACTGTCCATCTTCCAAAATTGATCCTATGAAATGGTACCCGAGTTGTATGTTTTTAGTATTGGAATGAAATGTTGAGTTCTTTGCAAAATGAATGGCACTCTGGTTTCCACTATATAACCTATCCATCTCCTAATTCTTACCAAATTCATCCATAAACCTTTGCAACCAAATCATTTCTTTACTAGCCTCTGTAGCAATAACATACTCCACTTCCATTGTTGAAAGTGTAACAACACTTTCCATTTTTGAAACCCAACTGATAGTTATTCCACCTACAATAAACACATACCCTGTGGTGCTCCTCTTGTTATCTCTATCACCTACCATATCTACATCAACATATCCCTATAGAGAAGTGTTTGAACCACCAAAACATAACACTTGATTAATGGTACCTCTCAAATACCTGAGAATTCACTTCACTACCATCTAATGCTCTTTTCTTGTATTTTCCCTATACCTTCTCACAACTCCCACTACATGTGCTATATCAGGCCTTGTGCACACCATTGCATACATTAAGCTGCTAACTATCGATGTGTATGGAACTTTAGACATATTATCCATCTCTTCCTGGGTCTTGGGATACATCTCCTTAGCTTGAAATAGATAGCCAAATATGTACTAATTACTTTTGCATTCTGCATATTAAATCTTTCCAACACCTTTTCTATGTACTCACTTTGAGACAATGTTAGTTTGTGATTTTTCCTGTCTCTAGTTATACTCATATTGGGTATTTGTTTTGTAGCACCAGAATCCTTCATTGCAAATGAATTTGACAATTTTCTTTCAAGCACATTTATTTCATGCATGTTAGACCCTAAAATAGGCATGTCACCTACATACAATATCAAAATAATATAGATGCCATCATTTTGCTTTTTAAGATAAACACAATGGTCAGAGTGACATCTAGTATAACCTTATTCAAACATAAACATAAAAAATTTCATATACCACTACCTTGGATCTTGCTTTAATCCATATAATCTATTCTTCAACCTACATACTAATTATTCCTTCCATTTGACTGCATACCCTTGTGCCCGCTTCATATAATCTCTTCCTCCAAATCCCCATGGAGAAATGTTGCCTTTACGTCTAACTATTTAAGATGTAAATAGGTTATTGCCTCTAAACTTAAAATGGTTCTAATTTAAGTCATTTTAAAAATAGGAGAAAATATTTCATCAAAGTATATACCTTTATTTTGTGCAAACCCCTTCAACACAAGTCTAGCCTTATAGCTTTGTTTTCCTCCATCTTCTTCCTTTAACATATAAACCCATTTATTTTGTAATGTTGTTTTACCTGTAGATAGTCTAACTAAGTCCCAAGTTTGGTTATGTACCACGGAGTTCATCTCTTCTTCCATGGCTTTCTCCCACTTCTTCCTAGTTTCTACCTAAATTACTTCTTCATAACATTCTAGTTCACCAGAACCAGTCAACAATACATAATATAGTGAAGGAGAGTATCGTTCAAGGGGTCTACTTATCCCGGTAGATATTCTAACACCGCTTTTAGGTGTTTGAGTCACATTTTAATGTTGTGCTTTTTGTTTCTATTGTGGCTATCGATCATTATGATTTTTAGGCACCTTTACTTTTTATGCAATCTCATCAAGCATTGAATATTCTTTATTTTCCTTTTCCCATTTTGCTCCTTGCTTTGATCCTTATACAAGACCTTTTCATTGAATATGACATATTTTCTCTTAATGATTTTGTGATTTTCCTAATGATATAAGTCATAACCAAAATCGTTAACACCATATCCAATAAAGGTACATTTATTTGATTTTTCCTCAAGCTTTGTTCTATTTTCTTTATTAATGTTGACAAATGTTTCACAACCAAAATTATTTAAAAATGAGTAGTTTATCTTTTTACCTGTCCATGCCTCATCTGGAATACCATCATCCAAGGAACTCAAAGGCCCTTTGTTTATTATATAAACAAAAGTATCTGCAACATCTACCCAAACTTGTGAGGGCAATCCTGCATGCAATCTCATGTACATTGTACGCTCCATGATTTTCCTGTTCATCCTTTCTGACACACCATTTTCTTGTGGTGTTCCTAGAACCATCTTCTCTCTACAAATTCCATGCTCTGAATAATAATTATCAACCTCCTTGCTGCAGTATTCACCTCCATTATATAATCTGAGAAACTTCAACTTCTTTCATGTCTCATTATTAACCAAAGATTTCCATTCCTTAAAAGTATCAAAGATGTCAAATTTATTTCAAATACAATATACCCAAGTTTTCCTAGTTGCATCATAATTAAAAGTAACATAATATCGAGAGCTATTGAGAGATGATACCTGACCAAGTCCCGATATATATGTATGCACAAGCTCTGTCTTTTCACTCTTATTTTATTTCCCAACTCTGAGAAATCTGACTCTCCTTTGTTTTCCATAAACACAATTCTCACAGAAATCCAAATAAACATGCTTCAACCCTAGAAATAAATTCCTTGTGTGAATAATATGCATCCCTTTCTCACTCATGTGCCCTATTCTATGATTCCAAAGTGTTGTAGCTACTGTTGCGGAGGTTAAAGCATTAACATAATTATAAACACCATTTCATAAATACAATGTACCAACCTTTTTTCATTTTTTTATTACCAAGGCTCCTTTGGTGACCTTCCAGGATTTGTCTGTAAATGTAGTTACACATCCTTCACCTCCCAACTATTGTATTGAAATTAGATTTTTCTTTAGATATGGAAAATTCCTTACCCCCTTTAATAACCATTGGTTTCCATTTTTTTCTTTTATAAAAACCTTACCTGTTCCAATGATTTTACATGGTTTATTATCACCCAAATGAACATGTCCAAAATGTCCATGAACATAGTTATGAAAATTTCTTCTATTAGGTGTGGCATGGAATGAAGCCACTAAATCTACTACTCAAGCATCTAAATAGAGACACAGTGTTTTCCGGCAATCTCCAGTCAGAATAGGGATTGTATTTGCCGGCAATCACCATCGCTGAAGAAGAAAATATATCAAGACATTTTGCGTGTAAAGATTGGAGTTTGTTGATTCTGGAGTTTACAATTCAGTTTGGGCAAGACCAGCAATAAACATATGCTAAGGGTTTCTTGCAGATTAAAAGGCTTACTAAGACTCTGCGGCTGGGTTCTAGATCTAATTTTTTGCCTTATTTCTTTGCGGTTGGGTTCTAGATCTAATCTTCTGTGGCTAGATCTAGATCTAATCTTCTGACTTATTTTTCTATGGCTGGGTCTTAGCTCCCACGCTTTGTTTTCGACACTCTCCGTTGTCTCACATTGTGGGGTTATGAAAGGAAACAACCAATTTCATAGACGAACCACCTGTTCAATCTTCTGCGGCTAGATCTAGATCTAATTTTCTGCCTTATTTCTCTGCAGTTGGGTTCTACGGGAAAGTAAAATATGGCTCCTAGCTTCGCGAAAATAGTTGTTGGCTCAGTTCTGTCTGCTTTTGGAGGGCAAACTCCTACCCATATCGTCAGTGAAGCCCCAACTCCCACTATCCAGGTGGTCCAGGCCTCACTCGATGAGGCTTTGAAGTTTTCCGAAAGTGCCCTAATCTACCGATTCAATGGTTTTTGGCTGCGGATGATAGCTTTCCACAATTGGATCTCGAAGGTATGGAAGCCTGCCATTTCTGATGAAATTAATATCTACCCCTGTGCTAGGGGTTTCTTTATAGTAGATTTTGAAAATCCTGAAAGCAGACAATGTATTCTAGATTCTGGCCCTTGGTTTTGGGAAAAATCAGGCCTATTCATGAAGCCATGGAACCCATCATTCGATCCCTCAATAGAAGTCATAACCTCAACACTAGTTTGGGTGAGATTGCCAAGCCTACCCTTGCATCTCTGGAATCTCTCCTCGCTAAAAGCCATTGGAAATGCAATTGGGAAATTTTACTGCAGGTTCCCAGAAATAGAGGAATATGCCAGAACCACCTATGCACGCATCTATGTGGAAATGGACTTGAGTGTCGGATTTCCAGCAGAAATAAACCTAACAAGTAAAGACTATGTATGGAACCAGAAAATCGGTTATGAAAGTGTCCTCTTCAGATATCGATCCTGCTTTGAGACCAGCCATCTAGCCAAAAATTGCCCAAAAGCCTCCTAGAAAAATTCTGCTAGAAAAAACCACCAAAAATCTACATGGTGGGAAGGAGCACAAAAAGAACACTACACTGTCATCAAATAAGAATAATCTAGAGAAAAATCTGAATCACAAGAAATCGGGCAAGAAAGAAACAACTCTCAAGACAAGCAGGGAGAAAACCCCTCCCAACAATAAAAAAGTGAACTCGACAACCCCTCAAGCATCAACAGTTACGAGGATTCGAATACCACACAAAATAAATCTTCATTTAATAGCAAAGCAGATCTCCTAGACCAAACTTCTTCTCCGACTATCTTCAAAAGGACGAACACAATAGATCACGAAGCTAAGACACCAATGTACCAAGAACCAGAAGAGATGAAGGAGATGCAAGATAAAGGAAGTTGGAAAACCGTAGAGAAAAAAAGAAAGCTACAACACCAATCTCGCCAAGAAAGACGAGAAGCCTGATAATTAAAAACTATGAAAATTATAGGTCTGATAGACTAATTTGGTCTTAGTGGACGTTAACCATCATCATCATCATCATCAATAATGTTTTCTAATGAAAAAGCTAGTGCATCTTGGAACACATCACCTATTACATTCACTTCATGGTTGTTGTCATGTTGTGCATCTCCTTCTTGTCCCTTTTGAGACTTACATTCTTTCTTCAAGTGTCATTTCTTCCTACACTTCCATCACACTATCCCTGATCTAGATTTAGATCTATCTTTTCTTAACTTACTGCAATTCCTGGGCTCCTTCCTCTTTCCATTTTTCTTCCCCTACTCTCTGTAGTCAAAGCATTATTTGATGTCTCACTAGATCTTTTCTAGTGCATTTCCTCGCTAAGGATGGCACCAATAAAATCATCAAAATTTAATGTACTAGATCCAGAGACGGAGTTTCTAATAGCCATGACTAAGCCATTCCAACTTTTTGGTAATGAGCATAGAATTAATAGAGCCCTAACTTCATCATCAAAATTTATCGCTATAGAAATTAACTGAGTGGTAACCGTGTTAAATTTATTTAAATGATCATCAAAGGATCCACCTTTTGACATCTTTATATTAAATAGATGCTTCATAAGAAATACCTTGTTTGGGGCCAATGGATTTTCATATAGTTTTTCCAATGTCGTCATTAGACCTTTTGTTGTCATTTCCTTTGAAATGTTGAAAGGCACTGACACTGCCAAACGCAAATGTATTTTTCAGAGTGCCTTTCTATCAAGAATCTCCCATTCTTCATATGTCATACTCATTAGCTTCTTTGATTTTCTGCTTAATGGTAGGTAAATATCTTTTTGATACAAATAATCCTCCATTTACATATTCCATAACTGGTAGTTTTGGTTGTTGAATTTTTTAACACTAAACCCACCATCTTCCACAATTTCTCCCACTCGAACCAGGAATCTTTCCTTCCTGAAAGTGTATCATCTAAATAGACCTTTGAATCTGATACTAGTTGTTAGAAGTTAATTAACAGAGCAATGAAACACATAAAATATTGCAAAATCACAAACACAAAAATGCATAAAACAAGAGAGACACAAATATACGTGGTTCACCTAATTTGGGTTACATCCATGAAGAAATGATGAATCCTTCCTTCATATTATCTAGCAAAATGAAGAGATACAACCTCAAAAAAATCCGTTGTAATTTCCTCTTCACTCTCACATAGTCTCCTCTCTCTTTCTCACAAAATAATTCTACACATTCGCAAGAAAATTCCCTCATATAAACTGAGGGTTTCCTTATAGGGAATAAAACCATAAAATAACATAATTTCTACCATCGAATCTTTCACCTAATGATTGACCCAGATTGACTATGAAATTACATTATTTTACAAGGAATTTATTTCTCAAAATTTTACTTTTGGGGGCACTGTGACCTGACCTCCCTGCCAAGGAGGGGCTCATAAAATCATTGTTGCCCCCCTCCCCCCCCCTCCTCCAGACCCCCCGATAGTGATCATAAGGATAGCATTTCTGCCCCATTAGGAGCTGGGGTCAATGCAACTGAGACCTCTGAATCAAGAAGATAATCAATCTCTGCACCCAATAGAGGATATTTTCCACATATAAAACCACAAATGAGTTGGTGAAACGCCACAAGATGTCATATATTAGCCTCATAAAAATTGAAGGGGCATTTTTCAATCTGATGGGCATGACCAACCACTCATAGAGGACCTCCTTTGATTTGAAGGTAGTCCTACCTACATCTGTGGGTTTTATTGGAACTTGGTTATTGTTATATGAGATTTACGATTATAGACAAAAGTATCTCCCCTAGGTCGGTGGATAACCTAGAAGAATAGAGAGACAAGCAGCACAATGCTTTTCCTTAAAGTAAATAGATGACAAAGTGAGGCCTAGCTAGAATCCTTCACACACTTCACTCCTTATTTAGCTTGGAAACTCCAATTCCAAATCCAAGTTCCAAAATTAGAACCTGTAAAGTCAGATAACACAAGCCTAGAAACTATGAGATATATGCAGTATCATCTAAGTACTTCATTCGATAGATCAACATGGTATTGAAATAAGTAAAATAACAACATCACATATAGGAAAACAATGAATTATTTGCATTAATATAAATGGAAGGAGATTACAACCATAAGTAGCAATTGACCTTGTACAAGAGCTCCTCCAATTTTTTGACTTGTCTTTTCCTTTTCCCAATATACACCTCTAATCACCCTAAATGCATTAGATGATAAGCATTCACTACAATAGAATAAGGGAATAATCACTCCCCAAAATCCCACCCCCAACCACATAGAAGGCTAGGAATATATAGAGAAGTATGGTCAGTTGGGAGTTCTTATCCAATTACCAATCTAGGGTAACAGATCCACCTTTCATGGAGAGATAGGCTCAAAGGAGATAAGTGGTGAAAAATCCAACGTAGGGAAGGATAGGATCTGAAAGTGTTATCAAAGGTAAGTAGTTAAAACAACTTATGGAAAATCCTAGAAGGGGAAGCTTCCAAAATCACGAACGTTCTCCTCTATTTCTAGAACCAACGCAGGTGCAAAGGGGAGCAACCTATTGGTGACCAATGTAGGCCATAGTGGAGCAATATGTAGGTGAACGCACCCTAGTAGGCTTACTGGGAGCGTTGGTCCTCACACTGGCTTAGATGATGCAGTTTAGGGATGAAATTTTGGGGGATGAAGGGAACATGCTTAGGGCTTTTTGCAAGATGGTGATAATGGGGAATAGGATGTTGATTGATCCCATTAGGATGCTCACTGAGCGAATGTGACAAAATGGACTATAACAGAATTCCCCCTAAAGTGAAAAGTTAGAGATGATGACTGATGAATGAAGTGCTTTAACTTGTGACAAGTCGAGATCAAGGACAACTAGCGAGCTTCATCTATTACAATACATTTACAACATGACATCTTTGTTGTTGAGGGATGCATACCAATACTCAGCTCATAAGCTAACACAAAATGTATAATGATCAAAAGATGCATCCATAGATGCAACTAGTGGACCCATGATTGGATGATTTTTTATATGATCACGACCATCATACATTGGGATCTTTGTATAACTCCTGAAATCATAGCCCAGATGGATGAAACTAGATCCAGGGTCTTCTGTCTTGTTCACATGACCAACCAATGTATGAGTCTAACCATGTGAATCAATGTGTTGGAGTCAAACATGGTAGACACCATCTAATTACCGACCAATGATGTAAGCCATTAACAGATGTGAGAGAAACCATCAATGATGTTAATGGTTCTCAAGGTACTATGCTACAACCGTATGGTGTGAATGAATGAGTTGATGTCGAATGCCACACAAAATATTTCAGTTGAAAGCAATTGATGTAAACTTGTAGTCGATAGAGAGGAAAATTTCCATTTATGTATGCAAGCACCAAGGTACCAAGGGGTGTTTCTAAGTCAACTTTCTGGATGGTGTGTTGATGTTGATAAGAAGCGACCCATCGTACGAGGGCCTTGATGTATCCCCCATCAACGACATGAAACAAGTATGATGATTGAGATAGAATGATAAAAATGATGGTGACATGGAACTAGATGAGGAAAGACATACATGAAATGAAGGCTTAAGAGTATTGTAGCAGAGATCAACTGAGTGACTTCTCTTGAACATACATGCAACACTGAATGGATTTGGAAGCATTGACCCAAAACAGAAATGGAGGCTCTGAAAAATGATATGATAACCAAAACAGAAGCAGATTACCCAACCCAACAACCATGGAGATGAAGTGGAAGAGTGTCATGTTCAAGAGCGACTCGCTGCCATTAGCAAAATGGAATCCCTTGTTTTCCCAATTTCCCCAACCATACTCATCAGTACCTATTTATTTTTTAACAAGCTTGATGAGGATAACATATGCTTGATATGTAAGTTCATCCTTCAGATGAATCCCTCCGAGTATATTTAATGAAACCTGAGAAGGAGTGGTTTGGCCCTGTCATGATCGACGAGTCCATCATTGTTTGATGTTTTTACGAGTCCAACAAAGGTAAAACTCGACATCTTTTTCATGTTTAGAGAGTTTACGAAAGAGGCAAAAAAGAAAAATCCATATATCCCTTTTCATAGGTAGTCCCTTAGGTCTAAAAATGTAGAAAACAATACCCAAGAGAACCTCTTAGCCATGTTCAACTAAGGTATTCCTTTTTCATAGCTTGTCTATCTCAGTCTGGATAAGGGTTAAACTTATACTGATTAGACATATTTGCATTTACTTTTACAAGCTCAAAAAGACAAGTGCTCGACAATCGTTTCAAATTTTGGGAGTGTGTAAAGAGTTGAAAGAGGAATCCTCCTAGAGGAACAAGTGGTACAAAGGGTAGAAACTAGTTCTAGTCATGATAGAACTACTCAAAACATGTAGAGGTCATGAGGATGGCTAATAATACCACTCATCGCAATGGTTCCTTAGGAAAGGGTAAAAAAACAAGTGAAAGTGTATGATCGGCCAGGCAAATGGTGACGATGGAATGAAAAAACCAAGGATTGTCTGGTAAAAAGCAGGCTAATAAAAATTTCAATCATGAGGGATAAAATGGGAATGGTTTCATTTTCACAGAAGCTTGAAACATGGGAAACTATGCTTGAAATTGGTTTCATTTTTACACAAGCTTGAAATGGAGAAAAAAATCTATGCTTGAAATAAGTTTGCATGCCCCCAGCATAATGACTCAATTTGAAGTACATGCCCCCCCCAAGCTTCATTTCATGCACCTAAGTAGACTATCTGTTACTAACAAGTGGATGGAATGAAGGTTCATTTACGAGATCAAGTTAAAGACTCGACTGGGAATTTACGAGATCTATTCAAAGGATCTAATTGGAAGGGGATATATTTCATTTTTTGAGCTTGACACAAGAAAAGGAACTCTGCTCCGACACCTTGTTTCATTTTGTAAGGAGCTTGACACAAGAAAATGAACTTTGCTCCGATGACCTTTTTTTTTTTTAAGGAGCTTGACACAAGAAAATAACTATTCTCTAAGAACCTTGTTTCATTTTTTAAGGAGCTTGAAAAAAGAAAAGGAAATCTAGTCCAGGATCATATTGTGGCCTCCAAGATACCATGGCTTCCAAGAGGTTCTTATCATATGGGAGAATAACGATCTTGAAGGGATCAAAGGATACAATGGAAAGTTTAGAATCCAATGCCCTTAGTAAATGATGCACTACATAACCTACTAGATCATCAGTAGATGCAAGAATGGAGTAGGTTTCCACACAATTAATTTATGGTGAGGGAGATATCGCTTGCATATAAGGACCATTTAGGGAAGTTGGCTGATTGGGATTCAATTTAGGACCAATGAACGAAAGTTGGTCAATATCATGATTCTTCCTTCATGGGGAAAACACATCACACGAAAGAGCGAAGAGACAAGAGCTCCCATGACATAAAAATAGTCATGTCAAAGGAGTAAATTAAAATCCAAAGGGCCTTGGAATACCATCACATCGATATAGATAGTCTTTCCTCCCAAAGTAATAGGAAACTTAGGAAGGATCCCTAACAATTGACTAGTTCCTCTGTTAAAATCTAATAGATTTTGGGCAATGGACATAAGCTACGGAGAGCCTAAAGCTTGCCAAGTAGTTGAGGAAAAAATACTAATAGATGCACCTTCATCTATGATTATGCTATGTACGACCACATTATAAGCCCATCCCATGATCTGGAAGGGCATGTAAGGAGGAAGATGATATCCTGCCACTTGACTCCAATGAAAAGAACTAACCATGCTACTTGGAGGGGGTATCGTGGGAACATAAGAACTTCCCCCCTGTGTTATGGGCATTTGAGAACTACTCTCTAGTGCTATGGGAATGGGAGGATTTCCCCCCTATGCCATGGGAATGGGAGAAATATCCCCCAGTTCATTGGAATCTGAAGAAATGAGAAGAACCTGAGCGGTATGAAGTTCACTCTCTCTAGGAAAGGTATAATCAACTAAAGGTAAAATCGAGTCAACCATTTTCTCAACTAATGTTTGTTCAAGAATGGACTCATGGGATTCACATTTAGAGTGAAAGGGATTTATAATATTTAGATTTTGATCAATCACTTCATTAACTGGTGGAGGATTGGGAGAAATCTTCCGTAACCAGCTGGAAGTCTAGGCCAAGATGTTGTAAGGTTTTTCAACGCTTTTGAGGCTTCATCCATATAAGTAAAAAAGTGAATATGATGATTCCCTTCACATAACTTCTAGGAAATTTGACTTTACCCTTTTTCCCATGTACCTTACTATCGCTAGTTGAGGGTTTGTCACTAGCATGATCTCTGGAAGCTGATAACAAAGGCTGATGTGAGCTCGTGGACCATGCTTCTAATACTTTGGGATTACCAGGACAATCTCTAAGAAGGTGGTGACCCTTACATGACATCCAAGTGAATTTAACTTTATGGTGATGATTGGAAGGCTTGTCAACATCAGTCGCATCGTTAGAAATGATTGCTTGGTTGTCCCCCTGCTTATTTTTATTCTTCTTAATCTTCATTGTATTATTCTTCTTATCTCCCTAGTTACTAACTTGCAGGATTTCACCAGACGAAGAGGAACAAGACTGAGCAGGTGAAGAAGACAAAGGGTCAACTTTAGGATTAACTTGAGGTTGATATTGTTCAGGTGGAGGAGAACTTGGTTGAGAAGGAGTTTGGAAATTTGGAACCATAGGGGTCAAAATAACCAAACTGACAAACCAATGGTGAATCTAGGAAGGGACAACGTTGCCATATAAGGAGCACCAATATTTCCAAAAGAATGAAAAGGAAAAGGATTCCTATCAGAGGGGTTCCCTTGATTAGTAGACTCCAGAACTATTTCCAGTAGTCTCATACTAAGATCCAATAAGGAGTTGTTCCACGAGTAGGATGTTATTCCGTAGTCAATTAATTGGTTTTAGAAATTAAAGACACAAAATAAAAAAAAGGGGTAAATACGCAAAAAGGTTTACCATGCAACCATGAACTCAATATAAACCTTGGTGAACCAAGAACTTAACGTACAATAACCAATCTCCTCAAACATTGTGTTTGGTGTATCACGGTATACAATGTGACTGACTGAGTTGCCTATGGATGGATAGAAACCTATAGGGGACTCCCAAAATATACGCGACGGTATGTGGGAGTGCAGTCCGTAATAATGTTGTCTAATTCATAACCATTCGATGAGAGCGTTCCCATATACTTTACGTGCTTTGAGCGCCACCAATATACCCGAAGGTACATGGAGTACGATCCTATACAGTCACATACGTGGAATGAAGTTTTACCCCCAAGATGCAACGCTAGAAAACAATGACAACTCCTATGTTTAACAACGCCGAAACACGTCTCTAGCCTAGACCTCTATGTGTGTTGTTAATGTTACAAATGCTCGTAAGGTTAACTGAGATGAATTTGAAAGGTGACATTGAATTTTTTTTTTTTAGTTTCAAGGCTCAAAAATTGATGTCACTTAAACACACATATGATGCAACTAATATGAAAAAAATAACTCTTTTCAATTTCAATGAAAGCTATCTAGTGTAGGAAAGAGGTGCAAAAATGATGCAATAATAAAATATGAAACCAACAAGAGATTCCTAAATCGATCTTTCAATTTCACTATTTCAATTCCATTCAAAGCTTTAAATTATGTCAAACCATGCAATGTAATCTATGCGTGATTCCCATGAAAACTATGCAAATTTAATTATGCACAATTTCCTTTCTAGGTGTGAAAATGAGAATTCTAACAAGGCAAATGTGATCTATGCAAGAGAATTATTCAAATCAGAGGACTCAAACTAAAATTGGGTGAAAATTCCTAGAATAAAAAGGATGTCACTCCGATTAACACTCATACAGAAAACCAATTTCACACTAGGGAATTCCAATTCACACAAAACCCTAGATGCAAATGCAGTTTTTATTTTTATTTTCAACACACTTAATTTTCAAAATGAAGAAAAATAAGATGAAAATATTTAATCATTGACTCAAATTCACTTTTCAAAATGAAGACTAGAACAACAGTTCATCCAAGCGATCAATGATCAAATGAAACAAGTTTGCAAGTGACCAAATGATAAGAATAAAGAAAAATCAAAACCAATTCTTACCAAAGGAAGAAAACAAAAATGAAAACCGAATGGAGGATTTAGAGAGACCACAAGACACTCAAGACTCATGGAAGTTCAACTAAAAGTAGGTTGACCAAAGAGAGGCTCAATAACCAAGGAAAAATTCATGCAAAAGTAGGGGCCAACGCTGCTATAGAAGAGGCATCAGTTCATTGCAATGCTGGTGCAGAGTGGGATAGGGTGAGGTGGAACACTCTTTAAAAGTCATAGGGGGTGGTTTGGGCATGTGAAAGAGGATTCTGACACAAAATTTGCAAAAAAGGCTCAATGAAATCACTTCCCAAGTGTGTTCCTGGTTGGATGATACAAAAAAGGTCTATTAAGGAGGTAATCAAACACAATGGACAAGGAAACCACCAAGGGAATACTTCCCTCCCTAGTGGAGTTACCAATTTGTTATACAAGATTTATGATTGCTAACAAAAGTATCTCCCTTACATCGGTGGCTAACCTAGAAGAATAGAGAGACAAGGAACACAATTCTTTTCCTTAAAGTAAATAGATCACAAAGTGAGGCCTACCTGGAATCCTTCGCACACTTCACTCCTTATTTAGCTTGGAAGCTCCAATTCCAACTCTAGATGATAAAAAGAGAAATTGCACAGTCAGATAACACAAGCCAAGAAACTACGATATCTATGGATGATAATCTAATTACTTCATTAAATAGATCAACATGGTATTAAAATAAGTGAAATAAAAACATCACATATAGGAAAACAATGAATTATTTGTATTAATATAAATGGAAGGAGATTAAAACCATAAGTAGCAGTTGATCTTGTCGAAAAAATCCTCCAAGTTATTGACTTGTCCTTTCCTTGTCACAATATGCACCTCCAATCACCCTAAATTCATGAGATGATAACCACTCACTGCAACAGCATAAGGGCATAATCACTCTCCAAAAGCCCAACCCCAACCACATAGAAGGATGGGAATATATATAGAAGTATGGTAAGTTGGGATTCCTTATCCAATTACAAATCTAGGATAAGAAATCCATCTTTGATGGAGGGATAGGATCAAAGGATAAGTGGTGAAAACTCCAATGTATGGAAGGATATGATCTAAATGTTTTATCAAAGGTAAGTAGTTAAAAAAACTGATAAAAACTCCTAGAAGGGGAAGCTTCCATAATATTGATAATTCTCCTAGACTTCTAGAACCAACGCAGGTGAAACGGGGAGCAACCTGCTAGTGACCAACGTAGGCCACAATGGAGAAACCTGTTGGTGAACGCACCCCAGTAGGATTAGAGGGAGTGTTGGTCCTCAGACTGGCTTAGATGATGTAGTTTAGGGCTGAAATTATGGGGGATGAAGGGAACATGCTTAGGGCTTTGTGCAAGATGGTGACAAGGGAAAATAGGTTTTTGATTGATCCCATTAGGAGGCTCACTGATCATATGTGACAAAATGGACTATAACAGTGATATCTAAAATTTAGATCAATCTTACTGAAGTACTTGGCCCCTTGAGCTATTGCAAGAGGTCATCAATCCGTGGCGTCAGGTATATGTTCCTAAAAGTGATCTTATTGAGTGCCTAATAATCAATACAGAGTCTCCATGTCCCATCCTTCTTTTGTACGAATACAATTGAGCTCTTGCAAGGTTAGGAACTTTGTCGAATGTGTCCTTTTTGTAGCAACTCTTGGATTTGTTGCTTGATTTCCTAGTTTTCCATAAGATATAAACAATATATTGGCACATTAGGTAGAGGTGCTACAGAAGTCAGGTCAATCAAATGTTTGAGCTGATCGTGCAAGGGTACCCCTGTGGGTGAGGAGAAGATGTCCCTGTACTCCACCATGACCTTATTAATTTTCTCCTATTGTGCAGAGGAACCCTTTCTGGGGACCATGGATGTGGCCACGATCTTCCACTTACTTCGAGTCTGAATAAGAAAAAAACCAATTTTCCTAGTCTAGGAGATGATCTTACTACATTGCTTATTAGAGATCAAAGAAATGGCGGTAAGCAGGGCTACCTCTAATATCCTATATAGTTTTCTGGCCAAAGTAATAATAAAAATGTAAGGTATGGACTCATACATAGCATAACGCTTCCATAAGTATGGCTGGCCTAATAAAATATCATAGACTTCAAGAGGAGAAACATCACATATTACCTTTTCCATGAAGGGCTTGATGTTGTAGGGAAGGTGGCTTTGTTGGCCCCTTCGTGGTCCTTAGTGGAGCTAACTGACGGTGTATGAATATGAGTGTGGTGCGGTCAGAAGCGCTAATCACTTAACAAACTCAACTAAGACGAGTTTCTTTTGGCTCCAACTATCAATAATGAACTACAGTGGAGAACCCTTCACACACATTTGTTAGTGGAAGAGATACTCCCCCTCCTCTAGATCTTTAGGATCAATCTTTTTTCACCTTGGTGGTGCTAATGGTGGCATTAGGTTTTGCATCAATAATCTGATTCCCCTTGTTGGGGTTTGGCTTATATTCAAAACATGCTTCTGACTCTGAATCTTTTAGCTTAGCCAGCAATGATTTCTTGACTTCGAAAGTTGAAACACTTCACCTAAGAGAAAAAATAGCTCAAAATAAAAATTAAAAGTGTTTATGCTACTAACTCAGGGTCAAAGTCATCATAATTCATAGTTTTAAGGGAAGATAATCTAAGATGAGAATTACAAAAGTTTCAACAATAGCAGTGATGGTATCAAGTAAGCCTCTATTTACTTTAAGAAAAATGGAATCGACAACATCTAACCCATCTATTTTTCCTTATTCTAGTAGTCATAATATATTTACTAGATTCATAGAGATAAAGAAGAAGAATGAATCTTCGAAATTTGCTACTTATTCACAGTTTTGGAAACAAACCTCATCTACTCAAAATAGATTATTGTTTGCATTGGATCCTAACATCAAAAAAATTTAGTGGCTTATTTAGAGCCAAAATTTCTAGTTCCAAAGGTTGCCGATGATTATAAGACTTCCCTATTATCTTTTAATATAAAAAAATTCACCCTCTAGACCAGATAGATTTATATAAACAAGTGGGTGAATTAATTTATTCTTCTTTAACAAATTTTGCCATGACTATTTTAAATTGAAAAGTTCTTTGAAAATTATATATTCTCATCTCGAAATGGAAAGGATGTCATTTCTCGCCAAGGAAACACGACATAAATATTTGGAGGATATCATCATTAAGTTAGGATTAGATCCTAATGATGTTTATGCCACAAAGGAAATTATAAAAAATAGAAATACTAGCATTCAAGCTTCACACAGAAGACTTATGTTACCAACAACAGAGCATCCTCAAACTTAAGAGGTGGGAGAACTTGTAAAAGAAAAAGAAACTATGTTGCGTATTCTTGTTGAAAAAAATGTATAGATACAAAAGATGGAGCAAGAAATGGAAAAATTAGTAAGAGAGAAAGGGAATATTGTTAGCACTATAATTCAAGTAGTAGAGATAGAGTCAGTAGGCAATGATTCAATAGAGAAAATAATAAAGGCAATGTCCGAGTTATATTTGAAGAATGGTGAAATAGATGAGCTTAAGAAATCCCTGCAGAGAGAAAAGACAAACAAGACCAAAGCAGATACCGCATACATGTCAGAACTACAAAATAATTTCGAGCTTATAAAGCAGCTTGAGAAATATTCAGATGAATCTATTAATGCACAAAGTTTATCATAAGCAAAGCAACAAATCTAGTTATATATAAATTCCACAATTTTTGAATCGTGGCCATCAATAGAAATCATTTTTGAGCAGGAGCGGTTACTAAATAAAGTTAAATGAGTTATTGAAGACATTCAATAAGAACTAGACAATAGACCTGGAGAAGCTAGAAAAATTATTAAAGTCTTGATTTCAAAAGAAAAAGAGAAGATGTAACAACCTTGGTTGAAAATCCATGTAATAAAGTTAATAAAGGAAAAATAAGACCTTGGTAATGGGACACGTATTCCAAGCTTAATGGTGGGAAAAAACATAGTGATGAGGATCACTTGTGATTAATTAATGTCTATGGAAATTGGAAAAGGCAATGGCGAAGGATTTGGAAAGGCATGAGGCATTAATTGGAATTTTATTTATGAAAATATTGGAAATAGGAGAAAAGGAAGGTGAAAGGTCACAAGTTGCATGTGAGGAGGAAAATAGTGGAAAATTGAAGAAAATAGAGGCCTCATTAATAAAACCGCTTCCGAGGATCAATTTGAAACCTTTTGTTAGTTAATTTTTGGAGCTCTCTCTCTATTCTCTCTCTCTCATAGTCTTGGACACTTAGAGTTTTCTTGGAGCACTATTGGAGAAGTGTGGCATACTTGGGATTTGGAGCAAGAAGGAAAAATAAGAGTAGGAAAGTGCAAGAGGACTTCAGGATTATCAGCTACAATGGGGTTTTCTTGCAGCTACCAAGTTGCATTTATGATTTCCTTGCTAGTTTTGAAATGCATGGAATATGCATGTGGTTTCTTGGTTATGATCTATTATTGACATGGTAGAATGCATGGATTGGAAGTGGATTTGCTTAGCCTTGCCATTTCCTGGATAGCCTTGGTGTTTTGGGTTTCATAAAGTTTTTTTCTGGTTGGTGTTCATGTTCCTTTGCTTGTGTGTTGAGTTATTAGTTCCTGGAGACCTGGTTGAACAAACGCTCTGGATCCCTATAACAACTGGGGTCAAGTTACTAGTCATGGAGACCTTAGTTGGACAAACACTCTCAAGCCATTGGTGGGTTGAGTTACTATTCCTAGAGCCTTGGTTGGAAAAACACTCTAGAGCCCGATAGTAGCTGTGGGTTGAGTTACTAGTCCTGGAAATTTTGGTTGAAACAAACACTCTAAAGCCCTGAACATCTTGAGTGGAGACCAATCCGGTGATGGTTAGTGATTTGCAACCATGAGGTGGAATCATTGGTTGAGGGTTCAGGTGGTTTGGCCTCTACAAGCCCTAGTTTGTTTTTGTTGGTTGTGTTTCATGAGATCCCACAATCATGTTTGGAATATGGCATGGGGGTGACTGGCTGAAAGAAAGATTTGGTTAAGCTTAGTCTATGGTCGGTTAGTTCTTGGAAGTCCCAAACTCGTTTTCATTTTTCATATGTTAATAAGAGATTATTTCCTCTTGTATTTGATGAGTAAATATACTTGTTTATATGTGGTTTTTATGGTTGTTATATCTTTGTTATTTCTGTTGGTTATATTGTTTTATGATAGTGATGATGTATGGCTCTCATCATGTTTTTATTTGTAAACAAATGATAAATGAATATATGACCTAATAAACGATAATGCAACTAATATGATAAGGAAACAATGATTATAAGAGATTCTCAAATAAGTATGAGACTCTTATCCTCAGATCTTTTATTATGACCTGTAGAATGCATATCTGTGACATGTTTGATGAAATGTCTATCATGGTTAGTAGGGGTCTAGTCAATTCTTTGTTCAATTATTTACTTTACTATCATTTCTTTGATGTTACTTTTCATTCTTGAAGGTTTCATGAAGGTCTGGGTAGTGGCCTAAGTCCTAGCCCTGAAAAATTGGCACAGAATTTGGGGTTGCTAGCTTTAAACTAGCTTAAAAAGACCCCAGTCACTTGCATGCCCTTGATGTGAGAGAGAATGTAGGGTCCTATTCGAATGCATACGCATGTCATGAGAGCAACTGAGGATCAAGGTCAGTAAAATTTTATGTTTCCTCAGAGGTTGGTTAATTGGAAAGGTTTATTGGCTCGTGAAGGCCTCTAGCATGTGTTAAAGGTTAGATTGGTTGTGTTTTGTTGGTTCCACTTCCTTAACTATACATGGGGAGTTGAATAAGATCATAGTAGCCTCTCATCACATGTTTACGCCATCGGATCAGTTAACTTGGTTAAATCTGGGAGGAGGGTGTTATAGAGTGGTATCAAAGCATGGTTCACTCCTTGGACTAGATGGGAAATGTGTGTTGGTAATGGATTCATGTCGGTTTCATATGTGTTCTCTATGCTTGTGGTCCATGCACTTTTTTTATAAGCGTGGTGGTAGCCATGGTTATAGTGGTGTCGCCATGTGAAAGTTTATGGTGTTGATGTTGAATGTGTTTATCATGAGTTGTTGTGCTACTCAAACCCCACCCCCCCCCCCCCCCCATTTATTAGTTTAATGGTTAATACTCTTTTAATAAATGGGGACCCTTTATAAAAAATTCTCCTAGAAAAGTTTAGCACTTAGGCATTCTTTTGAACTTTTAGAAATAAATCAAGATATTGAGTCAAAACCCTCGAAAACTAGCAATTCCTGCCTTTTCCCATACCTCTGGACCAAGTGTGTTGAAAGGGCTAATTACTAAAAAAAATATGTGAATTGCGATAGAATGAATCATGACATTCAACTTATACTTCATTAGACCTTTCATTCAAAAACTAAGAATTAAGGCATTTCTTATAAATGAAGCGCTTATCACAATCCCATATCGGCATTCACAAGGGGTGCAACTCGAAAAACATGTCGTAAAATGCGAGATGCGATATTGCGATAGAATGAGTCAAATTTAGTGAATTACGTAAATTTTCTTAATGGTCCAATCTTATGAACTGCACGAGCTTGTGAAGTGCGATAAAACATGGACCTGATAAAAGAAAATGTTATAAATTGTAAGTTAAGTCTGGCACGTAGTGAAAAGAACTTTATGAAATAATTACTCATTTGGGAAATCTACGCTCCAAACGATAAGGAATATGCCGCTTATCTCACATCTCGCATCTTGTAGAATATTAAAAAACACTAGGAAAGCACACCACCAAAATTGTGATAGTGCGATTTGAAATATTACGATAACCTTATCGTAATCGTAAAATTGGCATTCTCGCAGTTTGAACTCGCCACCTTAAAGTTTTTCCTTTTTGTTTGCGATGTGGTAGTTTAATGAGTAATAAAGGCCATGATAAGAAGCCTTAGTGGCTATTTAATGAGTTTAATGGCATTTATGTTAAAAAATGGCTCAACGTGATATGATATCTTTTAATCTGTGTTTTTAATAATAGCTCCTATCTTGTCACCTTTTTTAGGTTAACTGTATCATTTATTCTCACTGTCATTCTCGCTTGCGTTTCTCTGATAACTTCCATTTTTCTCCATTCCAGGAAAAATCCGCAGAGAACATTGTTGAAAATAATGGTGAAGAAGGGGAAGGGAACTGCATATGAGAAATCAGAAATGGTGTTGCTTTTCTCTGGTACCACATGCAACAAGGACGAAGGAACTTCGACATGGAAGGCCATGTACAACTTGTTAGAAGAAGAGTAGCTCAGGCCACTGGTAACAAAAGCCATGGTAGATGCTCAAGAGTCAGGTAACACCTCCTATTTCGGAACGTCATGTTCATTCCTGCACCGAATAGTTGCAAGACCGAAAATAATACCATACACAGATATGGTCAAATGGGTAATTGTCAAGGTAGACATCACAGAGAGAACCTTCAAGAATCACAGGAAAGAGGTTATGGGGTGTTTCTTGGTGGAAAACCCACGACTAATGTACCACTTACTTGAGTCGCAAAAGCTCTACAACAAATAGTTCCTTGAGCAATTCGCTAAAGAAGATGAGGACCCGACAGATATCACACAGACCTAGAAATCAAGTTAAGGCAAGCTGAAATGGGATAAAACTGGTATGTACTCAAGGGCATCCATTTATCCCCCTCATAGTTTCATAACAGTAATGATATGTAGGTTATTTGGTAGACCCGATATCACCAAGTTTTCCATGGAATGGCTCCTGTTAATAAATGCAGCAGTGAATGCAACAATAATGAACTAGGTTCAAATTTTATCAAATAATTTGGCAAAGGCCATTATAGAATATAAAAGGAAAAGAAGTACTTCTTTAAGGGTTTTTCCCCTTTTCTTCATGAGTACTTTTGTTATGGATGCAATCTATTTTTGTTCTCAATTTCCTAATATGGGATGGAAGTGGACTGTACAGGACCCACTTCCCATCCATATATATCATAAGATTTTGTGGGAATCTTAATTCCACCCCGATTTTTATAAAATATGTCAAGGGGTTATCCTATCCATTCATAATGAAGTGTATGACAGGACCACCCCTAGGTTTTTTAAAGAGGCCGAAATAGATATCTTGCCAGTAGCCAGATGGGTTGGGGAAGAAAAATTCACCTACATCAGAGTTTTTGGGAGAATTGCTTCACCGCATGACCTCCCATATTATGTCCTTGACAAACTAATGGCCAGAGAAATAGCCTACCAAATAGCAAGGGAAGGCAGATTAAGCAAAGGATTGAAAGAGAAGAAGAAGGCCATTTGGCCTACATTCCCATTACAATGTGGTGCTTTTGCATTACACAATTATGGACATGCGTTAAAAGAAGCAAAGATTTTTAAGTCTCTGAAATTGACTACAGTTTCGGGAAGGCAGCATGACCCAAATTGCACTATAAATGAATTTACTACTATGGTAAAAGTAAAACAGTTCACGCACGAAGAGGACACCTTTGATGAACTCTTCCTACAAGCAGAAACATTTTCACAAGTTTTGCATATGGCATCGCTACTTTTGACCCTGGAAGATGTTAATGATTTTCATGTGTATAGGAAAAAGAGATTATTAAAGGTCTCATTAGACCTATTGCAGATTGAACCAATAAGGGATCCAACTGCCAGTGTGAGCTGGAGGTCAGCTCCAAAGAAAAATTTGAATAAGAAACCCAAGGGAGATATACGCATGAGTCAGAGCACTCAAAAAAATAGTCTCAAATTGGGGGAGTAAACACAAATAAAGAGTCTAATAAAGACACAACCCAAAGTATAAAGGAGACGACCGAGCAGGCAAAAGCAAAGGAACAAGCAGAAGTTGCTTCTCCTTCAACTCAGTCAAGTAAAGCTCCAGTCATTAACCTGGAACAAGAATGGGATCAGTTCAATAAAAACACTCCATAAAGACACAAATCCTGAGAAAACATCTAAAATATAGACTCCCAAGCAAACCCAACATAAGTCAAATCCAAAAACAATAGGGGAAGGAGCTACAGGCACTCAAGGCATTGAGATCATTCATGCTACTCCTATTTCAGAAATTGTTTTAAGAATTGAGGAAATACCTCCACTAGATGTATTCCATAGTCCTACCCACAAAATTGTGGTCAAGAGACAAAGGAAGAAAAGGAAATTGGACGGTATGGCTATTGCGACTCCAGAAAATTAACCAATGGACATCGTATGGAAGGACTCGCATATTGACCCATTTGAGAATCTCACAAAGTCATCGCAATTCACAGGAGCCTATGCCAAAACGACTATTTACAAGGCGACAGAGGTCCAAATGCTAATCAAGGAAAAGGAACAGATAATTTTGTTGCTAGAACAACAATTAGCCCAGGAAGAATTACAAGTAGGCCAGCTCCAAAATGAATTCGAACAAATGAGAATACAACATCAAGCCGGCTTACTAGAAAAGGATTTGTAGATACAAGTCATGATAGATAAGCTTAAATAAAATCCACAAATCGACTAATTCACAAAGAAGCACTCAGCCTCGATTCCTTACTAATGCAGCAAAGGGAAGTATTTTACCAGAAAATATCGCAGATAAATCCTTATTGCGATACCAGTGACAAATTAACAAACCAAATTATTGATATGAAGTTTGAGTATGATGAAATCCACAAAAGGTTTTCTGAATTTATCACCTAGAAAGAATTACAGGGTGGGAGAAATATTGACCTACCAAAGCTGGAAGAGTCTCATAAAGATATTCTTTTCACAAATTGGGATTCTCAATTGAAATAGGCGGAAAGGGCAAAAATGATAGCAACGACAACAAAAAACAGCATAATAGAAGCCATTAACGAAAATCTTCATGGCGCCAATCTTGTCAAGGAGTTTGTACCAGGGTTTCTTCTGAATGCCAAATAGCTAGAGCAGCAGTGGAAACACAGAACGCAGGAAACAGAGGAGGCAATCAAACAATTAGCCAGGCTGACTTGGGAAGCATACTGGCAGTTTCTAGTAAAACCAAACAGCCAGTGGATGACTCTAAGATGTTTAACAAACTCAACACAAAATATGGTGCCAACACTAACAAATGCCATATTTGTTGGGTTGTTAAAATGTGCGATCAACCAACCGCCTCAGCTCAAGCCCATGACTGATATTTATTTTTCTTTTAGTTTTATTTTTTCATATTCTGGGGAAGGTTGTTTGAAACCTCCTCAACTATTTTTGTAATAATCTATTTTAAGACACATAGTATAGTATTTAAACCCCTCTCATGCATTTAGAGAGGGGTCCATAAATTTTATCAAAAACACTTTTCAAAACATTGCACTTCTGTACTTTTGAGGAGGTTTCAATGAAATGAATGGAATGAGATCTATTTTCTTTTAAATATCTAGCATGCTCTATTGAAATTCACTTTTGTACTTGTAGAGTGTGTTGGATTGATTGAAATTGGGTCAATATTGCCGAAGCACATAAGCAGGACTTATCATATATGGTACTTTTATCTTATGACCATGTTTTATTTATGTATTAAGAAATACTTCTTCTTTCAATTGTTTTATGTATGAAAGCCTGAATTATAGTTTTAGAATTATTTCACTTCTGTATGATATTAACTCTGATTCCATTTTGAATACATGAAAGATTTTATATGCGATATATTTTTCTCAATAATTTTGTCTAACTATTTATCCAAAACGATTATTGTTAAACGATTTAATTTCTTATTGCAATTGAATGATTTTTATTACCAATTGTTGTAAGACATCATTGTAGATCACATATCATATTTGATTCCCAGGTATACTTATAGTTAAATAATGTTAAATTAGGATATATGCATGTGTTTAGAAGCTAGACTAGATTAAACTTAGCTTAATCATTTCCTGTTACATCATATATCATCCCACCATCACTATCAAATCATTTTTGGGAAACGGGTCCTATTATCCCTAATCAGAGCCACTATACCAAACGGAAAAGGAGCTACTTTCAAGGTCCGGTCCAGGTAGTTTTCCCCCATGTTGTAGCAATGATTTTTGAGTTTTCAAAATTTTAGCGCTAGAAGGAGGGCCTAACTATGAATGGAAAGAAAATATAAATTAGTAAGCCATTCTAACAGTAAAACTCCCTCACCATCACCCCCAACTTCTTGGTCACATTCTAAATCCCCAAACCCTAGGCGAGAAGGTGTAAAGAAATCCTTAGAATCCGCTACTGAGATCCTAAAGAAATCAGATCAATATTCTTCTATAGAAAATCTTGAAGTGCAGTCTTTAATCCATAAATTGTAGGGGATTTATTTATCTCAAGAAGAATATGAGTTATCTCAAGCTAGTGTGTCTTCTCAGTTTGCTTCCTCTCAAAGGTTAACTAGATCACAGAGCGAAAATTTTGGGATCCCCCCATTTCAATTCCCTCTACCAAACTGAAGGAAAACAAAGAAAACACATTTTGAAGTTCATAGTGAGGTTCTCTCATGATCACCTGAAACACCCTCATTCATTCCATCCACTTCATCACAAATTCAATCATCCAACTCACAACGCCAGATCATGATTTACACTGGTACTGGAGCACAAGCCTCCTCTACCAAATAACCTTCAATTACTGAAACATCTTCCTCTACACAGATACCCACGATGGCTCAAAGACCATGGACAAATCTAGGAGTTGTTCGAGTGGAAGGACCATTACACCCATTACCTGTGCATCCAATGAAATGGTTGCCAAAATTTAACCATGATGATGGTATGCCTGTTGAAGAACACATAAACAACTTTATGTTGTCCATAAATTTGAATGCAGTGGTAGAAGAAGATGCAGTTGTAAGATTATTCCCTTATACTTTACAAGGATTAGTAGGATCATGGTATTTTTCATTACCATTTGGTTCCATTAATAGTTGGGATGCCTTTCAAGATAAGTTCTTAAGCAAGTTTGGAGAAGTCCAATCGACAACTACTCTTCTCAATGATATCTCCAACTTAAAAGTTGAACCTATAGAACCAATTAAGGACTTCAATTCACGCTTTAATAAGTTATTGAATAAGATCCCAATGACATTCAAGCCCAGTGATGAAGACCAAAATGAATGGTACATTTTTTCTCATCCCTCAAATGCAACTATTTTTGTCGATAGGGCTGCCAAACCAACTTTGGCAGAAAATGTGAAAGAAACCATAGTTGTAAAAAAGCAAATTTTAGCTTTAGAGAAAAAGAATGCATTAAAAGATCGAAAATCCAAGAAGGTAACTTTTAGGGATGAATACAAGAAAAAAGCGCCTAAGGATCCTTTTGATCTTGAAGGATTGCAAAAGGTCCTTAAAACCATGTCCAATGAAATGGTTCACATCAAAAAATAGGTAGCTCAGACTTCCTCAAGGAAAGCTTACAGACCTTACAAAATAAATCCTTCCTCTAATCCTAAGCCTCCAAGTACCATATCGAATGATGAATCAGATGTAGAGGAAGATGAAATCTCTACAGCTGAAGAACAAAGTGATGATGAAGAAGTAGTTGAATTACAAGGAATGTGGGATTCTATCCTTCCTAATGAAGAAGCACAAAAAGCATTACCTATCACAACCAAGAGTAGAAGCACTATAGATTTTCCACAAACAAATCCAAAATAGAAAGCATTAACTCTAGATCCCAAAGATAAATTAATAGATAATAATTCTTCCCCCAAATCCACTCAAACCACTCCTCCTCAATCAAATTCTTCATCTTCCACTAAAACCCTGCTAGTCTCTGATGAAATGGAATACAACATCGTTGAAGATATGAAAAAGACTAGGGCCAATATTACATTCCATGAACTTAGCAAGTTAAAACATCAACGAAAACTATTTCTCAAAGAACTAAAAGCAATACCTACTTCTCCTCTTCTCGCTATTGTAATCTCACAGGCTGTTCAAGAAATGGGAATGCCTCCTACTAACTCATTAGATAAAATTAGTTTAACTGATATTTCTCTAATAGGAGGAAGATCCAAATCCCATACACCTTAATTTCTTTTGACTTTTGAAGTTTTCAATAAAAATCTACAAAAAATTTTAGTTGATTCTGGAGCTCATCCAACATTCTACCAAGAACAGTTTGTGTGAAATTGAATGTGGAGCCCCAAATATCTACTGTTCACATCGTGCAGTTAGATCGATCTCAAGTCGAAGTTATAGGAGAACTCAATCAAGTCATTATTTGACACTAATCAAACCTGAAAGTACGTCAAGTCATTGACATCCTTGTGGTTGATATCCCAAAGTTCTACGACTTAATCCTTAGCAGAGACTGGTCAGAAAAGCTTCATGGCTATTTCGCAACTAACTAGTCCCACATGTGGATTCCCTATAATGGCAAGCTGAATCAAATAAGGGTTAACCGAGAGAAACATCAAAAGTATATCGTCACAGAGCTGAAAGGAGAAAATGAACCCATTGCATACAACAACAATATCATTGGAAATTATTCAGATGAATCATTTCTAGGAAATTTTAATGCAAACACATCACCCTTCTTGGAAAATTTTGTTATATCACAAGTCAAAAATTATTCTCAAATAAATCATTCTAAATGCATAAATTTTGTAGATAAGCCTTTAGTTGAGTCTTTATTTTGGAAATTATATTTTGATGGATCTAAATCTAATGATGGACCTGGAGCAGGATGCATATTAGTTAGCCTAGAAGGGGAAATTACTATGTTAGCATGAAGACTTGAATTTGAATGCACAAATAACACTACCAAATATGAAGCATTAGTTCAAGAGTTGTATAAAGCTATCGACCTTGATATCAAATATCTTCAAGTTTTTGGAGATTCAGAAATTGTAATTAAACATGTAAGAAATACTATACATTGTCTCTCTAGACATTTGAAACATTATCAATCACTAGTCCAAGACCTCATGTTATGAAACCAGCTCAAGAAAAGATAGAAAAGATAGATCAACACCTTAGAATTCAGCCTCTTCGAGGGGGAAACCTCCTTTACATTACATAAATGAACAATTCTTGGATGATTCAAATGACAAAACCTCCTTTCTATATATAGGAGTCTATGGAGTCACAATATAATCCAGCCGACCTAACAATAATAATATAAAGCCACAAAAATAACAATAGAGGGATTCTATGGGGCACATAAATAACAATATGGGGGTAATAGGGGCACAACAATATAAATAAGGGGTATAACTACAATAGTAATGGGGTAATCACTAGTATTATAGGGACCCAACATGCCCCTCTCCTTCAAAAAAGTGTTGTCCTCAACGCTTGAGTAGTTCTGGATACTTCTGCATAAAATTCTCATCCTCCCATGTGGAATCTTCAACGGATAAGTTCTTCCACTTGATAAGATACTCTGAAATTGATCGATTTCGTAGCTGTCGAGTTCTTGTTTCTGTGACTGCTTCCGGTTCCAATATAATTTTTCCTTCCTCGTCAAGTTCTGGCAATATTGTTTGAATTGGGAGCTTGTCGCCTATAACCTTCTTTAAACATGAAACATGGAAAACTGGGTGCAATCGAGAAGCTGCAGGAAGCTCCAATTTGTATGCCATAGTACCAATCTTTTGCAACACCTTGTACGGACCATAATACTTTGGTGATAATTTATTATCCTTCTTAGCTTGCTTTAGGGACATTTGCTTATATGGTTGTAGCCGTAGGAATACCCAATCACCTACATCAAAACTTCTTTCACTGCGATGTTGATCTGCCTGTTGTTTCATTCTATTTTGTGCCAACACGAGGTTATCCTTTAAGAGTTGGAGGACTTGTTGTTGATGTTCGATGTGATGTTCCACTGCCTGAACCTTAGAATTTTCTCTTAAATATGATGTGATGGATGGTGGTTGATACCCATAAAGTGCCATAAATGGGGTCATTTTTGTTGCTGTATGGAAGGAAGTGTTATACCACCATTCAGCGAGAGGCAACCATTTGACCCATTGTGTCTGTTTATCAGATACAAAGCAACGAAGATATCCTTCCAAACATTTGTTTACTATCTCAGTTTGCCCATCAGATTGAGGATGATAAGATGAGCTATGAGCTAACTGAGTACCAAGACAAGAAAATAATTCTGTCCAAAAATTTCCAGTGAAAATGGGATCTCTGTCACTTACAATAATCTTTGGGTTTCCATGTAGCTTTTGAACTGTTTCCATAAATGCAGTAGAAACTGTACTGGCTTTAAATGGATGTGATAATGCACAAAAGTGTGCATACTTGGTAAGTCTGTCAACTACCACCATGATGACACTCTTTCCCTCAGACTTGGGTAAACCTGTGATAAAATCCATTGAAACCTCCTCCCAATGTTGGCTTGGAATGGATAAAGGTTGTAATAGACCCGGTGTCTTAATTGTTTCAACTTTATTTTGTTGGCAAACCAAACATTTCGCCACAAACTTTTGAATATCTGATTTAAGGCCATCCCAAAAAAATTCCTTCTTAACCCTATGGTAAGTTTTTAAAAATCCTGAGTGCCCTCCTAAGGGAGAAGTGTGCAATTCCATAAGAATCTTTTGTTTTAGCTGGGAATTCTTACAGAGGTATAAGCGATCTTTGTACCATAACGAATCATTTTGTCAGCTAAATGTATCAGAAGTACTGGAATCTTGTTGTAGCTTTCGAATAAGTGCCCACACTTCTTCGTCATTCTTCCATTCCTTCCTTGCTTCGTTTATCCAATCTGGTTGGATAATAGAAATGGCACACAACAATGCTTCCACATCCTCATCCTTTCTTGAGAGTGCATCTGCCACCACATTTTGCTTCCCTTTTTTGTAGATGATTTCAAAGTCATAACCCAACATCTTTGTGACCCACTTTTGTTGCTCTTCAGAGGATAATCTTTGTTCTAAAAAGTATTTAAGGCTATCATGATCCGTTTTTACCTTGAAGTGTCTTCCCATTAGGTAGGGTCGCCATTTCTTAAGTGCATGGAGTATTGCCAACATTTCCTTTTCATAAATAGCTTTTCTTAAAAACTTTCCCTTGATTGGACGACTTTCAAAAGCAATGGGTCTTTCATCTTGCATTAGAACAGCACCAATTCCATTTCCTGAAGCATCACATTCCACAATAAAGGTTTTTGTGAAGTCCGGTGTAGCTAAGACCGGTGCTTGGCACATTGCCTCTTTAAGATGTTCAAAGGCCTTTGTTGCTTCCGGAGTCCATGAAAATGAATCTTTCTTCAATAATGTTGTTAGAGGTGCTGCTATTCTCCCATAATTCTTAACAAACTTGCGATAATACCCTGTCAACCCAAGAAATCCTCGCAGATGCTTTATGGATGTGGGGATTTTCCATTCCTTAATGGCTTTAATTTTGCTAGGGTCTACCTTAACTCCTTCATGAGATACAATATGACCCAAATATTCCACCTCCTGGACTCCAAAGAAACATTTGGATCTTTTTGCATATAATTGTTTCTCCTCCAATAGTTGTAGCACCCTGTCAACATGTTCAACATGATCCTTCCAAGACTTGCTGTAGATTAGTATATCATCGAAAAATACTAACACAAAATTTCTAAGGAATGGTTTGAAAATTGAATTCATCAAACCTTGAAATGTTGAAGGTGCATTGGTAAGGCCAAAAGGCATGACCAAAAATTCATAATGACCCTCATGAGTTCTAAATTCCGTTTTCGGAATGTCTTCAATCTTCATTCTGATTTGATGATATCCTGAACGAAGATCCAACTTGGTGAAGTAAATTGATCCATGCAATTCATCCAGTAATTCATCAATGACAGGAATGGGGAACTTATCTTTAATAGTGAGCTTGTTGAGCTCCCTATAATCCGGACACATGCGCCATGATCCATCCTTCTTGTGCACCAATACTACTGGAGCTGAGAAAGAACTTTGACTCGGTTGAATTATACCAGCCTCTAGCATTTCTGCAACCATACGTTCAATTTCACTTTTTTGGGCATAGGGATATCTGTACGGCCTGATGTTTGGAGGAACACTTCCTGGAATCAGATGAATAGCATGATCATGATCACGCATAGGTGGGAGACCTTTGGGAGTCTCAAATACCTTGGAATGATTGTCCAGGACTTTTTGGAGATCTAGAGAAATAGATGATTCCAATGTGGAAACATCTAGCGAACATAATTGTGCAATTACACCTCTTTGCTCCTTTTTAAGAAGCTTAGTCATGCCATTAGAGCTGATTATCTTTCCTGGTTTCCCTGCAATACCCCTTAATTCAACTTCCTTTCCTTCCGTAGAAAATTTTATGAAAAGTTCTTGAAAATTAAAAGCTATTGTACCCAAGGATTGTAGCCATTGGACTCCTAGTACAACATCAGCACCTCCCATTGGAATGGAAAGCATTGGGCTAGTCAATACATATTCTCCCATGGATAGCTTGATATTATGGCACCTTCCAGAGCAATTTATTGTTCCTCCATTTGCAATCATCACTTGACACTCTGGTGCTGGATATAGGAAGCAATTCAATTCTTTTGCTACCCTACAATGAATAAAATTGTGGGTGCTTCCTGAATCAATCAACACTATTACCTTTTTCTTCTTGATTTGTCCTTCTATCTTGATGGTTTGAGGAGTGGTAATTCCCGCGAATGCATTACAAGATATGGTCGGATTTATTTGTTGTTCATCTAGGCTTTGTTCTTGGAGTATATTCTCTTCTTTTGACCATTCTTGCTCCTTTTCTTCTTCCTCTTCACAATCTATGTAGAATAATTTCTTCTCAACACACTTATGACCTTTTGTGTATTTGCTATCACAATTGTAACAAAGCCCTTTTGCTCTTTTTTCTTCCAATTGTTGTGGTGTCAACCTTTTAGGTTGTGGAAGACTAGGGGCAACAACACTTCCGTCTTTATAGTTGTGAGTGGTATGCTTCCTAGTTGCCATAATTTTGCTTTCCATTTTTCTTGCTAACTTGAATGCCTTCTCTAATGAATCAGGTTCCCAAAGGCGGACATCATGTTGGATATTATCCTTTAAAGACCCTATGAACACATCAATCCTATGCTCCTCTGGAATATCTTTTACCCTTATGTTCAATTTTTGGAACTCCTCAATGTGCTCCATTATTGAACCCTTTTGTTTGAGACTTATCAATTGGCTAAAAAAAGTGTTGCTTTTTGTATCCTCATAATGTGCTATCAATTCTTCCGTAAAAATTGCCCAAGTGATAAATTGTTTACGAGAACAAAGCCATTGATACCATACAAACTGATTTGGTTCCAAATATACAGATGCCATACGTACCTTTTGTGTGTTTTGCACATTATTGAGATCGAAGAATTGCTCCATCTGTAATATCCATGTGGCGGGATCCTTGCCATCAAACTTCCTCATATCGATTTTTGGAATATGATGATTCTTCAATCCAACATTAGCATCTATGGAATCATGATTAACATTTCTTTTGTTCTCATCATGAGTTTCCTTTAGTACCCTTTCACCCTTAGGGACCATTTCTTGTAGCAACTTATTCATATTTATCTTCAATTCGTCCATGTCTGTCTTCAAATCTATCTTCAAATCATCCATCTTAGCTTCCACGTCAATCATCTTAGCTTCTACGCCTTTCTTTAAACAATCCATCTTAGCTTCTACACCTTTCTTTAAACCATCCATCTTAGCTTCTACATCTTTCTTTAAACCATCCATCTTAGATTCTGTTCCTTTTTGTGCAAGGAATAGTTGTTGCACTTGGTCTTGTAATTTTGATATATCATGTTGCATTTCTTCCTCTTCTTCATGAGTCATGCTAGAGCTTTCAAGTTCCTTACTAGGTGTTTGCATTTTCTTTCCTCGGGGCATCAGTTACCAATAATAATGCTCTACTATGCCCTTTGAATTCCTTCAAAATAAATTTTCAAACCAAGCTTAAGCAAAAATTTAAGAAAATATACACACCTTTTTTCACTTTGTAGGAGCTCGATATTGCCTCTGATGTATCTCTGTACTTTCCAATCATCTAGTTCTGAATTTGTGATTTGTAGTAGCCCTCTGTGTCCTCTTTCCAATGCCACAAGTCTGACCCAAATTGGATTCTCCAAGGAAGAGTTATGTGAAATCTCCCACAGTGACTTGCTTTTAGACTAGTTCAGTAGAGAAACTTGTACGACGTGCCACGAGTCACTATTTCAACCTTTGGATCTGAAACTCACATACAAGAAACTAAAGTTCGTCCTATTTCTGTAGCTTCTTACAAAATTTCAATCCGATCCCCAGAGAGAAAGTTATGACGATTTTTCTCAGGTCACCTGTTTTGAATGTAATTCAGGAGTCTGCAGAAAGACCAACTTCCTCAGATCATATCTCCGCAAATATCGTGTGAAAAGCTCTGAAATTCGGACCCAAGGTTCAGCACGATTTCTTCTCAAATGGGTTTTGTTTGCAACTTCTGAAACGTCACAGAAAAAAAGTTATAGCGAAAATGCCACGATGACCTGTTTGGAGCAGCGAAACCCGAGAATCCAAAGCTCTGATACCGAATGTTATGAAACCAACTCAAGAAAAGATAGAAAAGATAGATCAACGCCTTAGAATTCAGCCTCTTTGAGGGGGAAACCTCCTTTACATTACATAAATGAACAATTCTTGGATGATTCAAATGACAAAACCTCCTTTCTATATATAGGAGTCTATGGAGTCACAATATAATCCAGCCGACCTAACAATAATAATATAAAGCCACAAAAATAACAATAGAGGGATTCTATGGGGCACATAAATAACAATATGGGGGTAATAGGGGCACAAAAATATAAATAATTGGTATAACTACAATAGTAATGGGGTAATCACTAGTATTATAGGGACCCAACACCTCACCTCTCATTTTATAGCGTTCAACATTTCCCCTATCCCAAAACTCCAAAATGCAAGTTCCGATATTTTGGCTAATGTTTCATCCAAACTCATTCCACTAGGAGATTATAGCCCTGATCGCTTTTCTATTGAATTAATTTTTGGGCCTTCATTTGCAAGTATTTAATAATGATCTGGTTATCATAAATTTTCTAACATCTAAAGGCTCTTATGGTGACCAAATAATAGATGAAGAACAACATGAAAACCATCTTAAGCAAGAAATAACTGCAAATTCCATACCTAAATTAGTGGTTAAGCTGGAAGACTTGTATGATCTTAAGGACAAGTTCAAGAAACCCACTAACTCAAAACTTCAAAGTTCAACTTTGAGGTTTGAATTAGTTAACCTTGGAACTGACCTTAAACCTCAAAATATCAATCTAGGACTTGGTCTTACACTAGATGAAAGATCAGCCTTTGTTCAGTTGTTAAAGAAATACAAAAATGTATTTTCTTGGAACTATGAAAACCTTAAGACATATGATACTTCCATTATTCAACATACCATTCCCATGATATCCGATGACAATCCTATACAATAGAAGTTGAGAAAGATTCACCCAAATTTAGAAAATCAGATAAAATATGAATTGAATAAGTTTCTCAAAGCCAAAATATTTTTTCCTATTACGCATTTAAGGTGGGTTTCTAACATTGTTCCAGTCAGAAAGAAGAATGGTGATATTCGAATATGTATTGACTTTCACAATCTCAACAAAGCTTGTAAGAAGGACAACTTTCCATTACCTCCTATGGAACAGATACTACAATCAGTGGCAGGCTCAGAACTGATGTCTTTTCTGGATGGATTTTCAGGTTATAATTAGATTTTAGTACATCCGGATGATTGGATAAAGACCATGTTTCGAAACAAATGGGTCACCTATGCCTAAATAAGATGCCATTCGAGTTAACCAATGCTGGTGCAACATTTCAGAGAGCCATGGACATAGCTTTAAAAGGTTTGGTGAACAAATCAATGGTAATTTATTTAGATGACATAACTGTGTATTCAAAAAAGTGTAGTAATCATTTAAAAGATTTAAAACAAATCTTTGATCATTGTCAGAGATATGGAATTTCTATCAATCCTAAGAAATCTTTCTTTACTTTGAGTGAAGGAAAGCTCCTCAGATTTATCGTATCCAAAGAAGGAATTCTTATTGATCCCTATAGGATAAGAGAAATTTCTAAAATCTCTTTACCTTATAATAAAAAAATCCATGCAATATTTCCTAGGTCAAATAAATTTTGTCAAAATATTTGTCCTTGACTTTTCACGAATCATTTTACCCCTCCAATCTATGATTAAGAAAAATTGTGTTTTTAAATGGGGACATACCAAGCATGAAGCTTTTAATATGATTAGACATGCAATCATAAATGCTTCCTCTTTAGCAACTCCAAATTTTTGTAATCATTTCATTTTATATACCTTTTCTTCCAAGACATCATATGTAGCTATACTGACACAGGTCAATGATGACAAAATCGAAGCACCGATTTCTTTTTTTAGCTCTAATTTACAAGGGGCTGAATTAAACTACTAAGACATTGAAAAACAAGCTTTTATTGTTTTCAAATAAATAAATCAATTCAGACCCTTTCTTCTCAAAACTCACACTAAGGTAGTAGTCCCATTCTCAGTAGTAAGAAATTTACTAATGCAAAAAGAAGTGGGCGAGATAAAAGCAAATTGGGTAACAACACTGTAAGAAGATGACATTGAGATCAGACCAACTAAAATTGTTAAAGGTAAAGGTTTTTTCAGAATGTTACCAGGAGCATCCAAATTTCGAGCACTACAAGATTCAGGTGACGATATACAAATATGTGAGGTAAGTCTCAAGGATACTAAATCCAAATATGTTGATATCATCTTTTACTTGAAAAATGGATATTCCCCTATGTAACTAAGTTACAAATAAAAAAGGGAATTGGGGATAAAAGATAAGCAATATGAAATCATCAACGATGTGTTGTTTAGGAAAAATTATGATTATGTTTTTCTTAGATGCCTTGAAAAATATAAGGTAGAAAAGGTTTTGCAGGAACTCCATTATGGACTAGCTGGTGGACATTTTGGAGGAGACACAACAACACATAAAATCTTGCATGCTAGCTATTATTGGCCAACTTTATTAAAAGGCGCACACGAATATGTAAGGAAATGTAAAATTTGTCAAATAGTTGCTAAAAGACAGAGAAAACCCACATTACCATTGTAGTCGGTCAACATTGAACAACCATTTGAACAATGGGGACTGGACATAATAGGTGAGATAGTTCCTCACTCTTCAAAGCAGCATAGATATATCCTTACATAAACTGATTACTTCACAAAATGGGTGGAAGTGATTCCACTTAAGGTAGCCAATCCTGAAAACATCATTGAATTTATTGACTAGTTTATTATTACCAAATTTGGCCTACAAACTGCCCTCATGTTTGACAATGCATCTTATTTCATAGGTAATGATATGACGGAATTTGCTCTTAAAAGAGGTTTTAAACTTAAATATTATGCTAACTATTATCCTCGGGGAAATGGTTTGGCCGAATCTACAAACAAAAATATCATAACAATTATCAAACAAACAGTTGATCAAAGTAAGAAAAACTAGCATAAATATTTAACGTTTGCTCTATGGGCAGATTGAATAACATGGAAGGCTTCAATAGGCACTTCTCCTTTTAATTTGGTCTATGGGAAAGAGGTTGTTATCCCTGCAAATATAACTATTCCCTCTCTAGCCCTAGTTCAATTTATATAAGAAACTCCTTCCTCTTCCATGCAATTAAGGCAATCGCAAATCCTCAAGCTCGAAGAAGAAAGAGAAAAAACAAAAATCACACATGCACATCATCAACAGTTAGTTAAATCTTCATTTGATGCAAATTTTGTAAGTCCTAAATCCTTTTAGTTGGGAGACCTTGTATTGAAGTTGGATAAAGCATACGAGGAAAAGGGTAAGCATACCAAATTCCAAAGAATGTGGCTTGGCCCATTTCAGATTGCAGAGAAAATTGGCCCATATACCTTTTTACTACAGGATTTATCAGGCAAGAGAGGTTCTCTACTTGTTAATGGGTAGATTTTGAAGAAATATTTTTCATAGAAGATAACCTCTTCTATCTCTTGTACACTATTTCCTTTACTTTTTATAGGAAAATAAAAGTTAAATAGCATTTTATTTTTGCCTTCACAATAATAATCTCTTTTATATTTTGACTTTTCACTTGTATAAGTAGAGATTGTTGAGAAGATAATTTTCACATTTGAAACCTAAGCTAAGTTCTATTACTCTGAAACCTGCTTGTTTTCCACCAAAATTACTTATCCTTTGCAAAACCTCAAATTTATAAATAAACCTTTGTTCTACCATTAGTCAAGAAAAGTATCTATAACAAAGCAAAGACTCTCTGCAAGAAAACATCCTTAGCTCTATAATTTTCATCCAGAAACTCTTAAGGAGCTAATGATTCTCCCCATCTAGTAAATTTTTCTCTTTTTAGAGTGTAATTCTAAAATATACTTAAACTTAAAGAATAAGAGGTCTCATCAAGAGCCGACTTACCATGATCATAGGAAATTAATAAACTGACATGACCAATACTACATATCAAAACAGGGTAATAGCTTGATATTATTTTAATTAAGAGACAAGGGGTCTCATCATGAGCTAGCTTGTTCAGATCAATTACAACCAGTGAATGGCATTGTCAATTTTGGCCACCAAACCAAGGCAATGACCTTTAAGTAGAAAAAATGAAATTTTTAATAAAAACAAAGTTTTTAGAAAAGAACGAAAAAGAAGTAAGCATATGAATATGAATTTATCTCTAAAAATTGCACTCTTATCTCAATGGGATATTGAATCATTGTTGGTTAAAAGGTAACCCTGTGGAGGCTATGGACGCCTGCTGACAGTAGAGGCTCTACCTGTGAAAAATGAGTACACCTAAAAGCTAATTTGCGAGAGCCCCCTGCTTTATCTTTAGAACTAAGTAAATACTGATGTAGACAAGGAAATTTTCATTTTGAAAAGGATAATCAAATGGATGATAATTAGGTGGATTTTGTTTCCTTTATTCAGAGAAATGTTACTTATCTTAGATTTCATGTATTTCCTATTTTCTGAACTATCTTTATTTTGGAAGATTTAGAAATTTCAAAACACTATTAGAGATAACTAGTTCTTCCAGTGAATCGCCAATTGTTGTGCTACTCGACAACCCCGCCATTTGTTAATTTAATGGTTAATACTCTATAAATAAATGGGGACCATTTATAAAAAATTCTCCAAGAAAAGTTTAGTACTTAGGTGCTTTCTTTTGAAATTTTAGAAATAAATCAAGATATCAAGTCAAAACCCTCTAAAACTAGCAATTCTGGCCTTTTCACATACTGCTGGACCAAGTGTGTTGAAAGGGCTAATTACTAAACAAAATCCATAAATTTCGATAGAATGAATCATCACATTTAACTTAGACTTCATTAGAATTTTTATTCAAAAACTAAGAATTAAGGCATTTCCTATAAATGAAGAGCTTATCACAATCACATATCGACATTCACAAGGGGTGCAACTCGCAAAACATGTCATAACATGTGAGATACAATATTGCGATAGAACAAGTCAAGTTTATCACATCGCATCAATTTTCTTAATGGTCCAATCTTATGAACTATGTGAGCTTGCGAAGTGCAATAAAACTCGAACCTAATAAAATAAAATGTTATAAATTGTATGTTAAGTCTAACACATAGTGAAAAGAACTTTATGAAATAATTACTCAGTTGGGAAATCTACGCTCCAAACGATAAGGAATATGTCACTTATCTCGCATCCCGCATCCCACATAATATTAAAAAACTCTAGGAAAGTGCACAACCCAAATTGCGATAGTACGATTTGCGATATTGCAATAACCTTATCATAATCACAAGATAGACATTCTTGTAGTTCGAACTCACCACCTTAAAGTTTTTTCCTTTCCATTTGCAATGCGGTAGTTTAATGAGTAATAAAGGCAATGATAAGAAGCCTTAGTGGCTATTTAATGAGTTTAATGGCATTTAAGTTAAAAATCGGCTCGATGTGATATGATATCCTTTAATCTGCATTTTGAATAATAACTCCTATCTTGTCATCTTTTTGAGGTTAACTGTATCATTTATTCTCACTATCATTCTCACTCATGTTTCTCTGATAACTTCCATTTTGCTCCATTCTAGGAAAAATCTGCAGAGAACATTGTTGTAAACAATGGTGAAGAAGGGGAAGGGAACTGCATCTGAGAAATCAGAAATGATGACTCTTTTCTTTGATACCACATGCAGCAAGGACGGAGGAACTTCGACATGGGAGGCCATGTACAACTTGTTAGAAGAAGATCATCCCATGCCACTCATAACAAAGGCCATGGCAGATGCCCAGGAGTTAGTTGACGCCTCCTATTTTGAAACAACATGTTCATTCCTGTATCGAATACCTACGAGACCAAAAATAATACCATACATAAATATGGTCAAATGGGTAATTGATGAGGTAGACATCACAGACATAACCTTCAAGAATCACAAGCAATAGGTCATGGGGTATTTCTCAATGAACAACCTACGATTAATGTACCAGTTACCTGAGCTGCAAAAGCTCTACAAAAAATAGTTCCTTAAGAAATTCGTTAAAGAAAACGAGGACCCGACAGACGTCACGTAGACCTGGAAATCAAGTGAAGGAAAGCTCAAATGGGATAAAACTGGTATGTACTCAACAGAATCCATTTCTCCCCCTCTTAGTTTCACAACAATAATGATATGTAGGTTATTTGATAGACCCGATAGCACCAAGTTTTCCATGGAATGGATCTTGATAATAGATGCAACAATGAATGCAACAATAATGAACTGGGATCAAATTTTATCAGACAATTTGGCAAAGGCCATTATAGAATATAGAAGGAAAATAAGTCCTTCTTTAAGGGTTTTTCCCCCTTTCTTCATGAGTGATTTTGTTATGGATGCAATCTTTTTTTGTTCTCGATTTCTCAATATGGGATGGAAGTGGACTGTAAAAAACCTGCTTCCCATCCATATATACCATAAGATTTTGTGGGAATCTCAATTCCACCACCATTTTTATAAAATCTGTCACGGGGTTATGCTACCCATTCATAAAGGAGTGCATGATAGGACCACCCCTAGGTTTTCTAAAGAGGCTGAAATAGATATCTTGCCAGTAACCAGATGGTTTGGGGAAGAAACATTCACCTACATCAGAGTTTTTGGGAGCATTGCTTCACCACATGTCCTCCCATATTATGTCTTTGACAAATTAATGGCCAGATAAATAGCCTACCAAACAGCGGAGGAAGGTGGATTAAGCAGGGGACTGAAAGAGCAGAAGAATGCCATTTGGCCTACATTCCCATTACAATGTGGTGCTTTTGCACTACATGATTATGGACATGCATTAAAAGAAGCAGATATTATTAAGTCTCTGAAATTAGCTATAGTTCTGGGAAGGCAGTACGACCCAAATGGCACTGTTAAGGAATTTACTACTATGGTAAAAGTAAAACAATTCACCCATGAAGAGGATGCCTTTGATGACCTCTTCCTACAGGCAGAAACATTTTCACAAGTTTTGCATATGGCATCACTACTTTTGACCGCGGAAGATGTTAAGGCTTTTCATGTGTACAGGAAAAAGAGATTATTAAAGGTCCCATTAGACCTACTGCAGATTGAACCAATAAGGGAGCCAACTCCCAGCGTGAGCTTGGAGGGCAGCTCCAAAGAAAACTCTGAAGAAGAAACCCAAGAGAGATCTATGCATGAGTCAAAGCACTCATAACAATAGTCTCAAAATGGGGGATGAAACACAAATAAAGAGTCTAAAAAATACATAGCCCAAAGTACAGAGGAGATGGCCGGGTAGGCCAAAGCAAAGAAACAAGTAGAGGTTGATTCTACTTTAACTCAGTCAGGTAAAGCTCCAGTCATTGACCTGGAACAAGAATGGGAGAAGTTCAATAAAAATATCCATATAGACACAAACCATAACCAAAAATATAAAATACAAACTCCCAAGCAAACCCAACATATGTCAAATCCAGAAACAACAGGGGAAGGAGCTACAGGCACTCAGGATGTTGAGATCATTCCTCCTACTCCTACTTCAGAAATTGTTTTAAGAATCGAGGAAATACCGCTACTAGATGTATTCTATAGTCCTACCCACAAAGATATATTTAAGAGATAAAGAAAGAAAATGAAACTGGATGTTGTGGCTATTGTGACTATAGAAAATGAACCAATGGACATTGTATGGAAGGACTCTCCTATCAACCCATCTGAGAATCTCACAAACTTGTCGCAATTCGGAGGAGCCTATGCCACAATAACTATTGACAAGGTGACAAAGGTCCAAATGCTGCTCAAGGAAAAGGAACAGAGAATTCTTCTGCTAGAACAATAATTAGCCCAAGAAAAATCTATTAAACAAGCATAATTACAAGTAGTCCAACTCCAAAAATAATTCGAACAGATTAGAATACAACATCAAGCCAACTTAGTAGAAAAGGACTTGTAGATACAAGCCATGATAAATAAGACAATACACAAATCAATGAATTCATCAAAGAAGCACTCAACCTCAATTCCTTACTAATGCAACAAAATGAAGTATTTTACCAGAAAATCTCGTAGATAAATCCTTATTGCGAGACTAGTGATAAATTAACAAACCAAGTTATTGATATGAGGTTTGAGTATGACAAAATCCAAAAAATGCTTTCTGAATTTATCACCTAGAAAGAATCAGAGGATGGGAGAAAGGCTGACCTACCAAAGCTGGAAGAGTCTCATAAACGTATTTTATTCATAGATTGTGATTCTCGGTTGAAATAGGCGGAAAGGGCAGCAACGATAGCAACGACAACAACAAACAACATAATAGAAGCCATTAACTAAAATATTCATGGCACAAATATTGTTAAGGAGTGTGTACCAGGGTTTCTTCCAAATGCCAAACAACTAGAGTAGCAGTGGAAAAAGGCAGCGTAGGAAAAGGAGGAGGCAATCAAACAATTAAATAGGCTAAATTGGGAAGCATACTTGTAGTTTCTAGTAAAACCACACAGCTAGTGGATGACTCTAAGATATTTAAGAACCTCAACACAAAAGATGGTGCCAAGACTAATAGATGTGATATTTATTGGGCAGTTAAAATCTACGATCAGCCAACCGCCTTAACTCAAACCCATGACTGATATTTTCAACCTTAGAGATCAAGTACAAAGGAGTTAGTCATTAATTTATTTTTCTTTTAGTTTTATTTTTTCATATTATGAAGAAGGTTATTTGAAACCTCCTCAGCTATTTTTTTAATAATCAATTTTAAGACATATAGTATAGTATTTAAACCCCTCTCATGCATTTGGGGAGGGGTCCATAGATTTTATCAAAAACAATTTTCAAAACATTTCACTTCTGTACTTTTGAGGAGGTTTTGATGAAATGAATGGAACAAGATCTATTTTCTTTTAAATATCTAACATTCTCTACTGAAATTCACTTTTGTACTCTTAGAATGTGTTGGATTGATTGAAATTGGGTCAATATTGCTGAAGCACATGAGTAGGACTTATCATATATGGTACTTTTATCTTATGATCATGTTTTATTTATGTATTAAGCAATACTCCTTTCAATTGTTTTATGTATGAATGCCTGAATTATAGTTTTAGCATTATTGCACTTCGGTGTGATGTTAGCTCTGATTTTGTTTTGAATACATGAATGATTTTATATGCGATATATTTTTCTCAATCGTTTTGTCTAACTATATATCGAAAACGATTATTGTTAAATGATTTAATTTCTTATTGTAGTTGAATAATTTTTGTTACCAATTGTTGTAAGACATCATTTTAGATCGCATATCATGTTTGATTCTTGGGTATACTTATAGTTAAATAATGTTAAATTAGGATTTATGCATGTGTTTAGAAGTTAGACTAGATTACCCTTAGCTTAATCATTTCCTATTACATCATATATAATCCCACCATCACTATCAAATCATTTTATGGGAAATTGGTCCCATTATCCCCAGTCAGAGCCACTATACCAAATGGAAAAGGAGCTGCTTTCAAGGTCAGGACTGAGTGGCTTTCCCCCATGTTGTCGCAGTGATTTTCGAGGCTTCAACATGAGTATAGGTCAGTTATGCACAAGTTATGCATGTTAGTGTTTGTATGTATCGTGTATACATGCATTTCGTACATATGTTGATTATGCATACATTCACAAGGTTGTAGTTGTCATGCATGGGGTCATGACAGGACTGCCCCTAGGTTTTCTAAAGAGGTGAAAATAGATATCTTGCAAGTAGCCAGATGGTTTGAGGAATAAACATTCACCTACATCAGATTTTTTGGGAGCATTGCTTCACTGCATGTCCTCCCATATTATATCCATGACAAACTAATGGCCAGAGAAATAGCCTACCAAACAGCAGGGGAAGGCATATTAAGCAGAGGACTGAAAGAGCATAATAAGGCCATTTGGCCTACATTCCGATTACAATGTGGTGCTTTTGAACTACACAATTATGGACACACATTAAAAGAAACAGAGATTATTAAATCTATGAAATTAGCTACATTTCCGGGAAGGCAGTACGACCCAAATGGCACTGTTAAGGAATTTACTACTATGGTAAAAGTAAAACAGTTCACCCATGAAGAGAATGCCTTTGATGACCTCTTCCTACAGGCAGAAATAGTTTGACATTTTTTTCATATGGCATCACTACCTTTGACCTTGGAAGATGTTAAGGCTTTTCATGTGTACAAGAAAAGGATATTATTAAAGGTGCCATTAGACCTACTGTAGATTGAACCAATAAGGGAGCCAACTCCCAGTGTGATCTTGGAGGGAAGCTGCAAAGAAAACTATGAAGAAGAAACCCAAGAGGGATCTACGCATGAGTCAGAGCACTCAGAATAAAAGTATAAAAATTGGGGATTAAACACAAATAAAGAGTCTAAAAAATACAAAGCCCAAATTACAGAGGAGACGGCCATGTAGGCCAAAGCAAAGAAACAAGTAGAGGTTTCTTCTACTTCAACTCAGTCAGGTAAAGCTCTAGTCATTGATCTAGAACAAGAATTGGAGTAGTTCAATAAAAATCTCCATATAGACACAAACCTTGAGCAAACATCTGAAATTTAGACTCCAAAGCAAACCCAGCATAAGTTAAATCTAGAAACAACAGGGGAAGGAGCTACAGGCACTCAGCACATTGAGATCATTCCTCCTACTCATACTTCAAAAATCGTTTTAAGAATTGAGGAAATACCTATGCTATATGTATTCTATAGTCCTACCAACAAAGTTGTAGTCAAGAGATAAAGTAAGAAAAGGAAACTGGACGTTGTGGTTGTTGCGACTCCAGAAAATGCACCAATAGACATTGTATGGAAGGACTCGCCTATTGACCCATTTGAGAATCTCACAATGCTATCGCAATTTGTAGGAGCCTATGCCATAACAACTATTGACAAGGCGACAGAGGTCCAAATGCTGCGCAAGGAAATGGAACAAATAATTTTTCTGCTAGAACAACAATTAGCCCAAGAAAAATCTAATCAGCAAGCAGAATTACAAGTAGCCTAGCGCCAAAAAGAATTCAAACAGATGAGAATACAATATCAAGCTAGCTTAGAAGAAAATGATTTGTAGATGCAAGCCATGATAGATAAGCTTAAAGACAATCCGTAAATCGACGAATTCATCAAAGTAGCACTCAGCCTTAATTCCTTACTAATGCAGCAAAAGGAAATAATTTGCCAGAAAATCTCACAGATAAATCCTTATTGCTAGACCAGTGATAGATTAACAAACCAAGTTATTAATATGAGGCTTGAGTATGATGAAATACACAAAAGGGTTTCTGAATTTATCACCTGGAAAGAATTAGAGGATGGGAGAAGGCTGACCTCCCAAAGCTGGAAGAGTCTCATAAAGATATTTTGTTCACAGATTGTGATTCTCGGTTGAAACAGGCGAAAAGGGAAACAACGATAGCAATGATAGCAACAAACAACATAATAGAATCCATTAATGAAAATCTTCATGGCGCCAATCTTGTCAAGGAGTGTGTACCAGGGTTTCTTTTGAATTCCAAGCAACTAGAGTAGCAGTGGAAACATGTAGCATAGGAAAAGGAGGAGGTAATCAAACAATTAAATAGGCTGAATTGGGAAGCATACTGGCAGTTTCTAGTAAAACCACACAACCATTGGATGACTCTAAGATGTTTAACAACCTCAACACAAAATATGGTGCCAGCACTAACAGATGCCATATTTGCTGGGCAGTTAAAATCTGTGGTCAGCCAACCGTCTCAGTTCAAGCCCATGACTAATATTTGCGACCTTAGAGATCAAGTTCAAAGGAGTTAGTCAATAATTTAATTTTCTTTTAGTTTTAGTTTTGCATATTCTGAGGAAGGTTGTTTGAAACCTCCTTAGCTATTTTTGTAATAATCTATTTTAAGACATATAGTATAGTATTTAGACCCCTCTCATACATTTAGAAAGGGGTCCAAAATTTTTATCAAAAACACTTTTCAAAGCATTGCACTTCTGTAGTTTTGAGGAGGTTTTGATGAAATGAATGGAACAAGATCTATTTTCTTTTAAATATCTAACATGCTCTACTGAAATGCACTTTTGTACTCTTAGAATGTGTTGGATTGATTGAAATTGGGTCAATATTGCTGAAGCACATGAGCAAGACTTATCATATATGGTACTTTTATCTTATGATCATGTTTTATTTATGTATTAAGCAATAATTCTTCTTTGAATTGTTTTATGTATGAAAGCCTGAATTATAGTTTTAGAATTATTGCACTTCGGTATGATGTTAGCTCTAATTCTGTTTTGAATACATGAATTATTTTATATGCGATATATTTTCTCAATCATTTTGTCTCACTATTTATCCAAAACGATTATTTTTAAATGGTTTAATTTCTTATTGCAGTTGAATGTTTTTTATTACCAATTGTTGTACAACATCATTGTAGATCGCATATCATGTTTGATTCCCGGGTATACTTATAGTTAAGTAATGTTAAATTAGGATATATGCATGTGTTTAGAAGTTAGACTAGATTACACTTAGCTTAATCATTTCCTGTTACATCATATATCATCCCACCATCACTATCAAATCATTTCTGGGAAATTGGTCCCATTATCCCCAGTCAGAGCCACTATACCAAATAGAAAAGGAGCTGCTTTCAAGGTCTGGACTGGGTGGTTTTCCCCCATGCTATTGTAGTGATTTTCGAGGCTTCAACATGAGTATAGGTCAGTTATGCACTGATTATGCATGTAAGTGTTTGTATGTATCATGTATGCATGCATTTCATACATATGTTGATTATGCATACATTCACATGATTGTAGTTGTCATGCATGGGGTCATGATGTGTGGTTGATATTGTAATGCATTGATGACTGAACTATGGTTAGGATGATATCTATATGTTTTTATGATTATGTTTATACGTATATTGTTCTAATCTCATTGATCTTGTAGATGAAATATCCTCCTTGAAATGTACTGAGGTATTTTGATTATGTTTATATTTTGTTTTAGCTGACATGGTATGCTTTGTAGGAAGAATATCAAATATGACTTGCAATATGGTAGACTAAAGTTCACGAGACTCTCCCTATGGATCAGTTGAGTAGCGTGGTGTTGGGAATTCTTCTGACTTAGTAAACACATTGAGAAGCTTGAAGGAATAATTAAGGATTTGCAAAGAAGATAATGAAAATATCATGTAGGCACAAGAGAAATAAGCAAAAGTCAATGTCGTAATCGTTTAGAGTTTTTCAGAATTGCAGAAAGAGGGACCACTTCGGATGAGCCATGGACAAGAGGATAGGATGAATGGGGAATATGGTAGTAGATATCATAGTGAGCACAGGTAAGATAAACATTACATGATTAGAGATGGAAGGTTCTTGGACACTTCGAATAGGAGAGGTGATGGACACAAGTATTATTCTAGTTCTGATTCTAACAGGTGTCATAATCATTGTCATTACCATCCTTACGAGCGGAGGGACAAGGGATATTTTTTGGATGAGTTCTATAAATCAAAGCCACCTAGATTTCATGGGGAAATGAAGAATTCATAGGATGCAGAAGCATGGTTTCTTGGTATGAATAAGTTCTTCGGGTTTCATAACTACTCATAAAACATGAAGGCCAAAATAGCTACATTCGGTCTTAAAGGTAAAGAAAATATCTAGTGGGCAGATGTAAATAATTTTAGAGGTATTTATGAAGAGGAGTTGACTTGGAGCGAGTTTTAGAGACTATTAAGGAAGAAGTATCTATCAGAGAGATACTATGATGACATGGAAAAAGAATTTAATGAGCTCAAAATGGGAACTATGTCCGATGAGGAGCACACTAGCAGATTCTTGGAGTTATTGAGGTCTATGCCTTACCTCAAGGAGGAGAATTCCAATATTTAGAGATTCATCAGTGGTTTGTCAGTAGCATTCAAATACAAGATTGAGTTTGATGAGCCCGTATCATTGGAGGAGGTAATCCTGAAGCTAAAGCATTGTTATGAGAAATAAAAGCACATATTTGACACATAGTGGGACTAGAAGGGTAATGATAAGAATAAAGGAAAACGGGACAAGAAGTGAACAATACCTTAGGACACAGGTAATGAAGAGAGTGCAGCGCCACCTAAGAAGTTCAATGCATCTGATAGAGAATAGGGATTTCGGGCTAAGTAGAACAAGGGTTATGTTAGGGAGCCCATACAGTGTTGGAATTTTTTAGGAGTGAATCGTAGGAGATATTGTCCACAACATCAAGGTGGTAGAATGCATATCTATAGTGCGTAGGAGACACAAATAGTGGGAGATTTTGGATAGAGTATTCCAAAGGTTTATGCAGCATTAGAGAACAGGGAGGTAGATCACTAGGCGTCTATTATCGAGATGGATGGTAAGCTTTGTGATCAAGTTGTTTCTATTTTTATTAACCCTAGATATAATTATAGTTATGTTAGTCCTAACATGGTGGATAAGTGTGGTTTGAATAAAGAAGTGCATGCAGAATCTTCGTTAGTGTAGTTGGTTAAATATACAAAGAAGCAAGTTCGTCATTGGGTAAGAGCTTCTGCATTTGAGTTGAATGGTATGCCTACATCAGCACATTTGAATGGATTGATGTTGGGATCATATAATATGTTTTGGGTATGGAATGGATGTATCTTCATAGGACTAAAGTGGATTGTTATAACAAATCCATTGAGGGGTTGGATGAAAATGGAGAACAGAGAGTCTTATACGGTAAGAAGAAGGTAACATCAGTCATAATAGTTACAATTATGCAGGTGAAGTGTAGTCACAGGAAAGGGTGTGTGTTATTTGCAGCACATATTTCGAGTGACAAAGGTCAAAAAATTGAGGATGCGGATGTCTTGAGCAGGTACCTAGTTCAACAACAATTTTTGGATGTGTTTCCAGTAGAGATTTAAGAGTTTTCACCTCACAGGGAAATAAAATTTTCTATTAAGTTAGTACTAGGGGTAGCACCTGCATCAAAGGCACCTTATAGGATGAGCACACCAGAGTTAATGGATATGAAGTTGAATTTAAAAGAAATGTTTTACAAGGTATAAATTAGGCCAAGTGTATCGCCTTGGGGTCCACCAGTGTTGTTTGTGAAAAAGAAGGATGTTACTCTCAGGTTATCCATTGGTTTATAGGAAGTTGAATAAGGTGACCATCAAAAACATGTATCCATTTCCGAGGATTGATGACCTGTTCAATCAGTTGAAGGGAGTAACAGTGTTCTCAAATATTGATCTTATATTAGGATACCATCCGGTATGCATCAAAGAAGAGGATATTTACAAGACTTCTTTCTAGACCAGGTATGGGAATTATGAGTTTGTCGTAGTTCCATTTGGTTTGACTAATTCTCCAACTAGTTTTATGTGCTTGATCAATAGTGTATTGTGTCCTTATCTGGACAAGTTTTTTATTGTATTCATTGATGATATGTTGGTATATTCTAAGAATGAGGAAGAATATGCTGAAAATTTAGCTGTAGTATTGATATTGCTGAGGGAGCATGAGTTGTATGCTAAGCTCAGTAAATGCAGTTTATTTTAGACAAAGGTACACTACTTGGGGCATGTGGTTTCCAAGGAAGGCATAATAGTGGATCCGGAGAAGATAAGGGATATCATGGAATGGGCAACTCCTAGAAATGTGGATGAGGTAAGATCATTCATGGAGTTAGCAAGTTATTATAGGAGCTTCATAAAAAACTTCTCTCACATTTCTTATCCTATTACATCGTTCCAAAGGAAAGATAAAAATTTTGAATGGACAAAGGAATGTGCAAAAAAATTTGAGCAGTTGAAGCAGTTGTTGACAAATGTTTGAGTGTTAAATATTGTAGATCTAGAAAAATAATTTGTGGTGTGTATAGATGCTTGTGGAATCCTTGTGAAGGAAGGAAATATGGTATGCTGGTGAGCCCAGGGTATGTAGAAACTTCGAGGTGACAATTTTATATGCATAGTAGATTGGATTCCACTCATGCCAACCTCAACTATGACATTTGATCAATAGTGCTCCAAGGCCATTCCTCCTACCGAATTAGAATGAAAACTAGCTAATGAAGGTGGAATTTAGAAGCTACCTCTAAATATGAAAAGGGAAATGTTATTAAATTCAACTTGAAAATACTATTGAATAAATTCTTGAAAAGACGAGAACTAAACTACTTTTAGAAAGGAAACTATATTATCTTGTTATCAACCATCTAGGTATCAAATATACTTGTAGACAGAGTGAAGGAATTGAGTGAATTTTTTTATGAAGTGAGGCAGATGAGTGGTAGATGGATGATGTACCATGATGGGGGAACCTTCTTCATCCTTTTCAAGGTCATAGGGTCCTTTTTGGGCTGTCCTTGTCCTTAGATATCCCTCCTGTAGCTTTTCAAAACCCTCCTATAGCACTACAGGACCTTCCTGTAGCAATTACAGGTCCTTCCTGTAGTATTCCATAGAGGGGATAAAACTCATTTTTATTGCTAATGGGATGGTGGAGAGGTGATCACATGAGTTGATATGATGGATATGAAGTTTATGGATGGAATAATGAAAGAAATATTGAGAATTTTGGCCTTGTAGCCATGGAATCTGCCACTGTATATAATCTTGCAAAATGACAAAAAGGTCAGTAGACATGGTAAAATTATTTTCTTGTGTTTTTTTTAATATTTTTATTTATTTTTTCTTGAGACACAAAGGTTTCCTTAGAGGAGGATTTCAACCTGTATGCCTGCCCTAGGTGCCTCAAGAGAGGTTTTAACCTAGGGATCTTTATTATTTTTTCTTCTCTTTTTTTTTTCTCCTGGGATGCCTCAGAGAGGTTTTCAACCTAGGAGTTCGCCTCAAACGCATCATAAAGTTTTTCATCTATGCCTTTTTCCTTTTTTCTCTTTTTTTCTATTTTCTTTCAATTCAACAAAAAATATCTAAGAGCATTGTGGACTGCGAGCTATGACACTCCCAATCACATTGACTTCTCTGCTAATTGTACCAAAGAATTCTACCTTAGACATAGGTTTCCTGTATAACTCGAGACTATAACCATTCACAAGAAAGGGGACCCCTTCCTCATCAATGGTCCTTATTTGAACAACTCCATTGTCATGACATTTTTCTATCAGGTATGGGCCTAACCATCTTGTCATCAATTTTCCTTTAAAATCTTTGAACCTAGAATCATATAATAATTCCCAATCCCCTTCTTGAAAAACCTTTTCCTTGATATGCTTATCATGTCAAACCCTCTTTTGGAATTATATAACTTACATCTAGAGGAGGGCCTGCATTTTGAACTCATCCAAGCCATTCAATTGGAGTAGCCTCTCTTGCTATGCTTTGGTGACATGTAAGTCCAATTGGGTTTCCATTCTCAAAGTATTATACTCAAACTCAATAGAAAGAATGGATTTCTTCCCATAAACTAGATCATATGGAGTAAACGCAGTAGTTGAATTCCAAGTGGTGTTATAGGCCCAAGTGGCCTCCACTAATCTGTCTGCCCAATCTCTCGTGCTTATACTCACAACCTTGGTGAGGATGCTCTCTAATGCCCTATTTGTAACCTCTATTTTCCCATTTGACAAAGGGTGATAGGAAGTAGATGTTATGTGTTTGATATTATGCTTCCTTAGGAGATTATAAATCAGATGTGATATGAATTGAGCCCCCTGATCGGTTACTATCTCCCTTGGGTACTAAAACTTGTAGTAAATATTTTCCCTTAACAACTCAACCACTTTCTCCTTTGTTGCTACTTTGATAGACTTTGTCTCAGCCTACTTTGTCAAGTAATGAGTGCACATAATGATGTACGTTTTCTACCCTCATGGTGGATCAATTGGCCTAATGAAATCCATGTCCCACTTGTCAAATGGATCTAAGGCCACTTGAGGTTGTAGAGGCATTTCATCTCTAGATGTGGATTTCACAATCCTCTAGCACTAATCACATATGTTAGTATACCTTCTTGCATATTGGTGGAGAGTGGGCCAATAGTAGCCAACTTGTAAAGCTTTGAAAGTTTTTCTTTTGGAAGCAAAATGACCCCCATAGGGTGTTGAACCTCAGAATTACCCTTTCCTTGACAGCTTTTCTCACTTCTTTCCCTTGTTTTTCCATAAGATTAAAGATCCCAATCAATGATAAATGATAGCTTTTGTCTTAAGGAGGGCACTAAATGATTGACATGTTATATTTTTATGTTTTTGCTATTTGAATAATTTTTTGCAAATCAGCTACAAAATGTAGCCTATTTTGTAGCTAACTGTGTATTTCGTAGCTACTCCCATGGTTTGGCAAGTTCCAGGTGTCAAATGAAGAATCCGACCACATGAGCATATCTAGAATCGTTTCCACATGGATTCTATCCTAGTCACTCAATCTAGATTGATAAGAAAGCAAGCTCAAGATTGTAGTCAAAGGTTGAGTCAAACATATGATACCCAGAAGGAATAAGACTCTTCGTCTACTCTTTCGTGGTTAATCAATAAATCTAATAGTTCTGTTGCAGCATTAACTCGGATCAGCCACCTGTGTTAACGATTCTATTGTAAACATCTCGCTCGAATTTAAGTCACCTATAGTTGATCAAAAGTTTACGCAATCCTATTGTAATACGTATAGGCCACCTATAGCTAGTTTTCCTGAAAGACAGTTATGATTATTTCCTTTCAAATACTGGTTGTACAGAACCAAAGGGGGTTCTAAGAATTTTATGTATTAAGTTCAAACTTTCAGCTCTGTATTTTTGGACTTCGTTCTTTTCTATAATATAATTCGTGTGTTGACCAATGACCGTTTAAGAGAGCATTTTCAATTAGTTAGCAGCTCAACCCAGTCAGTTGCAGAGGGCCCCTGCACTGAAGGAGGTTTTCTTTCCATTCATTTTTTTTTTAGTTTTAATTTCATTATTTGCTTTTACCAGTATCTTTAACTTAGGTTGATTTATTTTAGTTTTGTTTAATAGCATAATGTTAAAACTCACTTGTGCAGTTTTGTTCCTCCAACACATTTCATGAAAGGAAATGATTTCGTTTCTAAATAGAGGAAGGTTGAAGTAATGAGAATGCACTTTTGTCTAGCTTACTCATTGTTTTGTTATTTATTTTCTAGTTCAGATTGTCAATTCACTGCGTTAATGAATGTTTTTTATCACCATTTCAAGTTGATACTCATCCTAAACTAAATGGTTAAACATTCACTTCACACAATGGTTGAAATCAATCAGTTACCTTCTGCATGTTTCATTTAGTTCTCTAGATCATGAAGTATAGAAAGTTGCTTGTATTCCATCTCAAGAAGTTTATCTTTCAAAATTGAAAGTTATAGTAACTAGAAGTACTTCAGTTGATTTCATTCTATGTATTTATTTCAACATACATTACAACTTCACCTTTAATTATAAGAAATAGATTCATGACTTAAGGTTAATGACAAGATAGGATAGATGCTCTGCTTTTTTCCTTTCTTTAAATTAGATTTTGACTAGTTTCAGCTCTTGGTTTACCTTTAGGAAATTTAGATTCATTTAAGTTTCTCACAGTTCAGATTGTACATCATAAGGAATCAAGAACATAAACCCCCAAAACAATATAAAAATACAAAACAATGGAGTAAGAAGGGTTAACTAAGCACATATAGTGCACTACACTTCATTAGCTTACAAACCTCGGTTGATAATTGATGCAAGCAATTTAGGACACTAAATCGACTAAACATTTTGGCACCGTTTCCAGGGAAGTGTAATTAGGTAACCTTATCTCTTACATTCAAAAAAAAAAGGTATGTGTAGAGAAAGAGACTCTAGGGGTAGATTTATAGCTAGAGGCAGGGATTCAATTCCTACAACACCACCCACTCCACCAAGAATAAGAAGAGATACACCTCCGTCTCAAGCTCAACATCCTAGCCATAGAAATCCTGAAGTTCTAAGGTCAAAAATTCAATCAAGATGATCTCCTACTTCATCTACTAAGGCAGTCCTAGAGGAGGACAATATTGGATCTCCAACAGAAGGAGTAGCCTTTTTCACCTCCACAAGGGAGCATATTTTAGTTTAAGAATTAAGAATAACTAGTGATGAAGAAGAAGTATAACCTCTCTCTCACATTCCATTAATAGAGGAACCAGAGGAAGAGGAATTAACCTTGTAGGTTGAATCTTATACTGACTCTAAAGAAACTATAATGGCAGAAGAAGGAGAGGATGGAGAATTCATACTATTTGGAGGAGGGGGTAGAGGATGAGGTAGAGGAAATAATGGAGGAGGCAGAGGAAATAGGGAAATAGATAATTCTTTTGGATTCCATATATTTGATGAAGAAACAAATGCCACAATGAAAAATATCTCACCTTCTGTCCTCCCAAATTTCCATGGGTTAAAAAGTGAGGATCCTGAAACATTTTTATTTGAGTTTGAAGTCTTGTGCAGAATCTATGATTATTTAGAAGACTCTCAAAAACTTAAGTTGTTTCCTTCAACGTTGAAAGGAGTTGTGCTGCTTTGAAGTGGTTCATGGGGTTGGTCACTCAGTCCATTAGAACATCAAATGACATGAAGAAAGTGTTTTTGGATAGGTATTTGGATTATTGCATGCCTACCAATCACAAGGATGAAGTGTTCAAAATGATGCAAAGAGAGGATGAAAATTTAGAGGATTTAATTGAGAAATTCAACTATAACTTGAAAAGAGCAAAGATGGATAATTTAGATGAAGATACCTTAAAAGCTCTTCTATTAAAATCCATTAGAGATGAGTGGATAGATATCCTTAACATGATGGGGAAGGGAGATATCTCTCAACTCCCATAGGTGACATGGGAGAATTATGTGTTCATCTCTCAAGAGGGAAATCTAAAACTGGGAAAGGTCCAAGATATCCTTCTCTTGTTAGAGTGAATAAATATACAACTGGATCAGTGAGTAGGGTAGAAATTGGGAATATGCTTGATGAATTCAAAAAGGATATTCTGGGGAGCCTTAGTGAGAAAATAGACACCCTTAAGTTACAAAACAAGTAGAAAACTGAGGCTAATGCTTTAGCTATTCTCTGTCCCAAACGTAGAAAAAAACACGCTTTAAGAGAATGCCCTTTGGATGCAAAAATCATAGAGACTTGTGTGATTTGTTTAGAAAACCATGAGACCAAGGGTTTTCCTTCAATTCCAGCTCTTAAGGTTGTTTTTCAAGAAGAAACAATTCCAAATTCAACAGAATCTCTTTGTTTTGTCTCTAGAAGACCTTGACAGGGGCCACAAAATCAGGGATTTAACAATTAAATGTATCCACAGGCCCCACCAAATTGGAATTCTTGGCAGCAACCTTGGCCTCAACCTCAACCTCAATCTCAATCTCAACCTTGGGCTCAAGGAATACAAAATCCTTATGGAAGATTTTCTCAATATTATCAGTATCATCCCCAAAATTCCACAACAAAATCAGCAGCCACAACTTCAAAGTCAGAACCCTCAACTTTCACTACAATTCCCACAACAAAACCAGCAACCTCGACTTCAAAAGCAAAATCCTCAACCCTTACTACCATTTCAGTAGAGACCAAATCAGCTACCTCCCCAACCATTACCAAACCCCAACAATAAAAATCCTCAGAATACTTACATGGTGGAAGGACAACAATTTCCAACTTATATGATCACTCCTCTAGATCTCAATGACGTTCAACTAAGATTTGGTAGGCTATTAGAAAAGGAAAAGCCTTCTGTAGTCTTTCGGGAACAAGACAATTCTAAGGAATATTCTGTACAGCCCAATAAAATTTTTGAAGGAACATCTCTCCAAAACCAAAATACTGAAAATGAAAAACAGAAAGAACCAATGAACTCAACTCCTATCATTGAGAAACCAATATCTACTTCTACACCTCATTTTCCTAAAAGATTACAAGTTTATAGAGGAGTAGAAAAGCAGATTATGTTTCCTAATTATGATTTTCTAGATGAATTGAAAAATGTTTGTATCAAAATCCCTTTGTTACAAGCCATTAAGGAGATTCCAATCCTAGCTAAAACAATAAACGAGTTGAGCATAAAGAAACCAGGAAGAAAAGAAAAAGAAACAAAAAGAATTCACCTGGTAGGAAAAATAGCAGACATAATGATGGGAAAAATTGCCATACAAAAATGTGTAGATCCAGGAAGTCTAATTGTGAAAACACATATCAATGGAGTTGAAATTCCGAATACATTGATTGATTTAGGAGCAACTATAAACATCATGAGAAAACAAACCATGGAACAACTCAAGCTTCCTAATCTTCTTTATACACCTACATTACTACAATTAGCAAATAGATCTGTAATCAAACCAGATGATTTGTTAGAAGATATTTCAGTTTCCTTAGATTCTTGGGAATATCCTGTTGATTTTATGATCTTAACCCCCAAGAACAATTTAAGAGGACATCCACTTATATTAGGAAGACCTTGGCTGGCCACAGTTTATGCTTTCATTAGCTGTAGATCTGGTGACATGTATCTTTCTGATGGGAATTCAACTAAGAAATTCACTCTATATCCTCTAGCAAGAACAATCATAGAAATAGATGACAAAGAATGGATTTATGATGAAAATGAAATTGAGCCTCCCTTTACTATTTCAGACATTAGTGAAGATAGTCAAATCTTGAATACAATGGAAAATTTTGAATCATTTCCAAAATATGAACAAGATAAATTCCAAGAAAAATCCAATATTGAATATCTGTCATCTAGGCAGATGTCTCTTTATTCTATGGAAGGATTTTGGTAGCTCTACAATTGAAATCTTTCCAGGAAGAACATTGAACATAAACAATAACTTGGAGAAATTACAACGAGAAAAGATAATCAAAACATTACAACAACATTCTGCTGCATATGCATGGGAATATACTGACATGAAAGGAATTAGTCCTAAGACTTGTCTACATCACATCTACATTGAGGAAAATTGTAAACCTATCAAACAAACTCAAAGAAGGATGAATCCAAATCTTAGCGAAATTGTGAAAGAAGAGCTGCAAAAACTGTTGAATGTGAACTTCATTTACCTAATTTTAGACAGCCAATGGGTTTCCGCTTTAGTGGTTGTGCCTAAAAAGAATGGTAAATGGAGGGTATGCATTGATTATCGAGAATTGAATAAAGCTACCCTTAAAGATCATTTTCCTTTGCCCTTTACAGATCAAATTTTAGATACATTAGCAGGTAAGAAGTATTTCTCATTCTTGGATGGCTTTAGTGGTTATAATCAAATTCAGGTGGCACCTGAAGATCAAGATAAAACCACATTTACTTTTCCATGGGGAAACTATGCCTATCGAGTACTTCCTTTTGGATTATGTAATGCACCTGCAACATTCCAAAGAGTAGTAATGGGAAATTTTTCTGATCTAATACATGATTGTGTAGAGGTATATATGGATGAATTTATAGTCTATGGGAATACATTTGAAGAAGCTTTAGAAAATTTGGAAAAAGTTCTTAAAAGATGTAAGGAAGAAAACCTTTCACTGAGCCATGAAAAATGTTTTATGATGTTTACAAAAGGGATTGTTTTAGGACATCACATTTCAGGAGATGGAATTAAAGTTGATAAATCTAAAGTTGAAGTCATATCTAAATTATCAATTCCAAATTTGCAAAAGGATGTTACAAGTTTTCTAGGATTTACACGATACTATAGAAAATTTATAGAAAATTTCACTAAAATAGCATCCCCACTCTTCAAATTACTCACCAAGGATTGTGAATTCAATTGGAATCATGATTGCCAGTTAGTATTTGAGATTTTAAAAGAAAAAATTTCTGAAGCACCCATATTGAGAGGTCCAAATTGGAAACTACCTTTTCACATTTCAACATATGCTTCAGATACAGCTCTCGAAGTTGTATTAGGAGAAAAAGATTTGATTCCCTATGCCATCTACTATACAAGTAAGAGTTTGACTCCCACCGAGTTAAATTATACTGTAACTCAAAAGGAATTTTTAGTTGTTGTTCATGCCATCAATAAGTTCAGACATTATATAACAAGCTATGAAACCTTTGTTCATACAAACCACTGTGCAATTATATACTTAATGAATAAACCTATTACTAATGGCATAGTTACAAGATGGCTATTACTCTTGCAAGAATTCAATATTACTATGCTAGATAGACTTGGAAAACAAAACACAGTTGCTGATTTCTTGTCCAGAATTCAAAATATCAAAGATGACACTCCGGTTGAAGATAAGTTTCCTGATGGATATCTTTTTACAGTGACTACTCAGACCCCTTGGTTTGCAGATATTGCCAATTACTTAATCACAGGGAAATTTCCTTCACATTTGTTTCCTAGAGAGAAAAGAAAAATCATTCAAATAAGTACAAGATACTCATGGATCACTAATGAATTGTATAAAGCAGGTCCAAATATCATGATCAGGAGATGTGTTAGGGAAGATAAAATGCCTGAGATTCTTAAGGCATGTCATGATGAACCGTGTGGTTGACACTTTGCTGACAAGAGGACAGTCTATAAAATCCTTTCTTTAAGATATTATTGGCCATCCATATTCAAAGATGCCAAAGAATATGTCAAGAGGTGTGACAACTGCCAAAGGGTAGGAAAACCTGCTTCTTCAAATGAAATGCCACTAAAAATTCAGGTACTCATTGAACTTTCTGAAAAATGGGCCTTGGATTTTGTTGGACCAATTAATCTCCATCTAAGAAAAATAAGTATATATTGGTATGCACTGATTATGTCACTAAATGGGTAGAGGCTAAAGCATTACCTTTTGCTAATGAAAAATCTGTAGTTAATTTTCTTTTTGAGGACATCTTCACTCGTTTTGGTGTTCCAAGAGAAATTGTGACAGATCAGGAATCTCAATTTACATCTAAAATGGTGAAGAGTATTATGGAAGATTACAAGATCAAACATAGGAAATCTACCCCTATCATCCATAAGCAAATGGTCAAGTTGAATCTACAAATAAGGTGATTGAAGGAATTCTCACTAAGACTATGCATCTACATAGAAGAGATTGGGCAGAAAGGCTTCCTAAAGCCTTATGGGCTTATAGAACTACATGGAGGAACACAACGGGACACACACCCTATGAACTTGTTTATGGGAAACAAGTCTTGTTCCGTATAGAGTTTCAAATGAAAACCTTCAGGATGGTAGTCCAATTGGGACTGGATTTATCAGAGGCACAAAAACATAGATTGGAGAAACTCAATGAGCTTGATGAAATCAGGCAAGATGCAGTTCAAAGAACCATCATAGTCCAATAGCAAAGGGCTAAATGGTATGATAAATATATCAAGGAGAAGAAGTTTCAAGCAGGATATTGGGCACTTTTGTTCGATTCAAAATTCAAAGATTTTCAAGGGAAGTTTCAGACTCATTGGCTTGGGCCATATGAGATTGAAGGAGCCTTTAATAACGAAGCAGTAAGGATAAGGACAATAGATGAAAGAAAAATACTTATTCTTGTGAATGGTCATCAGTTGAAGATATATCAAAAGCCAATTTCAAGAGAGGATTTCATAAGATTTTCCAAAATAACTCTGAAATGAAGCTAGTGAAGAAGAATTCTTCTTCTCCACTAACTTAGCATTTATTTTTCCTAAAAAAATATATAAAATAAATAAATAAATTGTATGAGTTTAAAAACAAATCATTGATTTCCATACTTATAAAGAAAATACAGCGTGAAAATCAGAGATTTCTAACATCCTATATTTTCCATTTCCTTTCTATAATAAGTAGTGATGAAAAGCTACATTCATTTGCAGTTTAGAATCTAAAAATTCATAGTCTCATTCCATCTCATTATGTTTTCATTTTATTTTACAGTTCCATTTCATCTCACGGTCATATTTCATTTACATTTTATTTTTACAGTTTTACTCCATCTCACCCTATTTCCCATTTCATTCCATCTCACTGTCATAACCTATTTCCATTTCATTTTTTACACTCATATTCCATAGCCATACTTCACTTTTCCTTATTTTCACATTCTGCAGCTGATTCCATTTTGCAGCTAATCTGATTCTATAGCTACAGCTTAGTTATCGACTCTGACACAATTGTATAGCTCACAAATAAATCATGAATGCAAGAAATTGAAGAATCAAGTTTTGGAGACCAAACATGCTAAAAGGTACCTACGGATCAACACCAAAAGAGTTATCAACCAAAAAAGTTAAGTTCTAAAGGTAAAATGCAAAATTTATTTCAAACAGCAAGTTAAAAACATAAGGCATGTATAATATGGATAATCGTATGTCTCCTTAACGAGTTATCATTTTATTTGACTGCCACTTCATCATACCACATCTCCACCACATCTCCCATACTCGGTACCAAACAGTCCATAATAACTTCATCATACCACATCTCCACTACACTCTCCATACTTTGTACCTAAATAGTCCCTAATAACTCCATCTGTTAACAGTCATGGCTACAATGTGACCAACTTATCCACGTCGCTCCAAACCCTCACCATATACTTGTTCCACGCAAACCCGTAGTTATTCTTCACCATACTCACAGTCAGTCCATTTCATAGACCAGGAGAGTATTTTTGAAGGTTAAGAATTTTTGCGAAACAGAGGCCATGGGACTCATTGTCAGGACAGAGCCAGTAGAAGCAATATATATGGAAGGATACCCATAACTCAAGGAATGTTGTAGAATGCTGGATGGCTCAACTTCATTGAAAAATTGGATGGTTTCCACAAAGATATCAAAAATTCTTTTGCTAGATCATTTGATGGTACATAAGTAGAAATTGGAGACATTAAGTTTTCAATAACATAATCCTACATAACAAAGGCTACAAAACTACCAAGACATAGTGAAAGATGGTTCAAAAACAAGGAATTCCACAGTGAATCATGGAAATTAATCTTCCAGAACCTAGGTATGGATGTCTCTATGTTTAGAAAAGGAATTCCTATTTCAGCACTAAAAAGTAAATGGAGAAGCATGCTTTTGATATTACATAAATTTATTACCTGTGAGGGGAGATTTAGGTGCATGTATGTCTACCATATATGTTTATTGATGAACTTTCTAGAAAATGGAGAAATCAATCTTCCTTTATTCCTGCGAAACAATTTAAGAAGGATGGCTTCAAATGTACAGAAGGAAATAGAATTCATAGACACAACCATGTACCATCATGGGTTTGTAAAGATACTGGTTGGGTTTCATTTGAAAAGAATAGGAGATACTTGGGAAAATTTCCTGATAAGAAGCTATTTCCAAGAGGCACCAGAGTCACCTGAAGAGGGTAATCTCAGAATGAGTAGGAGAAAGAAGACTGGTATAACCATTCAAAGCAAACCTAATTCCTCAACATAGAAAAATGATGTAGAGCTAGTCTCTAAAAATTTGACAGAGATTAGGAAGCAAATCAAGCAAAAAGGGAAGATAAAAAAGAAAGCTGGTGAAACTACTGGAAACAAACTTGAATCTTCATTACAACAAGATGATGAAAGATTAATCTTTGAAGAATTAACAGAAATTAGGAAACAAATCAAGAGAAAAGAAAAGATAAGAAAGGAGAAAAATGGTAGAAAGGAGGAGAACGTAAGCCCTCTAAAACTTAGAAGGAGATCTAGACTCTGAGGTATGGTAAATAAGATATCATCAAAGGGAATGAAGTTCATAAATTTAGAAGAATAAACCCCAATACCATCTCCTGATAATGTTCCGTCTACACACAGTCCTCAAAATTATCCTGAACAATATTTCGAAGGCAGCCCCAGTAGAAGAGCTCCACGCATAGACCCAGTGCAGCAACAAATATATGACTATATAGAATCACTAGAGAAGAAAAGTGCCTCAATGGATCCAGAAAGCTCTGTCAATCCAAAACCCTCTATCAATCCACAAGAATCTCTAATTGACTCTCTCAAACATGAAATCTATGAGTTAGAGATACTGAACAGACATATCAAGAAAGAAAATGAAACCTTGAGGGAAAAAAGTAAATTGGATAAGGCTATTCATGATAACACAAATCTGCATCTAGGGCTATGGTATAAGAAAAATAAGAAGTTGAAGAGGAATAATAGAAGCTTGAACAGAACAATCATCAACCTTAAATACAGGGTTCTTATGAAGAAACCCATAATGGCAGCCACTTCAAAGAAGAGCAAAAGAACAAAATTAGATGTACTAGAAGAATTGTCTGAGCAAATGCAATAGGAAAGAAGAATTCACATTTTTGGAAAATTGCATGAGGACATGAAATGATTTTGCAATGGGGGTATGTTGAACCTAAAAATTACCCTCTCCTTGACAACTTTTCTCACTTCTTTCCCTTGTTTTTCCATAAGATTAAAGATCCCAATCAATGATAAATGATAGGTTTTGTCTTAAGGAGGGAATTAAATGATTGACATGTTATATTTTTATGTTTTTTCTATTTGAATAATTTTTTTGCAAATTAGCTACAGAACTCAGCCTATTCTACAGCTAACTATGTATTCTGTAGCTACTTCCATGGTCTGGCAAGTTCCAGGTGTCAAATGAAGAATCTGACCACATGGGCATCTCTAGAATCGTCTCCAAATGGATTCTATCCTAGTCACTGTGCCCAGATTGATAAGAAAGCAAGCTCAAGATCGTAGTCAAAGGTGGAGTCAAACATATGATACCCAGAAACAATAGGACTCTTTGTCTTCTCTTTTGTGGTTAATCAATAAATCTAACAGTTCTATTGTAGCTTTAACTCAGATCAGCCACCTGTGTTAACAGTTTTGTTGCAAACATCTCACTCGAATTTAAGTCACTTGTATATGAACAAACATTTACGCAGTCCTATTGTAATATGTATAGGCCACCTGTAGCTAGTTTTCCTCAAAGACAATTATGATTATTTCCTTTTAAATACTGGTTGTACAGAACCGAGGGTGGTTGGAAGAATTTTATGTATTAAGTTCAAACTTTCAGCTCTGTATTTTTGGACTTCGTTCTTTTCTATAATATAAGTCGTGTGTTGACCAATGATCGTTTAAGAGAGAATTTTCAATTAGTTAGCATCTCAACCCAGTCAATTGTAGAGGGCCCCTGCACTGAAGGAGGTTTTCTTTCCATTCGTTTTTTGTTTAGTTTTAATTTCATTATTTTCTTTTAGCAATATCTCTAACTTAGGTTGATTTATTTTAGTTTTTATCAATATCATAATGTTAAAACTCAATTGTGCAGTCTTGTTCCTCCAACACATTTCATGAAAGGAAACAATTTTGTTTCTAAACAGAGGAAGGTTGAAGTAATGAGAATTCACTGTTGTCTAACATACTCACTATTTTGTTATTTTTTTTCTAGTTCAAATTGTCAATTCACTACGTTAATGAATGTTTTTTATCACCGTTTCAAGTTGATACCCATCCTAAACTAAATGGTTAGTTACCTTCTGCATGTTTCATTTACTTCTCTATATCATAAAGTACGTAAAGTTGCTTGTATTCCATCTCAAGAAGGTTATCTTTCAAAATTGAAGGTGAGAGTAACTATAAGCACTTCATTTGATTTCATTCTTTGTATTTATTTCAACATACATTACAACTTCACCTTTAATTCTAAAAAATAGATTCATGAATTAAGGTTAATGATGAGATAGGATAGATGCTTTGTTTTTCTCCTTTCTTTAAATTAGATTTTGACTAGTTTCAGCTCTTGGTTTACCTTTAGGAAGTTTAGATTCACTTAAGTTTCTCATAGTTCAGATTGTATATCATAAGGAATCAAGAAGAAAAACCCCAAAAATAATATAAAAATACAAAACAACAAAGTAAGAAGTGTTAACTAAGCACATATAATGCACTACACTTCATCAGCTTACAAACCTCGGTTGATAATTTATGCAAGCAATTTAGGACACTAAATCAACTAAACACAGAGCCCATCCTAGCAGGCTGAGAGGATGTCAAAGGCTTCTTCTTCCCTAACACATCTCCTTAAATTTTGATGCGGTCCTAGCTTGAAATGACTGCCCCCAAAGGGGCACTTTCCCTTACAATTATGCTCTTCTCCCTCGATGACAGATTTGGAGGAAATATCCTAGAAACTAGGTAGTTGGCTATGTCAGCAAACCAGGGAGAGAGCACTGAGATAGAAAATAGGTGCTCATCTGGAATTTGATCATCAACCATCCCTTCATCGCTTGCAGGCAAAGTAAGTCTAAACAAAAAATCTGCAACTATATTTTCTTTTCCTAACTTGTCAATGATAGTCATATCAAATTGTTGTAACAATAACATCCATATAACAATTCTAGCATGCAAATCAAGCTTATTCATTAAATATTTAATAGTTGTATGATTAGTATGCACAAGATTTTGGTATCCAGTGATGTAGTACCTAAATTTGTTTGAGTGTACAATAGCTAAGAGCTCTTTTTCAGTGGCAGTGTAGTTCAATTCAGCATTAGACAAATGTTTACTAATGAAATAAATGAAATAGGGTAACTTACCATCTATTTCCACCAAGGATTCCCCCACATCCCTATCTAATGCATCACTATGGATATGGAAAGGCAGAGCCCAATTGGGACCCCTAAGTATGGGTGCAGTGGTCAATTTTCTTTTAATATCTCGAGGGCCTCTTCATAGCTACTTGTCCAATAGAATTCTAATTCCTTGGGCAACAATCCAAACAATGGTGAAGCCACTTTACTTAAATCTTTGATAAACCTCCTATAATATCCAAATAATCCTAAGAAACTCCTAACATCCCTTTGCTTTTGAGGAGTAGGGACCCTTTTTATGATGGAAATCTTGTTTGCAGGGTCCACTTGAATCCCCTCCTGAGATATTGAATGGCCAATGATAGGCCCTGCATTCATCAATAATTCACATGTCTGAGGACCAAGTGAGAGGTTCATTTCAATGCATTTTCTCAAGACTTTACCCAGATGTTCGCTTAGTGGGTCCTGACCCAGGTTCAGAGTTAAGTTTGCCAAAAAAATACCTACACTACTGGCCCTTTTGGCATCAACCTATAAAGCACGAACTGAAGTCTCACCTGAAGCAGTATGGGGGGATGATGTAACCAAGTTTCCAAAGCCAAAGATTACTGTGATGTCGCGTTATGTCCTAACTCTGCCTTCGCGTAGATCGACAATCCCTTTAGGGCTTATCGATATACTTCCTTTAATCGACTTCCAGACCTTCGCAAAGGTCTATGACCATCTTTCGCGGACCCTAAACAGGTGAATCAACCCTTTACACACCTCTGTAACTACCCTTAAGTATGTATTTACCCAAATCCGCTTAAGTGTTTGATAACATTAACATGCAGCAAGATATTCTTCGCGTAAACAATTATTATAACTTGCGCTTATATGACAACGTAATTCATGTAAAATCATGCATCAATACAATATTAATTCATAAACCCATCATTCGTCATAACATAATAGCGCATTCATTCATAACAAAAATAGATAGACAAAACAGAGATATTTCTAGAACAATCTTGTTAGTGTCGGTATATTCATCCCTCCATCAATGATCAGAATTCTCTTTTTGCATACAGTTTAGGTGTCACCTCCGATCAGCTGCATTCCATTAGGATCATGGATCATCTGATGGTAGTGACACATTATCACATTTCCCTCATGGTCTTTACCTGCTAGCCTATTTTCACAAGTTCAGGTCATTTACAGTCATCTTTTGTCTTTACATTTACAAAACCCATTTAGGGTTTTAGGTCTCATCAGGTCTAGGGTTTGTCACCATAGTCATGTAAAAGCTCAATAATGGTCAGCAGGCACATGAGGAGGTCTAATAAGGTCTCAGCATCAAAATTTCAATAATGATATACTCAGTAATTGATTTTTCCTCAAAACCCTGTTTTGAGGAAAAACAGAGTTTTTATGTTCTATGTATAAAAATTTCATGTAATTTTAATTTTCATATATGTAATAAGTTCAGAATTGCAGCCCTAGGTCACCTTGCCAAACTCATGCACTCCAGCTCCTAGAAAAGAGACAAGAAAATCCAAGCATTAGTCCATCAAATGACAAAAAGAGAGCGAAACTACAAAACAAAGTTTTTAAAGAATAAAGTGAAAAGGAAAAACTTTAGAAAGTGGGTTTTCTAAATGAAAAATTAAAGCCAAAAATTATATAAAGTTCTCCTTGTGTTGAAGACATCATTTTTGTGCTAAAGTGAGAGAAATAAGGATAAAATCGCGATTTGAGGTGTAAAGAGGGAAATTGCAGCAAAGTTTCAAAATTTCTCTTGGCGCGGCGCACCTGCCCGGTGCAGCGCACCGGGCACAAAATTTACATAGAAATTTGAACTGGCATGGTGCACCTGCTAGGCATGACACACCTGGGTGTTGGCGCGGCACACCAGTCTACCAAGCCAAAAATTCATTCAAACGACCTTCTCAAGCTCCAAAATTTTGCAAAGATCATTGCTCCAAGTAAGTAAAGCCTCCTATTTGCCCTAGCAAGACATTTTATCATCCTTGATGGTGTTTTGAAAGGTGAAAATTCAAACCCTAAATTGTTGCACAGTTATATTGCAAAATTGCCTAGGGTTTTTCAGTTTTTGTCATACTTGCTATTTTTACTCCCCTACATAATTCTCCCATATCCCATACCTCTCCACTAAATTTCCCTAATTTTATTCCCCTTTCCCTCTCCCATTTACACTCATCTTACTCCCTTTTTCCCAAACCCTAAAACCCTAACACCTAATTCCCATTATTCCCCAAACCCTAATCTTCATTCCCAAAACCCTATCACTCCCTAATAACCCTATAGCCAGCATCAAAATCCCACTCATCAAATCCCAAGGAAGAAAACAACAGTCACCTATTCTTGAAATAAAATCTCTTCATACTCATCATTTTACACCATACAGTGGAAAATATGGAAACAGATTCAGCTTATGAAAGAGATGAGGAAACTGTGAGTGATTCCTCCCAAGAGATTCATGCACCAAGAAAACCACATAAGGGAGGAAAACACATCTGGGAGGAGCCCACTACACTCATAGAGTTACTAGCTTTCCCTCTTGCAGTAACATGCTTTAAACATCAGTCTTGCTACCAGTTTTGTGAGATGGTGGAAAGGGTGAAATACCACCATGAACTTGCTAGACTATTTGTCCTTCATCTTCACAATGGCCAGGTGAACTTAGCAGGTGTTTCTTTCACTTTGACACCTAAAATTATAGCTGCAACAATAGGTATTCCAAATGTGGGTGAACAGTGGAACAAAGGACAGCTTGTGGGCAAAGAGAATTATGAGCCTTATATCAAGGCTAGTTATCAGAAGCAAATCAATAGGGTCTTTCCTTTCAAATACCTACAGGACACTTATGCTCCACTTATGAAACTCATTATCAAATACTTCACCTGTGAAGGGAGAATTTCTCTCTTGTACACTTATCATGTTAGATTATTGATGCATTTCACTAGAGTGAGGATGATGAACCTCCCTTATTTCATATGCAGAAATATTGAGAAAATGGCCACATTAGTGCAAAGAAAACCTCTTCACTAATAGTTCAACAACATTTATCACTTTTCATTGATCAAGATTGTTGTTTTGCATCAAGTGAGTTTGTTGAATGTTTCATGGGATACTTTCATTTCACATGAGGTTTTCACAAACCCTCAAGTGACCCCATCATTATTTCAAGAGGATGGAGGGCCTTCAAATCAACAAGAGGTTCATGAGACTCACACTACAGGTGTACCAGAATTTGTCACTTATGAAAAGGGCCCCAGGAGATTATTTGCAGTTGTCAAACAAGTACTATCTCCACCTAGGGTGGAACGAGTCTTGCTTCCTTCATCAAACCACAGGCAAATGTTATATTCACCCAGGGCGAAAGGGGATTTGCCTTCTTCTTCAGCAAAGCAGGTACAGGATAAAGGGAAGCAACCATTGCATGAAGAAGGGCCTTCTGAAGGTCAGGAGAGAGATTTTATTTTGATTCAGGAGGAGGATACTGATTTGAGCTCCCAAAGCTCAAGACTCAAGGAGACTATCAAGAACAAGAAGCTGACATCCATGCCTTATCCCTTAACCTTGAAAGGGCTAAGTGGATCATTAATTACCTTGAGCAATGGAACAAGCAGTTGGAGGATAAACAAACAATCATGGAGCTGCAAACCATAAGGGAAAACAAGCAAGCAGCAAAAAGGAGGAAAGTCAAATTGACACCGCTTGAGCAAGAGATTGATGCTGACCAGGAATCTTGGCTAGAGAGGGAAAATATGCACTTGGAGAAGCTTCTTGAGAAATCCAACAAGGAGAAAAAGATGTTGTGGTGCATGGCTTATCACTATTTGGCACGAAACAAAATTTGCAAAACAAGGATAAGGAGCCTAAAAGTCAAGTTGAGGAAGACTTTGAGGAGCAAGAAAGAGAAATATAAGCTCAAGATCTTGGCTGAAACTTCATTGGCCCAGCATAGTACTTGATGCGGATCACTCATGCCAAATTTCAAGAAATTTGGAAAACGTTTTGGCAGTTTTGAATTTTTTAAGGAAAAAACAGGTTTTTCCGGCAGGTGTGTAGCGCCACCTGGCGCTCGCTTTTGATAGGGACCTATTCTGGAGGAAAAATTTGCATTTTTGGATTCCTTATGAAAATTTATGCATGACCAGAAATTACTAGGAAATTTTGACAAGTTTTGGGTCTCCAAAAGGGTCAAAAAGACCTCAAAAATGCCCTCTCTGCCACTTTTTGGCCACATAGGGAGCAGTGTTGTGAGAACTGATTTTTCGAGGGGCAAATGGACACCAAATTCAGAAATTCCACTTGTTCTAGAAAGTAGACAGATAGATCTTTCCTACAATCCAACTTGGAGAAAATTGGGTGAAGAGGAAGGCCTCCAAATTTAGCTAGGAAAAAGCGCTACACACGGGATGAAAAAGTGCCAATTTTGCTAAAAAAACTCTGTTTTTCGCCTAGTTTTCTTCTAGTTTGATTTTTTCTCTCTTATGGTTAAATTCATGAGCTGACATGATGTAAATTGATGTAATATGATGTAAAAATGATAAAAATTGACTTGATAAGATAGATACATCAGTTGTAGGTGGTTTAAAGTTGAATGAATCAGTTTCCTAGGTTTTAGAGGCAAGTTGTTCCACTGCCTATTTTTGTGTTCCTAGTTTATATATGGTTGAAGCAACCCATCTTCTCATGGATTTGACCCCTGATGGATAGCACAGGTGGTTTGGAGGTCTATATCATGTGTTTTTTCAGTCATTTGTAAAGGTTGGACTCTTGTGAATGCTTTGAGCATTATTGTACATTCATCTCTACAGTTTGGCAAGGAAATAGACCAGGGTTTGCAGCATTTTGTGGGATCCTTGTGGAAAGGTGATTTAGTATTGTTTTTCCTTTTGTGATTCAAGTTTACATGTGTTTATGTGTGCCATTATCTCTCTCTTTTCAACTTAACGAAATGAATCAAGTATAAAGGTGGAATTCATTCATGTTGCAGTGCTCTACCTAAGGTTTGTTTAGCTTTACATGTTTTCTATTGTTTGAAGAGGACTCATGACACTTCCATGCCCTCTCCAACTCCTCAACAGTCTTAAGACTCTCCATTTCACTTAATTCAAGGTACTAAAGCATTTTCCTACCTCGCCCCACAGAAACCTCTGCAAGACTGAGTCCATTCCCCGGACCCAAAACCGCCTTTCACATTTGATCCAGCAATCAACCATAAAACTCAATCAAACTCCTCTGGCCATATACCTAGCCTAAAATTAGTCTTCACATTAGTCATATCAAGCTTTATTTGCCATATTTTCCTGAGATTGACAAGGAGAGAGCCCTCTCCCAACCTGGTAGGGCTAGCTACCAGGTTAAGCATGGTTTGATGTTACCCTAGACCTGCCTTTCTCAGCTTGAGGTAGATCCAAGCACTAACATATTGGTGACTCCACTGGGGAAAAAAGTTTGTTTGTTATCATTGTTTGCTTTATAAACTATAGATGGAGCATGAGGTTAGGCAAGTAGCCTTCGAACTGCTCTTGCTTTGCAAGTGCATATGTAGATGAATGTTGCTTCATTCAATCTCTGGTTTAGTTTATAAACTGAACATCTGAACTAAAAACTATTACCCCAGTATCTTAAAGAAATTCTAGACTTTGGATGATGAGTTTAGAATTTGATAGGCTGACAAATTGATAATGTCCATTTGATATTTGGGAATAATTCAACACACTGGCTTCCAGACGATACACCAGGGCCAATCCTAATCCTGATCCTCCTCCTGTGTATGAAAACCCAAATCTCATCCCAAGACTTCTCCGACAAGAAAGTTCTGTGATTCCCTTTTTTAGATCTCATTCATGTCTAGTTGTTTTTGAATACCTTGAAGATCTTGATTTTGATCTATCATTGTTTGAAACTAAATCTGAAAGTGCAGTTGGTTCTACTATTCTAAATCCAGAGTCTGTCAAAGGTCTTGAAACTGAAAAGGCCAATAGATCAATTGATGATTATATCTTGAAACTTCAAACTTCCATTGTGGCTAAAAACATTCCCGAGTTCTTAGAATCTGCATCTGCAACTCTTGCTTCATCTGCTGTTGTATCTGGATCAGAAATTCCTACCGAAACTCCTTTTATCCCCACCATTCCCGTGCAGCCCACCATATTTGATCAGAGACCCCCTATCTCTTCTCCCCCATCAACCCCTTCAACACCTTAAACATCTCATATTTCCTCCCCTCCTTCTACACCTCATACACTCATTACATCGTCTACTATCGTTGTTCTGACTCCTCCTACATCCCCAAGGCCAGTTTCAAATCCACCTAGAGCAATGGATGCCCGATATGCACCTCTCGTTTTGCCACAAAACTTGGATGCATCTACTGATTATCAAAGAAAAATTCCATTGTTTGATGGTACCCTAGGTATCACAGCGCAATAGCATGTGGATAAGATGACTGATTTCTTTGACCTTCATGAGATAGATGAAGAAAATGTGAACATGAGATTATTTGTGCAAACTTTTGGAGGCAAAGTGCGAAAGTGGTTCAGAGCATTGCCGGTTGGGACTATCAATACATTGGCAGTTCTTCAAAGACAATTTCTGGATCGTTGGGAGGTAAATAAAAATCCTCTTCAAATTCTTTCTCAATATGAAAACATAAAGAGGAATGTTGGTGAAGGTGTCCAGGATTACTGTGTTAGATTCAATATTGTTTATAATGCAATTCCAGTTAATATAAAGCCACCAATGGGGATGGATTTGATTAAATTTCCTGACGGCTTTGATCCCAACATGGCATATCAATTGAGAGAAAGAGACCCAGCCACATTGAAGGATATGTAGAAAATTGCAGTGAGTGTGGAGGCAAATCTGCTAGCCAAGAGAGATAAAACAAAGACCGAGAAGAAGGTGACCATAAGGAGGAAGCTTCTTCTTCAGATAACTTGCTTCGCAAGATTGAGAAGATGTTTGATAGAATCACTATTGCAGATAAGCCCGAGACACATATTAGAAATTCAAACTTCCATGGTCAGCAACAACCACAGTTCAGAATCAAACAATGGGAACAAAGAGCACAAGACCAAGCAGTGCAACAGCAAGTTAAAACACCATTACAACAGAATTTTGTACATGGTCTGGAATCAGATGATGATGATAATATAATAGGAGAGGAGAATCATTTCTTTACACTTGATGGTTTTCCAATTTATATCACGGAGGATGAAGAGTATTCAGAAAGCCCAACTGTACAAAAGGATGAAGATTTTATCTTAGCAAATGAAACAGTCCTAGAAGAAGAATCTAATGAATATCAAAGGGGATACATGAATGCCTTGACAGCCCAACAACGACAATATTCACTCAGGAGTAGAGGGGTACCCATAAATCTAATTCAAAAGAGGAAGGAAGCAACACCACCAAAGAATGATTCTCCAAATGTGCAGAAAAAGGGAAAGGAGGTAGCAGATCCTACCACCAGCAAAACACAATCAGCAAATGAAAAGTCAAATCAGCCAAATGTATCAAAGGAGAAGACTGAAAAGAAAGATGCTCCACTCAAAGAGGTAGAAAAAACTACATCCTTTAGCTTAGAGAATGAGATTGCTAAGTTAAAAGTGTCGATAACTTTGACTGAATTAATGAAGAATAGCAGCTATAAAGGTCATGTGTCAAAGATTTTGAATTTAGATCCATTATCTGATATGGTTAATGTGTAGGATGACCAGCCCGAGCTTATCTTTGGTTCGGCATTAGAAAGTCAATCTGAGGATAGTGATGTAGCTCCTTTTTACATCAGCCTTAGATTGCATGATTATGTTTTCCATAACGCCATGTTTGATTCAAGAGCATCTCATAATCTGATGCCAAAGGAAATTATGGAAAAATTGGGTTTAGATATCACTCGCAAGCACCATGATCTTTATTCCTTTGATTCTGGTAGGGTCAGATGTATCAATCTCATTAAATATTTGGTTGTCACTTTAGATCAGATTCCAACGAAGAATGTTCTTATGGATGTGGTTTTGACCAACATTCCCCCTAGATTTGGCATGCTTCTATCCATATCGTGGGGTGAAAAACTGAAAGGGACATTGCAGCTAGATTTCTCTTATGCCACTATTCCCGTGTTTGGTCAATTGAGGAAATTATATCAGGAGAAAAAGATGAAGTATATGATCACAAGCAATGAGAAACCTTTAAATCATCCAATCAATTATGTACATACAAATTTATAATCTTTTGTTATTTATTCTGATAGTTTTAATAATGTAAATAGTCAATTAGTTGAAGTTGAAGATATTCCAGAGATTACAAAAAATTTCAGAGCCGTACTTGATCAAGAAAGACAAAGGCTTGATAGTACCGCTGAACAATCAACCTTCCACCAGCAGTAGAAAATTGATGGACAACAAGCAAAGGTAGAAGAGCAGGCAGAATTTCAGCACTTGGAGGACGAAGCTGGTTTGTGGAGTATGGATTTTGATGGGGCAGTAGGTAAGGATGATGCTAGAATTGGTATTTGGATATGCAGCCCCATTTTTCTACCAAAAAAAGTCCCGAGTAATGTAATATTTTGTCCGTATAAATTGGCTTTTGATTGTTCCAATAATGAAGTTGAATATGAGGCTTTAATTGCTGGTTTGAAAATCCTCAAGAAGTTGAATGCAAAAAGAATTTCAGTTTATGGCGACTCAAAATTAGTAATCAAGAAAGTTAAGGGTGAATACCAAGCCAAACATCCTCGAATGCAGGCTTACCGTAATGTGGTATTAGATATTTTGAGGTTGTTTGTAGATTATAGTTTGACATGTGTCCCTCATGTACAAAATGTTATTGCAAATTCCCTTGCAATAGCTGCAAGTAACTTGAAAATCCTGATGAATTCAAACAATAAGTTTGAAATTCATGTGAAACATCGCCCAACTGTCCCTGATAATGAAAGATATTGGCAGGTGTTTCAAGATGACAAAGAGATTGAAGAATTTCTGCAAAATGAAGGCAAATACAAAGATAATTCTATCGATGGAGAGCAAGATGATGGTGAATCAAACATAGAGGTAAACCAGATGGAATTTTTGTAGCTGAAGGACAATGTCATTCCTAAAGGCCTAATACCTTTAGAGGAGTTACTTGATCAAGATTATGTAGCTCGGAAACCAAGCTTGGTGCCGATCAAGAAGGGCGTTGAGGATGTGAATATTGGAACAGCAGAAAATCCAAAAATGGTGAAGTTGTCAAAGGCATTGTCTTCTCAGGTAAAGGAAAAATACATTAGTTTATTGTCTTCATTTACTGATGTATTTTCATGGGACTATTCAGATTTGAAGGAATACGATAAAAGTATAATTCGGCACATCATTCCAATCAAGCCAAACCAGAAGCCATTTCGACAAAAGTTAAGAAGGATAAATCCAAAGTTGCTGCCATCAATAGAGAAAGAAGTGAATCGATTGTACAAGGCTGGTATAATCATTCCAATAAGATTTTTATATTGGATTTCCAATTTGGTGCCCATGCAGAAGAAGATGTAGAAATTTTGAATAATTTAACACATATTCACAGAGATTATCCTGATCATACAATTATAAGCAGAACATGTATAATACATAATCTCCTATACATTGATCATCAATTTACAGAAGCATAAACATTCACAGGCACACATAGAAGCATAAATAAAACTCATAAACACAGTATGTATCCCGGGGAAAGCATCTCGCTAAAAACCCCACACTATCTGTATATTATATTGATTGAATCATGTAACATTATAAAGTACAATGATTATCACAAGCAATCCAGTACCAGCTCCACCTGTTACACACAATACAGCTCAGATTTGATCTCCAAATCTCCCCCTACTGCTTGCCTGCCTCCACAGCTCAATACCTGCTCAAGAACTGATGAGAATGGCTTCCCAAACTCTTATTTCACCTCAAAATAATCACTCACACTTTGTTGGACGTGAGCAAAGGCTACAATACTGGGAAAATACATGAGCAAACTCATTGGCATACTCAATCCCTTGATTGTGCAAGATCTGGTGCACAACTATGGTCACAACTGATAGCAATATGATTCTCTACCACCTGTTCCTGTTGAACTGAACATGCATTGACATGCAACTGAGTTAACTGATGTATTCTATAGTTGAATTATGAGTTAATAACTTGTGAATTAATTAATAACTAATTCACCCAACTCATCTCTAGTCTATTGATCAGTTAGACTAAATACAACCAGTTTAACAAAGCTAAACTGAACACAACTCCATCAACTGCACAATCAACTCCACCAAACTCAACTGATTGAGTTCTAACTGAAGTCATGCATGCAACAACTCAACTGACTCATAAGGAAAGTGTATTTCCTTCTGACAGATGCATGTGCCACCTCTGTAGCTCAACCTGAAGTGCTCCAAGAGAATAATATCAAGTTTATAGTCCAAATATTATTATGAGACAATAATATTTGACTTTTCTATTTTTGACAACCAGTCTAAAAATAGACTTTGATCACTCACACTGTGATCACTCACACTTTGATCAAAAATAGAAGTCCATCTATTTTTCCCAACTTGACTAATCATCCATAAATAGCAACCTGCAATCCATAGACATGATCCATATGTCTAAAAATAGACTTGCGCCAAAAATAGCCTGCGGGCCCACTTAGTGAAGGCGACTCTTTTCACTAAGCTCCATCATCTTGTTGCACTCTCAACAAGCATTTCTTGTTGCACACTTTTCAACACTCCCTCTCAATAAGAAAGGATTCCTCTCAAACCCGATCCTGTAACTCTGGAATGTTCTCCATGCAACACATCTGGCCGGTCCACTTTCTCTGTCATCAAAGTCTTTGACTGCTATTGTCTTTGTCGACTGAAACTCGGCATCTTTGTGCTCTTCAGTATCTGACTGCTCCAGCCTCTGTCACTTTGATCTCTGACTGCATCCGTGCTGCTGCTGGTTCTATCTCCCAGCATTGCATCCGCACTGCACCTCCCAACTCACCTCCCTGTTGGGCTAGAAACATCCTCTGATGCTGAAGCTATACCTGCTGCTGACAAGTGCTCCCTCTCTGACATCTACACTACTGCAACATCTCCATGCATCTCGCACCATTGCACACCTCTCTGTGCCACCTAGCACTGTGCAAAACACTTGTGCCTCTCGCATTGTTGCAGCCTACTAGCTATGTGTTGTCCTAGGATTCCCTACACTGTCGCTCTCTCTGCCGCTCCATCCACATCTGTCTCTACCCAATCAATCAGTTCCTGCTACTACACATTGGGGCTCCCGTAGCAAGGTCTCATCCAAGAGGTTAGGTACCTCAAGGATCCTTCCCCTCCTCCTTGGGATGATCAATCCACATCACCCCACCTCCTACCTGGAGGTATGGCTGCATGAGATCCCTTAGCCCACCTGGCTCAAAGTTTCCCCCCTCTGGAGGTCTCTGGATGAGTAGATGTCTCTACTCTATCTTCTCTCAGCTTCCCCTGTTGTGGCTCCTCCACAACCTCCTGAAGTTGTTGCACCAATCGTGGCTCCTCCACAATCGTCTGAGACTTCTTCTGGCTCTGCATGTTGAGAGGTAATATACGCTCCCTCTCAACCACCAAGTCTCCATCAGTTGCCTCGCTGCTCAAGGCTTTGCATGCATCTTGAACCTCAAGAGCATATAGGTTCTTGACCCGTGAACCAATCTGCTTCACTTGTCTAGTGATGATGTGTCTAAGGAAAACCTTTCCCTTACTAAAGACCACATCATAGCCTTTGTCTTCCAACATTGCGATCGACACCAAGTTTCTCTTCAGTCCTGGTACATACTTGACATCGGTCAAGGTAAGGCGAGCTCCATGCTCCCTCTGAAAAATAACCGTGCCTACACCTGAGACACTATACTTCTCATCATTACCCATCCCTATGAGTATCTGGAGATTTTTCTCCTCCAAAGTACTAAACAAACTTTTGTCACCGGTCATGTGGAAAGAAGCTCCACTGTCAAGAAACCAACCACTTCCCACCATGGATGAAACCATGCATGCAAAGAGTGTGAAGTCCAACTCAAACTGTGAAGCAAGTGAGGCTGCCTCACCTTCAGATCCTTCCCCGGATCCCTTCTTGGACTTCTTCTTTGGGCAATTAGTAGCATAATGACCCAACTCATGACAACGAAAGCATCTCACCTTCGCCTTGTCAACCTTCTTCCCATCATTGGAAGAACTGGATTCGGAAAGAGAAACCTTCCCCTTCCCCTTCTTCGCCTTACTCGCTAAGGCACAATTCTCCTCATCCTGCATGGATGAAGAACCGTCTCTGGTGCTCCGTCTAATCTCCTCTTGCACAAGATCTGACCACAGTCTTTCCCATCCTGGAAATTTCTCCCGACCATTGACAGAGTCCTGATAGGAATGCCAACTCTTCGGAAGACCAAGGAGAGCCAAGCTCACCAATTCCTCATCATTGACAGTAACCCCCACACTTCCCAGCTCATCTCGACACTGAGTGAACTTCGTGAGATACTTGGGAATACTGTCACCCTTCTCGCATTTGATGTTTTTGAGTTTATCTTTGAGCGCCAGCTTCCTCTAATCGCTCTTGCTTTGGAACAATTCTGTTAATGATTTCCACATCAAATATGGAGTAGCCTTTCCATGGAGGCTGGACACAATGTGATCCTTCACGCCCTCCAACAGAATCCTTCGACATTTTGTGGTCTTCTTTTGCCAAGCATCAGCTTGAGTAGCATCAGTAGGCTTTGGGATATCCGTATCTATGAATTCCTTCAGCCCGTTATCATCCAACACTGCCTCCATCCTGTCCTTCCATGCAATATAATTCATACTACCCTCAAGGGCATACTCCAATCACAATCCTGTGAAAGACATTGCTGCGTTGTCGCCAAGAAAATACTACTGCAAATTCGAATTCCACCAGCAACCAACTCAACTGCTTCCGATCTAGAATTCGTGAGAACACAATATTTCTCGTACAGAGATTGACTGTATGGGCATTCACCGGATATCTCACCTTCGAAAGGAAGGATGAATCCAGAGGCTACCTGGCCCGATTACAGACTCTGCCTGAAGAAATAGAATGTAAACACTTCCTGAATAGTAGATCTGATGATCAATCCTCGCTTGATATCCTGTAAAAATCTCTTCTACAAATCAAGCAGCTCTGATACCATGTAGAAATTTTGAATAATTTAACACATATTCACAGAGATTATCCTGATCATACAATTATAAGCGGAACATGTATAATACATAATCTCCTCTACGTTGATCATCAATTTACAGAAGCAGAAACATTCACAGGCACACATAGAAGCATCAATCAAACTCATAAACACAGTATGTATCCCGGGGAAAGCATCTCACTAAAAACCCCACACTATTTGTATATTATATTGATTGAATCATGTAACATTACAAAGTACAATGCTTATCACAAGCAATCCAGTACCAGCTCCACCTGTTAAACACAATACAGCTCAGATTTGATCTCCAAATCTCCCCTTACTGCTTGCCTGCCTCCACAGCTCAATACCTGCTCAAGAACTGATGAGAATGGCTTCCCAAACTCATATTTCACCTCAAAATTATCACTCACACTTTGTTGGATGTGAGAAAAGGCTACAATACTAGGCAAATACGTGAGCAAACTCATTGGCACACTCAATCCCTTGATTGTGCAAGATCTGGTGCACAACTATAGTCATAACTGATAGCAATCTGATTCTCTACCACATGTCCCTGTTGAACTGAACATGCATTGACATGCAACTGAGTTAACTGATGTATTCTATAGTTTCATTATGAGTTAATAACTTGTGAATTAATTAATAACTAATTCACCCAACTCATCTCTAGTCTATTGATCAGTTAGACTAAATACAACCAGTTTAACAAAGCTAAACTGAACACAACTCCATCAACTGCACAATCAACTCCACCAAACTCAACTGATTGAGTTCTAACTGAACTCATGCATGCAACAACTAAACTAACTCAATAGAAAAGCGTATTTCCTTCTGACAGCTGCATGTGCCACCTCTGTAGCTCAACCTAAAGTGCTCCAAGAGAGTAAGGTCAAGTTTATAGTCCAAATATTATTATGAGACAATAATATTTGACTTTTCTATTTTTGACAACCAGTCTAAAAATAGACTTTGATCACTCACACTTTGATAAAAAATAGAAGTCCATCTATTTTTCCCAACTTGACCAATCATCCATAAACAGCAACCTGCAATCCATAGACATGATCCATATGTCTAAAACTAGACATAGTCTAAAAATAGACTTGCGCCAAAAATAGCCTGCGGGCCCACTTAGTGAAGGCGACTCTTTTCACTAAGCTCCATCATCTTGTTGCACTCTCAACAAGCGTTTCTTGTTGCACACTTTTCAACAGAAGACAGGTGAGATTAGATTATGTATTGATTTTAGAAATCTAAATAAGGTGACTTTGAAAGATAATTATCCATTGCCAAAAATGGACCACATACTTCAAACAGTAGTTGGAGCATCTTGTATGTTGCTGCTCGATGGGTATTCCGGCTATAATCAAATTCTGGTCCATGAGGATGACAGGGACAAAACAACACTCATGACTCTATGGGGGACTTTCCATTATGCCAAGATTCCATTCGGATTAAAGAATGTTGGTGCAACTTTTCAGCGGGCTATGGATATCACCTTTACAAATGAGAAAGATGTATTTTTAGTAGTTTATCTTGATGATTTGACAGTTTTTTCCAATTCAGATGAGGAGCATCTTTACCATTTGAAGATTGTTTTTCAGCGGTGTAAAAAGTATGGCATATCTCTTAATCCAAAAAAGAGCTTATTTGCTATGGATGAAGGGAAGCTTCTCAGTCGCATCATATCCAAGGAGGGAATCCGCATTGATCCTGCTTGAGTGGAAGCCATTCAAAAAATTGATTTTCAGTGTAGTAAAAAGGAGATTCAAGCATTCAACAGTAAGATGAACTTCTTACATCGTTTTGTGGCAAATCTAGTTGAACATTTGAGGGAAATCACAAACATGTTAAAGAAAGATAGTGTAGTAAAGTGGACCGAATAAGCTATCAAATCTTTCAATTTGGTAAAGTTGGCTCTTTCTTCAGCCCCAATTTTAAACAGCCCGGATTATTCTCAAGATTTTATATTGTTTTCATTCACTTCGCATCATACTATGGCAGCGGTCTTAATGCAGAAAAGAGACCAGCTTGAGAAGCCAATTGCCTTTTTCAGCAGGACAATAAGAGATGCAGCCTTAAAGTATAACATTATTGAAAAGCAAGCTCTTGCCTTGGTAAAAGCTTTGAAAGATTTTCAGGTATATATTCTGCATTTTCATATTCTTGCTTATGTCCCTAACGCAATCGTTAAAGATGTCTTAGTACAAACAAATCTGGAAGGGAGACGAGGTAAATGGATCACAGTTTTATTAGAATATGATGTGGAGATAAAACAAACAAAGCTCATCAAGGGCCAAGGGTTAGAAAAACTGATGGCGAAGTCTAATTTGCATGTCTTGGACATAAATCTGATTGCTTCTATGTCCGAAGAAGATGAAGAAAGTTCGCTTATTCAGGTATCTGAAATTTTTCTTCTTTGTCCTTGGTATTCAGATATTATAAATGTGCTCCAGCATCTTTCACCGCCACTGGGGATGACTAGAAATAAAAGTAGAACTCTGAAATTAAAGGCTGCCAAATTTTGTATTATGAATAATGCACTTTATTGGAAAGATCACGGCGGTATTTTGCTGAATTGTTTGGTTGAGGAGGAAGAAAAATAGGTCATGGATGATTTTCACAAGGGATATTGTGGAGGTCACCTATTTTGGAAGACAACAGCCAATAATATTTTGAGAGCAGGGTATTATTGGCCTACCCTCTTTGCTGATGTATATAAAACTGTCACAAGCTGTCATGAATGCCAAATTTTTCAGGGAAGGAGAAAGTTGTAGCCTTTACCTCTCAAGCCGGTCGAGGTAAGTGATCTGTTTCAGTTGTGGGGTTTAGATTTTATTGGCAAGATTCATCCTACATCTTCAGATCATCACAAGTGGATCCTCACAGCGACAGATTATTTCACAAAACGGATTAAGACGATTCCCACTTGGCAGGCCACCGACTTGGTAATAATTCAGTTTCTTGAAAACAATATTTTGTCACATTTTGGTTGTCCTAATAAGTTGTTTACAGATAACGTAGCAGCGTTCAAGTCCAAAAGGATGATTGAATTTTGTAGCAAATACAACACTACCTTGGGGCATTCTACTGAAAACTATCCACAAGGTAACAGATTGGTGGAATCGTCAAATAAATCATTGGTCAACATCATCAAAAAGCTGCTGGAAACAAACAAAAAGAGCTAGCATAAGAAATTGGTTAATGCACTATGGGTGGATAGAGTAAGTCAGAAGAAATAAATAGGCATGTCTCCTTTCGAGATCGTATATGGTGTTGACATGGTGTTCCTGACATCTCTCGCAGTCCTGGTTGCTAAACTTCTACAGGAAGCTGGCAGTGAGGAAGATCATTTACAGTGAAGAATAAACCAAATTATCCATTTACAGTGGATGAGAGAGGAAGTTTTTCAAAATACCTTAAGGCTGCAAGAGAGAATCAAGAAAATATATGATCGGAAGGTAAAGGTGGACAAGTTTTAGATTGAGAACATAGTGCTGAAATGGGATGCTAGAAACGAGGACAAAGGCAAGCATGGCAAGTTCGAGAATATGTTGAAGGGACCATTCAGAATTGCTGCATATCGGGGTCAAAATGCTTTTTTGCTGAAAGAAATGAATGGGGAAGATTGTATAGGAGGGCTGGTCAATGGTCGACTACTAAAACAGTATTATCTTTGAGATATTTTTTGCTTCCATATATATCACTATACATACCATTTTATTTTCTTCATTGCAAAGTGTGTACTGTCGTCATTCATTCAGTTTAGGGCCCAAAGTGAAGGCTATAAAATTGAAGGTCTGATTCTAGTTTTTTATTACTTAGTGTGGATTGTTTGAGTCAGTTTTTAGTCTTGTAATTGAGTTAGTTTTGAGTCAAGATATTGGTTTTGGTTTGTTGAAGTTATTGACTCCATTTAGCCCAATGGAAGAGGCACTATCTGCTTTCCAGAGATCTATAGTTCTTGGCACCTTCCAGGAGCTACCATCCCCATTGGAGCCAATGTTAGTGTCGGTATCTTCATCCCTCCATCAGTGATCAAAATTCTCTTTTTGCATGCATTTTAGGTGTCTCATCTGATCAACTGCATTCCATTAGGATCATGGATCATCTGATGGTAGTGGCACATTATCACATTTCCCTCATGGTCTTTACCTACTGGCCTATTTTCACAAGTTGGAGTTATTGACAGTCATCTTTTGTCTTTACATTTACAAAAGTCATTTTTAGGTTTTTAGGTCTCATCAGGTCTAGGGTTTGTCACCATAGTCATGTAAAAGTTCAATAATAGTCAGAAGCCACATGAGGAGGTCTAATAAGGTCTCAACATCAAAATTTCAATAATGATATACTCAGTAACTGATTTTTCCTCAAAACCCTATTTTGAGGAAAAACAGAGTTTTTATGTTCTATGTATAAAAATTTCATGTAATTTTAATTTTCATATATGTAATAAGTTCAGAATTGTAGCCCTGGGTCACCTTGCTAAACTCCTACACTCCAGCTCCTGCAAAAGAGACAAGAAAATCCAAGCATTAGTCCATCAAATGACAAAAAGAGAGCCAAACTGCAAAATAGAGTTTTTAAAGAATAAAGTGAAAAGGAAAAACTTTAGAAAGTGGGTTTTCTAAATGAAAAATTAAAGCCAAAAAGTATATAAAGTGCTCCTTGTGTTGAAGACATCATTTTTGTGCTAAAGTGAGAGAAACAAGGAGAAAATCGTGATTTGAGGCGAAAAGAGGGAAATCGCAGCAAAGTTTCAAAATTTCTTTTGGCGCGGTACACCTAGGTGTTGGCGTGACGCACCTGCCCGGCGCGGTGCACCGGGCGTATAATTTACATAGAACTTTGAACTGGCATGGCACACCTACTAGGTGTGGCACACCTGGGTGTTGGCGCGGCGCACCAGTCTGCCAAGCCAAAAATTCATTCAAATGACCTTCTCAAGCTCCAAAAGTTTGCAAACATCATTCCTCCAAGTAAACCCTCCTATTTGCCCTAGCAAGACATTTTATCATCCTTGATGGTGTTTTGAAAGTTGAAAATTCAAAACCTAAATTGCTGCACAGTTATATTGCAAAATTGCCTAGGTTTCACAGTTTTTGTCATACTTGCTTTTTTTACTCCCCTACATAATTCTCCCATATCCCATCCCTCTCCACTAAATTTACCTAATTTTATTCCCCTTTCCCTCTCCCATTTACACTCATCTTACTCCCTTTTTCCCAAACCCTAAAACCCTAACACCTAATTCCCACTATTCCCCAAACCCTAATCTTCATTCCCAAAACCCTATCACTCCCTAATAACCCTACAGTCAACATCAAAATCCCACTCATCAAATCCCACTCACCTATTCCACTCATCAAATCCCAAAGATGAAAACAGCAGTCACCTATTCTTGAAATAAAATCTCTTCATACTCATCATTTTACACCATATAGTCGCAAATATGGAAACAGATTCAGCTTATGAAAGAGATAAGGAAACTATGAGTAATTCCTCCCAAGAGATTAATACACCAAGAAAACCACATAAGGGAGGAAAACACATTTGGGAGGAGCCCACTATACTCACAGAGTTACTAGCTTTCCCTCTTGCAATAACATGCTTTAAACATCAGTCTTGCTACCAGTTTTGTGAGATGGTCGAAAGGGTGAAATACCACCATGAACTTGATAGACTATTTGTCCTTCATCTTCACAATGGCGAGGTGAATTTAGTAGGTGTTTCCTTCACTTTGACACCTGAAACTATAACTACAGCAACAGGTATTCCAAATGTGGGTGAACAATGGAACAAAGGACAGCTTGTGGGCAAAGAGCATTGTGAGCCTTATATCAAGGCTAGTTATCATAATCAAATCAGTAGGGTCTTTTCTTTCAGATACCTACAGGACACTTATGCTCCACTCATGAAACTCATTATCAAATACTTCACCTGTGAAGGGAGATTTTCTCGCTTGTACACTTATCATGTTAGATTATTGATGCATTTCACTAGAGTGAGGATGATGAACCTCCCCTATTTCATATGTAGAAATATTGAGAAAATGGCCACATTGGTGCAAAGAAAACCTCTTCATCAACAGTTCAACAACATTTATCACTTTTCATTGATCAAGATTGTTGTTTTGCATCAGCTGAGTTTGTTGAATGTTTCATGGGATGCTTTCATTTCACATGAGGTTTTCACAAACCCTCAAGTGACCCCATCAGTATTTCAAGAGGAGGGAGGGCCTTCAAATCAACAAGAGGTTCATGAGACTCAAACTACATGTGTGCTAGTATTTGTCACTTATGAAAAGGGCACCAGGAGATTATTTGCACCTGCAAAACAAGTACTATCTCCACCTGGGGTGGAAGGGGTCTCGTTTCCTTCATCAAACCACACGTAAATGCTGTCTTCACCCGGGCTGAAAGGGACTTTTCCTTCTTCTTTAGCAAAGCAGGTACAGGATAAAGGGAAGCAACCATTGCATGAGGAAGGGCCTTCTAAAGTTCAGGAGAGAGATTTTATTTTGATTCAGGAGGAGGATATTGATTTGGGCTCCGAAAGCTCAAGACTCAAGGAGATCATCAAAGAAAAAGAAGCCGAAACCCATGCCTTATCCCTTAACCTTGAAAGGGCTAAGTGGATCATTAATTACCTTGATAAATGGAACAAGTAGTTGGAGGATAAACAGATAATCATGGAGCTGTAAACCATAAGGGAAAACAAGCAAACAGCAAAAAGGAGGAAAGTCAAATTGACACTGCTTGAGAAAGAGATTAATGCTGACCGGGAATATTGGCTAGAGAGGGAAAATATGCACTTGGAGAAGCTACTTGAGAAAGCCAACAAGGAGAAAAAGATGTTGCGGCACATGGTTTATCACTATTTGGCACGAAACAAAATTTGCAAAACAAGGATAAGGAGCCTAAAAGCCAAGTTGAGGAAGAGTTTGAGGAACAAGAAAGAGAAATATAAGCTCAATATCTTGGCTAAAGCTTCATTGGCCCAGCATAGTACTTGATGCAGATCACTCATGCCAAATTTCAAGAAATTTGGCAAACTTTTTGGCAATTTTGAATTTTTCAAGGAAAAAATAGGTTTTTCCAGCAGGTGTGTAGCGCCACTGGGTGCTCGCTTTTGATAGGGACCTCTTCTGGAGGAAAAATTTGCATTTTTGGATTCCTTATGAAAGGTTATGCATGCCCAGAAATTACTAGGAAATTTTGAGAAGTTTTGGGCCTCCAAAAGGGTCAAAAACACCTCAAAAATGCCCTCTCTGCCACGTTTTGGCCACACAAGAAGAGGCGTTGGGAGAACTGATTTTTGGAGGAGCAAATGAACACAAAATTCATAAATTCCACTATTTATAGAAAGTAGAAAGACAAGCCTTTCCAACAAGCCAACTTGGAGCAAATTGGGTGAAGATTAAGGCCTCCAAATTTAGTTGGGAAAAGCGCTATGCACAAGATGAAAAAGTGCCAATTTTGCTTAAAAAACTCTGTTTTTCGCCTAGTTTTCTTCTAGTTTGAATTTTTCTCTCTTATGGTTAAATTCATGAGCTTAAATGATGTAAATTGATGTACTATGATGTAAAAATGATACAAATTGACTTGATAAGGTAGATACATCAGTTGTAGGTGGTTTAAAGTTGAATGAATTAGTTTCCTAGGTTTTAGAGGCAAGTTGTTCCGCTGCCTATTTTTGTGTTCCTAGTTTAGATATGGTTGAAACCACCCCTATTCTCATGGATTCGGCCCCTGATGGGTAGCACAAGTGGTTTGGAGGTATATATCATGTGTTTTTCAGTCATTTTTAAAGGTTGACTCTTGTGAATACTTTGGGCATTATTGTACATTCATCTCTGCAGTTTGGCAAGGAAATAGACCATGGTTTGCAGCATTTTGTGGGATCCTTGTGGCAAGGTGATTTAGTATTGTTTTTCATTTTTTGATTCAAGTTTACATGTGTTTATGTGTTCCATCATCTCTCTCTTTTCAACTTAACTAAATGAATCAAGTATAAAGGTGGAATTCATTGATGTTGCAGTGCTCTACCTAGGGTTTGTTTAGATTTACATGTTTTCTACTATTTAAAGAGGACTCATGACACTTCCATGCCCTCTCCAACACCTCACCAGTCTTAAGAATCTCCATTTCGCTTAATTCAAGGTACTAAAGCATTTTCCTACCTCGCCCCACAGAAACCTCTGCAAGATTGAGTCCATTCCCCTGACCCAAAACTGCCTTTCACATTTGATCCAACAAACAACCATAAAACTCAATCAAACTCCTCTGAACATATACCTAGCCTAAAATTAGTCTTCAAATCAGTCATCTCAAGCTTTATTTTCCATATTTTCCTGATATTGACAAGTAGATAGCCCTCTCCCGACCTGGTAGGGCTAGCTACCAGGTTAAGTTTGGTTTGATGTTACTCTAGACCTCCCTTTCTTAGCCTAAGGTAGATCTAGGCACTAACAAATCTCTTTATTAATGATTTTGCTCTTCTTACAGACTCAAGGTTCCCTGCACACTCAGCTGCAAGGGTCCACGCACTCAGCTGCGGACTCTACTCTAGGCCTCTATGCACAAAGCTACAAAGCCTCTCTTCTACTCTAAGACTTCTTCGTTCTTACTACTAATGACCCATTGCATTCATTCTTCATTACTTCGATGCCTTAGACTCTCTAAGACTCTCCTTTTTATATAATCCCATGGTTTGCAGACCATGGGTAGGTCTATACATGTCGACATAGCTTACATAACAGAAGGGTAAAACCCTTTATGACACTTACCATCTACGCGCTCTGCGACAACATTTTGCAGAGACTTTACACTTTTTATAATAAAACTTGGGCTTTTGCCCCAAAATTGACCCTAGGGTACCCTGTCCCAATAGGCCCCCAACACAAATATCGTGACTCGCCCTTGAGTCACTCTACTGGTGTGGAGATCTTACTACAGATACCTCCCAGTTCGACCTGTGCCACTGCTACCTCTATCGCGCTCTGCGTGGTAGCCTCCTTGATCTACACCACCAGTTTCTCTGTTGTTGGTCCTATATTGTCATCCGTTATCTTCTCCTATGTCCTTTGTAGGCCCACCAAATTCTCTTCAATGGTGGCAGAGATAACATATGACTCATCTAGCGAAGGCCCCAATCTGGCCTTGAGGACCGCCTCTTTCCTTTGTGCTTGGATTTTCTTTTCGTTGCACCTGTGTAGATGCATGTTTGCTTAGTGACTCACGCACCTGCATCGAATTATTTTTCTTATCCTTCTTCGGTTTAGGGACCTCTCTCGTTGGCGTAGGTTTCGGCCTAGGTGACCTCGTCACTGTACGCACTGTTGCTGGAACCTCCATACTCCCAACCTCAGGGGTAGCTCCCTCAGAGGCAATAGTCTCTCTAGCGCTTACAGTTTCTGTGAGACCTGGTCCTAACATGATGTCTTGAATAAGCTTGCGGTCTGACTCGGAATACTGAGCGAACATGGGTCTTGCGAGAAAATCCTCAAAGAACTCATGGTTCATGTGCAACAGACAGCACAACCTAGAAATTATCAAGATGCAAAGTGTTTCTCACTGGACGACCACCTAAAATTTATAGGTGAATTCAAATTCAAATTTGACCATTCCCCCCAAAATCCATCCATAAATGCGAGATTGGTGGCAGATTTCCAAAGATTTCACACTTGATTTTAGCCTTAAATACCTTAAATGATGGTCACCTGCTCCTCTAAACCCTCTTCTGCCAGTCAAATCATGAACAATGACAGTAATGGTCACTTTCTAGCTATGATGTGCAGTTTCCACCCCTATAGCACAGCTCCCTTCGTGCTTCTTCTGGTACTGTGACAGCCTCCTGTTTCGCACAGACCCTTGATCGTGCAACTCTACAACCGGGGAAGTGTGATTTATAATCCCACGCCCCATTACATCTACCTGGAGTGCTAAGGTTGTGCTACCATCATATAGTCATATGGCCAGATCCTCAGTGTATGGCTTCAATCAGCTTCCATTTACCTTTCCCAGAAATGGATCTCCATTCAATTTCACAAGTTGAACTACTCCACCATTGGTAATCTCCTTGATCACATATGGCCCCAGCCAATGCATCTGAAATTTTCTTGGAAATTTATCAAACTTACTGTCATATAATAAAACTAAATCATTTACCTTGAAGGTGCATAGTTTGATGTGCCGATCGTGCCATGCCTTTTCGCGTTCCCTTTGTACCTACTGATGGAATCTGGCCAAAAATGTATCTTCCTCGAGCTCTGTCAGTTGCGTGAGCTGACCTTCTAAGGCTTTGTGGTCCACCATCCCTGTGAATGTCGCTATGAGTAGACTATGCACGATATACTCCATAAGCATCACAACCTCCATGCCATAGACCAAACTAAACGGTGTCTCACCCATAAGCTTCTTACAAGTGGTTCTATAGGCCCATAACATAACGGGTAAGCGCATGTACAAATCATTCCTTTACGCATTGCAAACCTTTTTCAGTGTGTTCTCCAATACCTTATTAAACATTTCGACTGTCCCATTGGCTTGAGGATGATATGGTGTACTCTTCAGATGATAAACTTGGAACTCCTCTGTTAGCGCACTAATCTTTTCATTAAGGAAATGTGTATCACGATCGCTCATTAAAATCTTTGTGCAACCAAACCTGGTCAACACATATTCAAACAGAAATTTCATTGTGGTTTCCCCTGTACAGTCCTTCATGGGTTGTGCCTCTGCCTATCTGGTCAAATACTCGGTCGCGGTGATTATGTACCATGCACCCATCTTCTTTCATGGAGGCTGAATCAGGCCTACAAAATCAATTTCCCATTTTTCGAATGGCTGCAATGATACCTGTGGATTCAAATGTATCCATCCCTCCATGATGGCCTGCAAATTATTTGACATGCATCGAATGCCCAACAATATGCTTTGGAATCCCTATGCAATGCTGGCCACCACAACCCAACACGCAAAATATTCTGCACTGTTCCTTTTCCTGCATAATGGCCTCCCTCAGATCCTCCATGAGCTTCAGTTATGATACTGCTACATTCAAAATCAGGCACATAGTGTCACAGCATCTCATCCGATCCCATTTTATACAAGTGACCTGCAATAACAGAAAAACCTATTGTGCGCACCACCAATTCCTTCTTCTGTTGACTAGTGTGTCCTTCTGGAGTCGTTATTGTAGTCAAGAAGTGGATAATGTCTGCAAAATGATTTTCTGTTACACTCACCACAAAGAGCTGCATGCCAAGCAGTCCTTCCTCTAAATTAGTAGGCTCCTCTCCTGTTTCAATATGTGACAGATGATCTGGTCCTGCATTCAATCTCCCTGGCTTCACAATTACTTCGAAATCATACTCCTGAAACAATAGTAGCCATCTGTGTATTTTTCCCCCCAACACAGGCTCATTGACTAGGTACTTTAATGCAAAATGGTCTGTGTACATCTTAATGTGTCCACCTAGCAAGTAATGCCTGAACTTCTGGAGCATGTACACCATAGCCAAACCTTCGCACTTTGTCATCGAATAATTCTTTTCAGCCTTCGACAGCTTCCTTCTCGCGAATGCTATCAGGTGATCCAATTCTCCTTCACTAGCCTGCGTATGCACTACTCCCAACACGATACATGACGCATCCACATGCACATGAAATTCCTTCTTCCAATCCGAGAAGACTAGGATCGGCATGGTGACCATTTTTTCTTTCAATACATCTAGACTATGTTGACATTCCTCATTCCAATAGAATGTAGCGTTCTTTTTCAATAGCTTTTCCATTGGCACGATAATCTAGGCATAGCTCTTGATGAACTTTCGATAGTATGTAGTATGACCCAGTGTTGCATGCAACTATTTAACACTCCTTGACGCCTCCAACTTAATTATGACCGCGATCTTAGTAGGGTCCACCATTAATCCTTGTCTGCACACTAAATGACCCAGCAAGATTCTGAAAGGGACGCAAAATAAACACTTCTTCAAGTTTAGCGCAATCTAATACCTCCAACACTTATTCAACATCAATCTCAAACTAGCTACATGGTGCTTTACCAGTCCAAACACTGTCCAATTGTCAAAGTATACCTCCAAAAACTTGTGAATGAACTCTTTGAATGCCGCAATCACTACGCGCGAGAAGATTGTCAATGCATTTTTGAGCCCAAAAGGCATGACCATATACTGAAAGCATCCCCAATCAGTCACGAAGGTAGTCTTACTCCTATCTTCTGGTGCGATTTTCCTATGATGGTATCCAAAGAACCCATTAGTGAATGAATATGCTTCATGTCTGCCAACATTATCTAATACCTCATCTGTGAACGGAATTGGAAAAGGATCATGAATGCAAGCATAATTTAGCTTCTTGAGATCCACACAAATTCTTATCTCATCCTTCTACTTCTTTTCCCAAACTACCATAGGACTTACCCAATTAGACTCCTCCACTAGTTCAATAATACCCGCTACCAACATTTTGTCCAACTCCAAGTAGACCTTTTCCTTGTACTTAGGGTTAAGGTGATATGGCCTCTGCTTCAGAGGCTTCGTGTATTGTTTCAACATGATTTTCATCACTCCTAAATCACCTATAATCCCCTTCAGGTCTGAAAACTTTGTAGGGAACAAATCTTGGTACTCACAGAGTAACTCAGCAACCTTATCGACCGAAGCATCATCCTAATAGTCCCCTATCTTCGCAAACTTTGGCTCCGCCTCTGTTCCAATGTTCACTTGTCCAGTTTTCAGTGGCATGGTGATATCGAGATTCTCTATCTATGGTCCCTCAACTTCACAGTGACCTTCTGCCTCTAGGATATTAATGTTCCTTGGATCCTCCTCTTATTCTTCAACAGTCAAATTGTAGCACTCCAGGGCATGGCGTAGCTAGGTGGTCCAATTTGGTTGAATCAAATCCAAGGGATCCTATGGTATTCTGAAGATTTCTACTTTGAACTCCTGCAATGCTTCATCGATGCACTCGAATCCATCATCAAAGCTAAATGTAATCATGAATCCCTATCTCAAAATATCCCATTCATCCATGCCATGGCAGAGCTCTGTTTCCAAGTACCAATTCATTGGTATTATGTCCAAAGTGTGACAGCACAAATACACCCACTCCGGTAGTAGCTCTGTTCCATAAGCATCAGTCCATTTTTCTATGTGATCGCGTGGATCACTCCTCCCATCGTATTTCTATGTTAATCACACTTTCGGGCGACCAAACCGCACCCTCATCATTCTTCTGTATTCGCGCCATCCATTAAAATTGTTTTTATACATACCCCACCATCTTGCGGGCGTAGCACGTAGCACCACATCGAGTGATTGGAAGCAATGCTTCTCAGGCACTTCTGTTTCAAATGCATCCAAAAATTTATGTACATTAGTTAGACCATCATAATAAGGAAAGCTCCTTACCTCTAATGATACACATCACATCGATTTAGTCATCATGTTACACCATAGCGTAGATACTTCATGCAACCTATTTTGCCAGTGTTCCAACTCCTCATCCAAATCTGATGTACAAGAACTTTCACAGTCCCGTGTAATGCATCCATCTACAATCGGATTTACCAAATCTTAGTATCGCACTATTATTTTGTAGATTTGGTCCAAATCATCGTTACTTTCATAATCATAGACTGGTTCAGTATAGCGCAGTCCTTCTGTAGGGTCCAGAGGTACTACTACATGGAGCGATTTCCTCTCAAATGACATTTCCCACTTCTTCAAATTGATCACCCCATTCATGTCAATAGAGTAGTCGATCCCAAGGAGTGCGGGGCAGGAATTTCTATCATCGACAATCTCTATCACTTTGAAATCAGCCAACGCACTCACGCCTTAAATATCTACTGTAAATCCCTACAGTCTTCCCATGGGGATAATATTTTGCTAATTCACCATCCTCAATTGAATCAGAGACCATTGTAGTGTAGGTCTCCCCATTCTCTCCCATGTTTGTTTAGGCAAAAAATTCACATCTGACCCAAGATCCATAATAACTTGGTCCATTTCATACTCTCATCTTTGTGCGGTGAGCCTCATCTCATGCCCTATTCTTGCCTTATGTTTACCAATTTTCTTGACCATGCGTGGTCCCTCAGGAGCATTTTCTTTACCGACACATTTATTTATTAGCTCCTATAATCCTTTCACAGCCTTGCTATCGTGTAGCAGCTTCATACAGGTCTCCAAGAAGGTAGTAAGCATGGATAGGTCCATTTCTTCAGATTGCTTATCCTGACTTCCTAAGGTAGGAGCCTCAGCAAATCTTTTCTTCACTTCCATGAAGGTTTCTTTTGTGTGCTCTAGATCAAAGCCAACCTCCTTCTTTGGAGCTTTGCAGACCCATTCACTTTCTTCAGGCTACTTTCCCTTATCTTCGCTATTGGTTATTCCACTTCGCAGCACTATATTCACATTAGGATATGCTTCACGAGGTTCAACCCTCATCATCTGCAGGTTCTACGTAGGTTGCTGACGCTACATCCCATTTTCCTGCATCTTAACAATTAATACAGGGTAGTCTTCTATCGCATGGTCAAACTGAGTACAGTATCAGAACGACAGGTGCGTCAGGTTCGTACATTCTCATGCGTAGTGTCCTGGCCCTCCACAATTGTAGCAAATAACTTGTCCCCGACCTCTCGCTGGTCATCCTCCACCTTGGCCTCATCTATGCCCCTGATATACTCTTCGCGCTCCCCCATTGCCTTGACCCAGAGGCTGAGTTTTTGTCTGCATCCGATACACGGGTGTTCTCTCCATCACTAACTCATAACTACACCAATTTCACTCATCATGACTTATTGATTTGTAGAAGTTGTAGAAGAGTTTTTGCGGTGTCTATACAAATTTCTGCAACAAGTGACAATTATCTGTCACATGTTTTCCAGCTACTTGACATATAACACACCACAGCACGGGCCCCGTACTTGGCCCTACTTGAGCTTCCAGCCTTAGAGGCATCAGCCCTCCTCCTGCAACGTAATTTGCAAAGACAGTGCAACGATATTTATCATGCCCCTGTCTCTTAGATTTCAGACACCAAACTTCTTCGCACACCTCTGGCCGAACTGCTCTATCCTTCTTTAGATTTTGGAATTCTAGGCAAAGATTCAGCAACTCTACATGAATCTGCTGAACTACAAAAGAAACATCTTGAATCGGTGTCTCATGCAGTCTCATCACAATCTCCAGGGCTTTCGCATGGGTCCCAATATTTCGCTATGATAAAGCAACCCTTAAATGAGGCAAGAGAAAAGCCACAAACCATTCGTGGTGTTGGCAATCCGTAATATTCATGTTAGCTTTGCGGATCTTGCATTTTAGTCTTTGATCTAGCTCCGAGGGTGTCTCGCCCGACTTCATCATGATTTCCTTGAATCCAACAATTGATTTCTTTTCAAACTTGGGCCTACTGTATTCCTTATTCAATAGAGTCTGAATGTCTGCCAATGTGGCTGTCGGGTTATCGGTGCAGTACTTAACGTACCATGTTAGCCCGCGATCCTGTAAAGCAGTAACCAACGTTACTTTCTTCATCTGATCATCTATAATGTTCTGGGCTGTCCATACGACCTTCGCAATGAACCAAAACTAGTTCAAGCCCTCATTTCTCAAGCCCTTGAAAACGGGAAACTTCACTGCATTTTCCATATTGAACAGTGGCAGAGGTGGTGGCAATGTGGGCGAAGGTGTATGCTAGGGAGGTGAATATGGATGTGGTGTGTGTGGATGGGGTATTCACAGGAACCCTTACCTTATTAACTGGACAACGCTCTGTGATGAAGCCTTTGCTTCTCCTTCATCATCATTCAGAGGAGGCTCAATCAGTGAGCTATATTCAAGACCTGTTCTCCTTCTATCCCTGAATAAATTTCCACTTCGCGTAGCTCCAAACATCAAGGTAATTGCATAACCCACTTTTCACACAAGGGAATTTTAATCCAAGTATTCAAAGATCTTAAATACTTACCTCGCAGTCCCTTGAAGAAGCACCACTTTGCTTCACTGTAGCTGACCGAGGTATTGACCATGAACTCTATCACAAACACTCTGATGACATGATCAAGCCAGTGATAAAAAGCATGCACTATCTTATCTTCAGAGGCTTCCAATCTCTAGACTAACTCCAGGGTCCACATTATTGGATTGTCAAGCCTCCACCTTCCCTGGTCGTCTACCAATTTAGCGATCCACTCGTATAGCTTGATTAGGAAGGAACATAAGAACATTTTGTGTATCTTTGTGTATAGATACCTGTCCAACCACTATTCTTTTGTCAATCATGGATTTATGTTTCCTTGCATCGCGAATTCATGGATCTTTCTATCCAACCACTCATCAATTTCTTTCTTTTTTGGATTCCAGTGATGTGACATCACACATCTCTTTACGCAAATCCCGGTCCCAGCAACAGAACCATTTGTTGGCTCAATGGGTCCTGACCTAGGTTCAGAGTTAAGTTTTCCAAAAATATCCCTACACTACTAGCCCTTTCGGCATCAACCCATGGAGCGCAGACTGAAGTCTCACCCGAAGCAGTATGGGGGGATGCTGGAACCAAGTTTCCGCACCCAAAGATTAGTGTGATGTCATTTTATGCCTTAACTATGCCTTCGCGCAGATCGATAAGCCCTTTAGGGCTTATTGATATACTTCCTTTAATCATGGAAAATTTTAGGGGCTAATGTTCGCCCAGTGGGCTAATTTTCCATGATTTTTCCACAAAAAAGATTCGCCAATTTCCAATTTTATAAAAGACGATTCGCCCAAATTTGAGAATATAAAATTATTTTACCTTAAAAATCGCCAACATTATGTAGAGACTATATATAAAATAATTATAAATTTGATTAATTTTACAAATATATCAATAAACATTTATAATTTGCATATTAGGGATTAGTGAGATTCGCCAATGTTTTAAACTTCAAGAAAATTTTCCATCCTTAAAATTTTCCTTGCCTTTAATCGACTTCCAGACCTTGGCAAAGGTCTACAACTATCTTTCATGGACCCTAAACAAGAGAATCAACCCTCTATGTGCCTTTGTAACTACCCTTAAGTATGTATTTTCCTAGGTTGGATTAAGTGTTCGATAACATTAACATGCAACAAGATATTCTTCGTGTAAATAGTTATTATAACTTTCGTTTATATGACAATGTAATTCATGTAAACTCACACATCAATACAGTATTAATCCATAAACCCATCATTCTTCATAACATAATAATCTCTTTATTAATGCTTATGTTCTTCTTATAGACTCAAGGCTTCCCTACGCACTCAGTTTTAGGGGTTCACGCACTGAGTTGTGGACTCTACTCTAGGCCTCTGCGCACACAGCTACAGAGCCTCTCTTCTACTCTAAGACTTCTTCATTCTTACTACCAATGACCCATTACATTCATTCTTCGTTACTTCTATGCCTTAGACTCTCTAAGACTCTCCTTTTTATACATTACCATGGTCCGCGGACCATGGGTAAGTCTTGTTGATGGTGATGGACCCACCAAAATGTCAAGGGGATCTCCCTGATAGGAAGTCCAAATTAGACAAACCATTTGGTGTAGGAATCCCAGCAGTGGGTCATTAGGTAATGCCTTGACTGTGATGTCACATAGAGGCAAGCAAGATAACTCTGACTGTAGCAAGGGTGTGACTGATGCAGAGATTCAAGGAATGTGTACAAGTAGTTCCAACACTTTGAAGGGAGAGGAAGGTGAAGGTGAGTTCCAGGTTGAAAGGGATCAGTCCCAACTTAGCTAGGAACACACCACACAAAGGACATAAACAGCTTTTGGTGGAGCAGTCCACTTGAATGCGGAAGTCACAACATATAAGGTAAGATAACATGAACAACACTCACGGATCGGTCTGAGACGAGTGTGATGGTTGATATAGCAAGGTTCATGAGAAAGGTTTGTCTGATGTTCGACAGAGCAGTCGACATGAATGGTGACAACATTAACAACATATGCAACACATTAACAACAAGATTCATATAATTGCATACAAATCAGTTCATATACAAGTACATAAGTTAAACAACATATATCATTAAGGCAACCAGAACAATCCAACTACAATAACAACATATGCATGAAAATGTGTTGGCTCTTATTTTTAAAGAAGTGTAAGTCACAATCATACAATACACCATGTAAACCTACTATCCCCAATAGTGAAATGTTACAGCCACATCTGCCTGCTCCTCTAAAGAGATGTACTAGCTCCATGTAGTGGAGAAGCCAAGGTGCGTTACAATACTGTCCAAGTCTTCTTCAAGATAGTCTTAGTAGAAGCTTGGTTGACCAAAAGCCTATACAATGAGTTATGAGGGACTATTTATAGCAAAGGGTGGGGTGACCCTTGACATTCCCCTTTGTGACCGTTCAACTACTCTCATGACTCTTCACCTACTCTATGACTGTTACATTCACTCTTGACACTTGACTTACACTTGAAATGACTCAACATTACAATGCACATGTACCCATGTGAACAATGGCTTGAACAAGCCAAACTAGACACCACTCTGACTTAGACAACTATAGAAGTCTAACTACGTGACATTCTCATGCTGATCAACAATAACATATTGGTGCCAAGATTGTTAGTCTCTGATAGTGTCCGTATGTTCCGCTGTGACATTCGTCTAGAACCTGAACCTTGCCTACATGGCATCCGGGTACACTGCTTAGGCTCCTTTGTCCAACTCATATGAAAGAATGTGCATCATTGTCCTCGATGTGGCCAAACCAACAACATACTTATGCATGATGTCTACACTGATAGGCAACTCTAGACTGGTGGTGATGCACATCAACTCATCGAAGTACGAGTCAAGCTCCTGTTGGACTTACTTCTTGGTCTTTGCTTGGGTGAGAGTCCCAAGTGGTGGAGTCGCATGTGTGTGCACCACAACCTCCATGCTCTTGAATACTCATGCATGGGAAGCCTATATGTCAGTGATGAGTTGCAGTATGTCCTCATAGTTCCGGATCTGACTTTGTATACATGCTTGCAACTCAACCGCATTGGCCCTCATTATCCTGGGAAAATGAAGTGGGGCTCCCTTGTACTTCATCGGCCATGCATGCATGTTGTTAATGGAAGCATGTATGTTCTTCAAGATGCAAGCTCTTCTCACACATCGATGCTGCCATCCGTGAAGATGAACGACTGCTTGATGCATGGTACCAAACTTGGAGTACAATGCTCACATGACTGTGTCCAAGGACAATACTTCATCTAGTATTGCCTTCTTCAGTTCAGCTCGGGCAGACATTGTCACCAAGTCTCCTCCCTGCTTGGCCACCTATAGTTCCTTCGCCATTCACTCATTCTCAGCTATGAGGAAGCGAACACTAGAGCTAGTGGCTTCGACATACACTCTAGTTGCATCGGCCAAAGCAACTAGGTCCTTGTGCACATCGGTCACAATCACTTGTTTTTCAACTTGTGCAGGGGATGTTCAGTCCTCCGGAGCTGGTACTCTGTCAGGATGCACAACTCTATGTTGAGATTCATTAAAGGAGACGTTGTGCATCTCTGCTTCAAGCTGACCACCAAGGATCTCAGTGCCTCCTTGGTCATTCAAGACTTACTCATCATCTAGATGCGTTGAAGCGGGTGAGTCAACCTCTATGTGGTGAGCCATGAGGTCAATGTCCTGTTCTAACTCTAGATGCTACATGTCTGCGTCCAACTGTTCAAGAGCCTATTCTATCTCATGAGCAAAGTCTTTCCCCTATGAAGGTTCACCTTGTTTGCCTGATGCCAGTTATTCAAAAGAATCAACTACTTGTATGGGCACTACTTTGTTTATCTGCACGTGATGAACCCCTACTAAATCTGTTGCTGCTACGCTTCCTTCTCATGTTTGTATAGCTCTTTTTCTTTTTGGATTTTCTCCCTCAGCTCATGAAACTCCTTCTCTTCTTCTCCCATTCTCTTTTTCTCCCTCTGCCTTTGCACGATACGCCTATTGCGCTGCTGACTCTTTGCCTGAATAGACTTAGCTTCTTGTTCTACAAGTGGATCTGCTCAAAACTTGCAACTTTGTTCCTCCTTCGTGCAGTCGACAATCTTTCTCTTCCCTTTGTCGTGCATAGGTATGCTTGGCTCTGCTTCCTTTGTTGTTGTTGCTACTACTGGTGTTCTTCATTATGCTGCTTTATGCTGCTGTGCTAACCACTCTACGGTGAAACCGACCTGTTCATTGGTTCTGGAGGAATTGAAGCAATAGCTCCATGAGTCCTCCTCAGCCCAATGACATGCCCCATGGATCCAATTGAACTGAACTCTCATGCAGTGATCCTTCACAATGTAATGTGGGTCATACGGGTTGAAGCTTTGAAGGTCAAATGGATACTTCTACATCTATTCAACTTCGACATCTGCTTCCTTGATGCTCTGGATCTCGTATAACCCAATCTGAAATGGAAGAGTGGGTCAAGGTGCCTTCTTCTTTCGCTACAGCCTAGTTGTTAATCGTACTAAGATATGATACGCTACTTCTTGCATAACAAGCACGTCCAAAGCAAACTTTGGCAGAACATGCAGAGGCTTCTCCATAGTGAACACTCTGATGAACGTCTCATCTAGTTAGGCATACCAATCCACAATGCCTAACAATGCCCTCGTCACTTCTTCTGACACGTGGGGTGGATCCTATTTGAATATCAACCTGTACACTAGGGTGACGAGATGGTCAGTGTTAGTCCCCTAATTTGCATCCTTTTTTACCATTTTTCCCCTCCGAAATCATAACCATTTACCCCTGTTTTACCTATCGTATGCACCCTCATCTTGCAGTAGTGCAAGAACGATGGCACATTTTGCATTAACTTCATATTTTACATTTTCTAACTTAACTTAGCGTTTATTAATTATTTATTACGCGATTTATTGCTTATAATTACCTTCGTAACTTATCAATACCTCCTATGTTATTTAATAGTTAAATGCTCACCTTGACCACTGATCTTAGTGCAGATCGGATCTCGCACCAGTGCCAGTGCCACGAATCTTGGCAACAAATCCAGATCTCTTTGATTTCCGACTAATTTTGCATCAGCTTAGCCATGAACAACAGAACGTATCTAAAGGCAGTCGATTCCCAGTTATGACAGCAAGGCAGTCTGGATTAGCTGAGATCGAACTTAGGAGGAATGAACAACTGGAGATAGCCACGACCTCTTCTGTTAAAATGCCTAATTTTGAAGGCCGAAAGCTTATTTTGCAATCGGTTATGTAATTTGTTGTAACGAAATCTTATTCTGCAATCGGCCATGTAACGAGTTAAACGATCCTTTTGCCCTTCACCCAAGGATCTATTTAAGGAGAAATGTAAATAGGACGAAATGCTTAATGGTTGATAGAGTTGTATAGAATAGAGATAGAACCAGGAAGGTGGTAACAAGCTTTTGTTTTGTTATCGCCCGAATCTGGGCTGGATATGTAATCACGCATGTATTTTCCTTGATGATTTAATAAGAAAGGGAGCTCCGCCTTATGTTTTATGAATCTTATTTTTATGTTTAACAGTTGATGAATTGATACAGTAATGAGTAGCGTTTCCATTTGAAAGGGAAACGTGCTAGTTGTCTAGGGCCCATCCAACCCAGCACGTTCTCCCTCTTTTCTGTTCTTGTAATTTATGTTTTTGAACTACCAAGTGTGATTTAATTTACAGCATTTGAATTTCTGTCTGAGTGAAAGCAAATCTGTAGCGTGAAGTAGTTAAATTTCCTTTTCTGCATCTGATTTTGAATTGGTTTTTCCCGCCTGGTTCGAGCGGGAGAAATTAGCTGCACCAGTGCACGTTGGAGTGTTATTCACTTTATGCACGTTTGGTTTGGCTTTCCCCACCTGGTTTGAGCAGGAGAAATTACCTGCACCAGTGCATGTTGGTGTGCTATTCACTTTCTGCACATTCGGTTTGGTTTTCCCCGCCTGGTTCGAGTAGGAGAAATTACCTACGCCAGTGCATGTTGGTGTGTTATTCACTTTCTGCATGTTTTGTTTGGTTCTCCCCACCTGATCCAAGCAGAAGAACTGTCCCCGCACCAGTGCTAGATAGTGTGATGCAACATGCCTTTTTAGTTTACTTCTAATAGGTTTCTTGCTTTCATTAACGACAGGATAAATTATAAAGATTGTTTCTCTATTTCTACACCTTGATAAAATCAGAAACATTCATCTTTTTAGTATGCAAATTGGCTTCATAACACTTGCAGTAATTAAGCATTGATTTCAAGAATTAAAAGTTAAAGTGTGAGAAGCTTTGATCGGGTATAAGAACCAGTTTCTTGTTACTAGATCTGAGTGCTTTGGAATTGAGAAAGTTAGCACGAAGAAAAGCACTTTTAGTACAGACATCATTTTACACCTTCTGCATAAATCTCTGTTCCTCCACTAGTGCAAGCAGATTGCACTAGTACAAGATCTATTCTTGCGATAAGGACATCTTTACATAAGTAGGTTTGAAGGGCCCATCTGTTGAAGACTGCTAAGGTTTCTTTGCTAAAGAAAACACACTCCCAGTAGTTAATCAATAGTCATCTAGAGTGATTTCCCCCTTTTATTTCTGAATCTCTTTTGCAAGTACATTTCTTCTTGTTCTAGCCTTAGATTCTTTTGATGGTTCAAGTTGCCTTTTTCTCTATAGTTTGATTCTGCAATATTTATTTTAAAGTAGGAATTGATATTAGAAACATTCATACCATCTATGGAATTGCCTATGCTTCGTCTCTAAGTTTACGAATCCCCCAGGTTGACAATTTAAGTGTTGAGGAGTTTACTTAAGTGTAATTCCTGCACGCAACATTTTGGCGCCGTTGCTGGGGAGGCGATTTGATTTGGTAAGAATTTTCTGATTATACAATAGAGGTAATTTTTTTCTTTCAGTATTGTTTGGGAAAGATTTTTCTTTTGAAGGAATTTTATTGGTGTTAATTGATTTCTGACAGCATATTTTATTAGAAATTATTTGTTGTTTTTCTCTCTTTTTCTGAAATGAATGGTTAGGAAAGGTAAGGGTTCAAAGCCCTCTAAGGGCCAAAAGAATTTTGAAAATAATTCTCATATTGCGTCTCCTTCTGTGAGCAGGAAGCCTAAACAAATCCATCATGTAGGAAAAATCCACCTAGATTCTGGTGACAACAACTCAGGTGTGGTTCAGCCTATTGAGAGTAAGAAAGAGACAATGGAAGATCATGAAGATTATGTGGAAGCATCTGGTGAAAACCAGGACCAGGTAAGTGGAGAACAATTCACTTTTGTGTTTCCAATTATGGATCCTAATATTGTGGCACAGACGAAGAATATTCCACCATCAACTCTCCCCCATTTCCATGGTAAATTTCATGAAGACCCTGACTCTTTTCTATTCGAGTTTGATATTTTGTGTAGAAGTTATGATTATTCAACTGACGCTTAGAAGTTAAGATTATTTCCTACTACCCTCAAGGACTCAACCTTGCGCTGGTTCATGGAGCTAAGAGGAAACTCTATAACCTCTTGGGAACAGATGAAGAGAGTGTTTTTGTCTACATATTAGGAATATTGCAAAACTCGAGACATGTAGGATGAAATTTTTATGATCATATAGGATGATGATGAAACTCTTGAAGATTACTTAGAAAGATTTCTGTATATTCTACAATGGTCGAAACTTAAGCTTGATTCCAACACTATTAGAACCTTGTACTTAAGAGGACTTACTGATAATGCTAGAAATAATCTAAATCTGCTAGGACAAGGTGATATCTCTCAGCAAACTTTTGATCAAATTTGTGAATTATGCAGGAAATTTTCAAGAAATCAATATAGATCTGGTAGAGGAACTCGAAATAGAAATAGAAAAACTAAATCTACCGATGCTATGATTATTGGACTAGAAAATAAAATGGAAAACATGAAAATTGATATAATGAACGTTGTTTCTAAACAGTTTGACTCTTTAAAATTTTAGCAAAAAATTATAAAGGAACAAGAGTCACTATGTATTTTCTATCCTAAATGTAGAGATAAGCATCCGCCTAAAGAGTGTCCTCTTAATTTAAAAGAAACTAATAAGTGTGCTATTTGTGCAGAAGACCGTATCATAGAAAAATGACCCTCTATACGAGGACTTAAAGCTGTATTTACAAGGGGACAGCCTAAAGCTGAATATTTGACTGCTATGGGAGCAAGAAGAAATTGGCCTCAGATAGGTGCAGGTATGGCTCCTGAATTTTCTCCACAATATTATGATTATAATTCACATGCATATTCTTATCCTAACACTAATCAGCAGTGGCAGTATGGAAATCAATATCAGCATGGGCAACATTCTCAACCATGGCAGCAAGGTTGGAGAGGGCCAACTCATTCCCCATATTCCTACTAGCCACCTATGCAATCATATCCTCATACACAAAATTCAATGTTGCAACTTCCGAGTCAGTCTAATCCACCATTGCCTTTAACTCCACCCTTTTGACCTCCTTAATTGCCTGCTCAACCTATGCCTAATCCTAACAATAACAAAGCAGTGCAAATGATTTATGTAAAAAACCCACCTTTATCATTTGAGTACCAGTCTATTCTAGTTGTTGTTAATGATATCCAATTAAGATCGGGAAGGACTATAACATCAAAAAATCAGAACCAACCCACAGTGATTATTAAAGAGAAAGGAGAAGAGGAAACTCCTAACCATTCTCCAAAAGCAATCACCAAGCAGCCCTTACCCTCTGGATCCTTGCCGCCTTCTTCCAACCTACCTCCCTTCACAGAGAGGCTAGTGATGGCAAGAAGTGAGCCTATTTCTGAGACTAGCTTGGCATTAGAGCTTTAGAATCTTTTCATTAAGATACCTTTGCTTCAAGCCATCAAAGAGATCCCTATTTGCACTAATATTATTAAGGAACTCTGTCTCAAGAAACCCGAGAGGAAGAAATTGGAACCCCAAACCATTCAATCTGTTGGTAGGGCAGCAGAGTTAATGACAGTATGTGTATCTATGGAAAAATATACTGATCCTGGCAACCTTGTCGTCTCAGTTTAGATTGGTAATTTCCTTGTCTCTAATGTTCTTATAGACCTGGGGGTAGCCATTAATGTCATGACTAAGAAAACCATGCATCAACTTCAGTTAACCCATCTTCGCCCTACTCCCATTGTGCTTGAATTATTAGATAGATCTAAAATTAAGCCAGAAGGAGTATTGGATGATGTGATCATCTCATTAGATTGTTGGGAATATCCTACTGATTTCATTGTGCTTCAGCCAAAGAACCCAGTAGGAGGACATCCTTTGATCTTGGGTCGACCATGGCTTGCTACCGTTGATGCATATATTGGATGTCGTTCTGGTGATATGTATATTTCACATGGAGACTCTAGGAAGAAATTTACCTTATATCCCTCTGCCAAATCCATTCAAGACCTTCGAGATACTTTGTGGTTGGATCAAAGTAGTGATGACAAGACTCAACCCATATCCCTTATCCATCATTATACTGGGTCTTCACAAGAAGATGAGATTCAAGACTTCCTGAATAATCTAGACACTATGCCTAATTTTGAGCCATTGAGCTAAATTTTTAGCCTAGTTTTACAAGATGATCATGATCCCCATTCTTCTGTACCGCTGCATTTGATCACTCCCTTGAGTACTCCCAAGCCTGATACTACTCTTGTTGAGATTAGCCCTGGTAAATCCTTGTATATTAGTTCAAATTTGGACTCATCCCAGCAAGAGAAGCTTGTGAATTTGTTGTGAAACCATCATATTGCCTTTGCATGGGGTTATGAAGATATGAAGGGTATCCCTCCTAAAACTTGCACACATTATATCTATATTCAGGAAGGAGCCTGATGTTATAGACATTTTTGTGCCTTACAGCATGAAGCATGAAATGTCAATAATCTAAGGGATCCAAAGTCCCTAAACATGTTGTTCCTACCCCTAGAGGAACAAGGTCAGCAAACCACAGCACTAAATATCAGTTCTCCACCTGAAAACACTCAAAAACAAGCTAATTCTGGATCATGTCAACTGCTCCACTGAGCATCTGCGCTGAATGTCAACTGCTCCACTCTGTACCTGCGCTGAATGTCAAAAGAAATGAAGGCTACCTGCGCTGGGCGAGATTGGCCAAGCGGCACAGTCATTCCTCAAGGTGTCAAATGCCCAGGAAGCTTCCAAAATGACACTTGGATCAGGGAATTTGCCTTGTGATGAGTAAGAGGATCTAGATCTCCAAGTGGAAGCAAGAAACTCCAAGTGGACTCAAGAACTGAAGAATAACTGAAGTGGGAGAGGACACTAGTCAGCTTCATGCCAACCTCAAGCTGACTCATCCTTTCTCCAAAACTCCTATATATAGAGCTCTCTCATGAGGTCTAGAGGAGGCTGGAATCTTGTGAATGTAAGGAAGTGTTGTTGGTTTGAGTATAGAACTATTGGGTGATTTTCTTGAAGGAGGTGAAGAGGAGATTTCTTTCTGCTGGGAGGTGTTGCTGGATTGGGCCTCTTATGGTTGTAACACTCTCAGAACTTTACTTCTTCCATTAATAAAGCATTTGAGGTTCTTCTATATGCATGTGTCTCAATGGTGAATTGTTATACTTGTGTATTTGATTTATTCTAATCCTTGAATCAGTTATGAAAGTATGTTGCTTGTAGTTTTCCTTTCTTGCCCTTTTGCAGGATCTTTGTGTAGCTGGGCCAGTGAAAGAGCAAGGAGCTAGGAGCAAGTAGCAACAAGAGAAGATTGGATCAATCATTAGCGGAAGACAACGGTTAGTGGATCTCTTTCTCCTCTCTCTTACATCTCATAAAGAAGTAATCTTGAATAGCTTTGCATTCGGTTGTTGCTGAGGTACTATCACCCTTAGAGTGGGATAGGGTCATTCCGTATTGGATAATTTTCCCAACAACAAATTGGCGACTCCGCTGGGGAATCGTATCTTGTTGGTTGTTTGTGTTTTTGCTATTCATTTTATAAACACAGGGAGTACCGAATCGAACTGCATTTGGATCTTTCAAATGCAAAGTAGAGGGCAGCTACTCTAGCTCAGTTTCTAGGCAAGTTTATGATTTGAAGAGCTGATCCACAAGGACTCTAATAAGCTCTTAGTGATAGCTTTTCATCCTCCTTGTCATCCCTTAGTGTGTACTTGACTGATAGCTTCTGATTTGGCCAAAAACTGTGAATTTTTGAGCAATCTGTGACCCGGAAACCAAGAGAAACGAAAGTTTCGTTCTTCAGTGCAGGCTGTGTGAAGGTTGTCTGCATTTCAGCGCAGTTCCCGAAGGGGCTACCTACGCTGAAGGTCAAACTACCTGTGTCCCACCTGCGCTGAACCAGTCTTGCCTTGTGCTACTGGGGTTTCCTGCTGTTTCTTGCCCTGTTTTCACTCTTGTTTTGTTGCCTGTTACCAGTCAATGTACCTATCTGAAACCAACTTTCCTTGCCACTATTCCGCCTCGGTTGTATAAAGAAACTGTGTTTGTTCTTTGTGTATTTCTTGTATCATTTACAGTTTCCCATAACGAAAGTGAACTAGTCTTGCTGTGGCCTCTTAGATCTAGACCTGTGAAAAAGTGTCGTTTTGATCCTAAGAATTAGTTTATTTGCTGTTCATAGCTGATTGAGCTTTTGCTTTCGTCATATGGTTTGAATTTATATATTTCTAGTGTCGAAACAAGTAAATATTAAGGTGTCTTTTGATTTTGGACAAGCTTGTTTGCTTTCACTTGAAATTGAATTCGAAATTATACAACAGCTTTCTTTTTGTATTGCACCAACATTAAGAAAGAGAAAAGAAATACTTGCATTGTGCATGTGCATTATGACAGTTTGTATGTTGATTTAGGGAAAAAGTGCATTAGTGTGTGCTCTATGATCTGTGTGAAAAGATGTTGTCTTTCTTTTCCCCCAGTAGTTAAGATTTTCAAAGTTGAAAGATCGAAAAGCTTGCTTATCATCTTAGACTGCATTTAGGAGTGTTACTATACATCTCGTGGTGATCCATAAAGGCAAACTGCTAAACAAGATCAACCTTAAAATAAATTGAATTTACATAACAACGCATTGAAACATAACGCAAACACATAGAGGTCTAAGCTAGAGACGTGTTCCGGCGTCGTTAAACGTGATATCTTAGCGTTGAGTGGTTGGGTGATTCCTCCACGGTGAATCGATAAGTATCAATACGGACTTGTGCTCCCACGTACCGTCGTGTATATATTGGGAGACCCCTATAGGAACAAAGCCTTTATACATAGGAAACCGTGTCGGCCGCCCTACTGATCGCAATGCAGTGAACACAGCATTCACGAAGATCGACCACTCGTACCGTAAAACGTATTCTGTGGTTTTGCGAAAAGTTTGGCACACCCTCTGCCTAGAACTCCAGAGCAGTTTCTTTTGGCCTTTTTCAAACTCTATAACTGAAAAAGTCCATCCGAGCATTTGTCACTTCGGGCTCGTTAAAACATCGAAGGAGACTAGAGTCATCTTTAGCTTTTTCTCGACTCTTAAAAAGTGAAAAAGCAAGTTGTGTCTAAAGCGTCGTTATAAAATTTATTTTAAACGGAACATAATCACCTCTTATTCCCGCGTTGATCTTTAGGTTGAGAACATGGAACACCCCAACCAAGGAATTCCACATGATGGAAATCCTAGTCCTTTCTCCTCTTGGGGAGAAGTTGGTGTGCCCCACATGGCCACATTGTCGCTTCCAGGACTGACAATTGGCCTGCCTATTTGGCTATTCTCAACCAATGTAGTTCAGAACACCATGGTTCCTGAACAGTCGAGTCAACAGTCAGATGAGTCTAGAGCTGCCCACCAGCCTTCAACTTCCTATAACTCTTCCTCCAATCCTTCATCTTCGCAAGGTAGAGCTGGCAAAAGCCAAGCTCCCATGGAGAAGAAGGAGAAGAAGAAGAAAGAGAAGAAGAAGAAGGAGCCTAAGGCGACTGGGGGCAAGCAAAAGACATCTGACAAAAATCCACACACAGCACAGACCGGGCCTAAATCACCATGTGTCATATGTAGAGGAGACCACTTCCATAGAGATTGTCCCTGTATTCCCCGGATACTAAGGGACTGGTCCCCTCGTTTGCACAATTCGGGAGCATCAACCTTTGATAGCCATGTTGAATGCTTACCATCAACCAGCGAAAGTGAAGGTTCAAGACAAAGAGGGGGAACAAGATTCCCCTGTAGACTGTGTGAAGGCGATCACGCCATCCACCGTTGTCCCTTCTTAGACGAAGCGAAGAGAGTTTTGGAAGATCGTCCGGTTTCACCGTTGAGACTTCCTCCTGGATACAAAAAACTCGTGCCAAGTCCTTCGTTGGTTGAAAATACAGCTGGCCCGCTCAAGTGGTCAGCTGAAGCGTCAGTCAATGAAAATGAACCTACTGAATCCAGACCAGACGAAAGTCTAAAGGTCGATACGGCAGTTGACCCGGTTCTTCCTTCAGAGGTTTCATCCTCAAATGACACCGTCACTGAAGATTCATCTTCAAATGACACCCTCATTGAAGAGAATAAGGATGACACCATCCAGATTCTTTTCATCAACACCGACTCTGATGAGCATCAGGGCAATGCGCCCATTCCTTTATCGCAGGAAGGAACATCGTCAGGGTCATATCCGGCCGTGTATTCGGTCCCACCACCAAGCAACCTGGTTGTGTCCTTTGATTGGAACCAACTAGGCAGACCCTGGTTACCAGCCAGTGTACCATTCAGAATCATAGTCCAAATTTATAGAATGGTAATGGCTGGAACTATCATTGATGAAGGGGCATCTGTGAGTATCCTTTCCTCTATTTCTTGGAAAGCACTGGGTTCCCCGGAGCTTTTGCCTGAGATAAGAAATCTCTCGGGTTTTGATAAAGGAACCAGTCGACCATTAGGGATCCTCCCCAATGTGCCTGTTACATTGAAAGGGAAGACCGTTCAAATGAACGTGATGGTTGTTCAAGGACCCTTGGATTATAACCTACTCCTTGGACGAGACTATATATATTGCATGGGAGCTGTAGTCTCCTCACTCTTTAGAGTAATGTGTTTTCCACACGAAGGAAGAATGGTCAAGCTCGTAGACCAACTTTCATTTCCGGGATCACGCATCGTAAATAGTCACATACCAACCCTCAATGGTCTATTCACTCAAGAAATGTCTCCACCCCCAGTCTTCCTTCCCGATGAGTGCGAGTGATTCGGAAAGATGGGACTGGAACCCAGGGGGCATGCATCCTGGTCTGCTTCGAGCAAAAGAAACCTTGGGTATAAGGTATAATTTCCGCGAAAGAATATGACTAGTCCGTACCCCGTCCGTGGATGGAAGAGGGGTTGTTCTAGAACAGGATTCTTTTGTCAAGGTTACTTGATTGACAAGAGTCATTCACCATTGTCTACTTCAGTAGACAGTGCCGAGGAAATGTTTTCGTTTGATGGTGTTAACAAAACAATCTTTGGGTAACCAGAAAGAGGCAAGCCTCACCCTTTAAAACAAATGTTTTATCGGATAAGTAGGGGCAGCCTTGAAATTGTATTTTATACCTGGGGGCATGCAAACCTTTTGGAGTGCAAGCTAGGAGCGGTTATTTATCTGCTTTTGGGATCAGTCGTTTCCGAACTTGCATAAAGAAAGGATGAGAGGGAGCAAAGCTTAGTAAAGATGAATCTCTATAAAAAATAGAGATCTCACAGGAGACATTCTTATCTTATGACTGGTATTATCGAGCAGTTTTAGCATAAAGTTCATGCTCGTTAAAAAATAAACGCAAGATCCGAGCAGTTTTAACGCGGTCTTCATGCTCGTTAAAAAATAAATAAAAGCAGTGAGCAATGTTTCCCCCAGAGTTTAAGCTCATTTTTAAATAAAAAATGAACCTATTCCGGTAAATAACCATTGTGATCGTAAATTTATTAGCCATAAAAAGCCTTGGTCGTGTTTGCACCCGCCACCTCCATTCCATTTGGCCGATCGTTCACCCCCCATATGATTGTTTACCCATTTTGAGGAACAGCTGCGAAGAGTGATTTCACCTAGCCATCCTTGTGACACTGCCGTGATTGGAAAATTCCAACCTGTACCTGGAATCTGTTGCTATCCCTGTTTATCACTCTTCCTCAAAAGACGAGTCTTCTTTGAGCTGTTTTCATCTGACTCGTAAAATATGAAAAGTTTGCCGAGTTTTGGCCTTCTAGCTCGTTAAAGTGACCGGAAGAGCTATCCCTCCTCTAGATTTTAATCTTTTTGGACCTGAGGGATTATTACACAAAAAGGTCGAGCGCTTGTTTTATTTGGCTCGTTAAAGTTATCGAAAACTCATCCCTTCTGTATTGTTTTATACTTTTTCGGACTTAAGGGATTAGATGACGAAAAAGGAATTTTGGAGTTAACTTTCTGTACCTTTTTAGACTCTCTAAAAATGAAAAGGACCGAGTTTTCCTTGTCGTTAGACTCGTTAAAATGATTAAATAGTGACAAACTTGTCTTTAGACGAGAACGAGTTTCCCTATCGCTAAGCTCGTTAAAACATAGCGATGGGCTTGCCCGAAGGGCAGGTTATAGAACAAGCATATGTTATCCTCCTCAAGCTTGACAAAAATAAAGAGGTACTGGTCAGAAATGACTGGGGAAAAATTGGGAGAACCTCAAAGCTTTAATGGTAGCAAGTCGCTCTTGAACATGACACTTTGTCCTCCGTATAACATCGGGTTGGGTTGTTTCATTCACCGGTCTCATCACCATGGTCCTCGCCAAACCATCCACTTTTGGGGTAATGCTACCGATCCATCACATCAGTGTCGTTATATGTTCAAGAGATGTTGTTCAGAAAGAGTCAACCGTGTCCCATCCACTGCCATACATTATCCTTCATCCACCCATGATCGCCACCCTGAATCATATCTCACAGATTGTTTTCACCTCCACTAAAATCATTAGCTCCGTTCCGTGTCACTGATGTGGGATTCATTAAGGCCCTCCTTTGTCGGATCGCTTCTTGTCGACTTCAGCTCATTATCCAAGAAGTTGATCTAGGAACACCCCCCCCCCAGTACTTTGAAGCTTGCATGCCTCAATGGCAAGTTTCTCACTTCCGGCGACAGGTATACATCAATGACCTTCGACCAGAAGATTTTGCGTGGTGTTCGACGCCAAGTCCTTTATTCACACCACGTGAATTGTACTGCAGTACCTTGAGGGTCATTATCATTATCGGTGATTCCTCTCGCGCTTGTTAACAGTTTACATTATTGACCGGTAATCAAGCAATGTCTTTCCATGTTTGACTTCAGCGTAATTCTCACATGGATCGACTTGTACTTAGAGTGAAGATCGAACGAGTTTGAAGACCCCGGATCTAGTTTCATCCATCCGGGCTGCGATATATATTCAAGAAATATAAAGACATTTGACATGTACATCATTGCCGCAGATGATCATCCTACTCAAAGGATGATAATTTCAGCAGAGAATTATCATTCTACTATCAGACGATCGTCTGTTCTATGTACCAAAATGAATTTATAAAGCTGAGCATGGGAATGCCCGCCTCAGCTAGATCATGAAAGCAGAATGAAAAATAATGTATTGTATTGTATTTATTACAGGTCACCTCTCAGCGATTGAATGAACTTCGGATCCTCCTGATAAAGCATTTCACCCGATAAACGACCTCATACTTTAGGGGGCAACTATTATAGACATTTTTGTGCCTTACAGCATGAAGCATGAAATGTCAATAATCTAAGGGATCCAAAGTCCCTAAACATGTTGTTCCTACCCCTAGAGGAACAAGGTCAGCAAACCACAGCACTAAATATCAGTTCTCCACCTGAAAACACTCAAAAAAAGCTAATTCTGGATCATGTCAACTGCTCCACTGAGCATCTGCGCTGAATGTCAACTGCTCCACTCTGTACCTGCGCTGAATGTCAAAAGCAATGAAGGCTACCTGCGCTGGGCGAGATTGGCCAAGTGGCACAGTCATTCCTCAAGGTGTCAAATGCCCAGGAAGCTTCCAAAATGACACTTGGATCAGGGAATTCGCCTTGTGATGAGTAAGAGGATCTAGATCTCCAAGTGGAAGCAAGAAACTCCAAGTGGACTCAAGAACTGAAGAATAACTGAAGTGGGAGAGGACACTAGTCAGCTTCATGCCAACCTCAAGCTGACTCATCCTTTCTCCAAAACTCCTATATATAGAGCTCTCTCATGAGGTCTAGAGGAGGCTGGAATCTTGTGAATGTAAGGAAGTGTTGTTGGTTTGAGTATAGAACTATTGGGTGATTTGCTTGAAGGAGGTTAAGAGGAGATTTCTTTCTGCTGGGAGTTGTTGCTGGATTGGGCCTCTTATGGTTGTAACACTCTCAGAACTTTACTTCTTCCATTAATAAAGCATTTGAGGTTCTTCTATATGCATGTGTCTCAATGGTGAATTGTTATACTTGTGTATTTGATTTATTCTAATCCTTGAATCAGTTATGAATGTATGTTGCTTGTAGTTTTCCTTTCTTGCCCTTTTGCAGGATCTTTGTGTAGCTGGGCTAGTGAAAGAGCAAGGAGCTAGGAGCAAGCAGCAACGAGAGAAGATTGGATCAATCATTAGCGGAAGACAACGGTTAGTGGATCTCTTTCTCCTCTCTCTTACATCTCATAAAGAAGTAATCTTGAATAGCTTTGCATTCGGTTGTTGCTGAGGTACTATCACCCTTAGAGTGGGATAGGGTCATTCCGTATTGGATACTTTTCCCAACAACACCCGACCTGTCTGACAACCCCAAAGGCGAATGAATCTAGCTCTAAGAGATATTGTGAAAAAAGAAGTACATAAACTCTTGGATGCCAGTTTTATCTATCCTATTTCTAACAGTCAGTGGGTCTCTCCATTAGTGCTAGTGCCTAAGAAAGATGGAAGATGGCATATTCGTATTGATTATTGATAATTAAATAAAGCCACTCTCAAATATTATTTCCCTCTCCCATTCATTGACCAGGTGCTTGATTGTTAAGTTATGGTATGTTCTATGCTTATAACAGTTTACTTCTTTTTCTTATTATATTCCACCAATTAGCAATCACATGTACATAAAGTAAAGTGCAGATAGAACATTAAACGATCGACAGAAAACAAGCCAAGACAAGAGACACGAGATGTGGCGGCTAGCCAAGGACAAACCCCACAATGTGTGGGGAAACCCTTTGATCAAATCTTCTTTTATCTTCAATAATTCAGCAGAGAGAAATAGTACAATAATTCTGATTCATATCAGCAGTAGCAAACCCTAGATCAGTAGCATCAGCATTAGCGACTTCATTATCAAACTAAGGCAGACCATATCTCACAAACCGACAGTCGGATTGACTTCATTCCACCACCAAAAGTTTCGGCTTCCAGAGGAGGTTCAGATGAACCTACAGCACAGTTCAGATGAGGAGATCTTCTAGGCCACGCAAGTCAATCTTTACTTCTGCAGTTGCAGCTTCAATTTCAGCAGTTTCCGGCTTCAAACTAGGGCAGTCGATATCTTGCAAACCGTTCGTCGGATTGACTTCTTTCCACCACCAAAAGTTGCGGCTTTCAAAGGAGGTTCAGATGAATCTACAGTGCAGTTCCAAAGAGGATATCTTCTAGGCCACGCAAGTCAATCTTTACTTCTGTAGTTGCAGCTTCAAATTCAACAGCTTCCGGCTTCACATGTGTGAGAGAGAGAGACCCATTTCAGTGCAGTAGAGAAGAGACTCATATCTGCGCAGTAGAGAGAGAGAGAGATGTGATGAGATGAGTGAGTGAAAATGAGGAAAAGTCCTCTTCTATTTATACACAACGTTGGAGGGTGAATAGATGCGACTGTTGAGCTTTTGAGCCTACATGAGTTGTAGGTCGGCTTGATAATAATTCCATAATCAAAATAAATTCATATCTCCATGAATACTTATCGGAATTGGATGATCTTTATATCAATCCTACACCTCTCGATGAGAGGAATCTAATAAAAATATTATTAGCCATGAATAAGATGACCCACATGAAGTTTTGCCCTGGTTGCCAATTTTAACACTCCCTCTCAACCATGGAGAACTTCATCTGCAATCTGTCTATTGGTCGTTACTATTCATCCATCAAATGCACTGCCTTGTATAGCCTGACCCTTGCCCTGCTCTGCTCTATTTTGCATGTTCTGCTTTGTCTTGTTCTGCCCTGCACTGATCTGTATTGTTTTGTTCTGTTCTGCTCTGCTCTTGCATTGTTCTGTTCTACTCTGCTTTTGTTCGAATTACGAAGAAAAGGAAATGATCGAGGATGTATCATACTGACTCAAAGTCAGTCTCAGAGTATGTACCACTGGTCCCAGACCAGTATCAACCAACCCAAAGTCAGCGTCATAGTGAGTACAACTCCAATGGTCCCAGACCAATATCATCCTCCACTGACTCAAAGTCAGTCTCAGGGGCTTTGACAAGGTGTATCAACCTGTACATCATCTTAATGCGATGAAGCATCCTTGCTCATCAAATTACCATATCCCAGATGATGTCTATCTGCTGGAGCAATCGACGAATACGGGATTCCTCAATAATCGAATCCCACCTCTGGTTGTTATAGAGAATCACAGTGGTATCCAATGTAAATCCAAACAGCTCACTGAAGAGCTTTCGCAACCAGACTGCCTCACACGAGGTCATGCTAGCAACAATATATCCTGCTTTGGTGGTGCTCAAAGCCACCGACTTCTGCTTCCTGCTCATCCAGGATATCGAAGGAGATCCCAAGGTGAAACAACATCCGTAAGTGCTCTTACGGTCCACCACACTACCTGCCCAATCAACATCAGTATATCCAAGTAGTCTCACATCTCCGGCAGTGTATCTTAATCCATGAGAGATTGTGTCCTGAAGACATCTCAGAAGATTCCTGGAATCAATTCAGTGAGGCTCAACCAAATATGAGCTCACAATGCTAACTGCAAAACATATGTTCGGACGAAGGTTCACCAAGAACATCAATGCGAATGAGTTTTTGAAACTCAGAGGCATTTCCCAAGTCTGGTCCAACATCACTACCATATAACTTCTAAAAGTTAAGATCCTCGAGGTAGTCACAGGCTTGCAGTCCATCATACCGAATCTTTCCAATATCTTTACCACATATTTTCCTTGAGATAGGACAATTTCCCTTGGCTTTTACCACACTTCAAGTCCTTGGTCTTTCATTTCAAATTCAGAAGCCATCTCCCTCTTACCATTGTGAATGAGAGGGTTTGCACCTGTTAGAAAGAGGTCATCCACATACAACACCAGTATGAGAGGCTTGTCATCTTCAACCTTAAAGTAAAGGTTAGGATCAGCTTCACTCCTAGTGAATCCCAGCTTCATCAAGTAGCTATCGATCCTCTCATACCATGCTCAGGGTGCTTGCTTCAGCCCATAGAGAGCCTTCTTCAACCTGCATACATGAGATTTTCAATCATAAATCTCAAATCCTTCAGGTTGCTCCACATAGACCTCTTCTTTGATAGAACCATGCAAGAACGTGGTCTTAACATCCATATGATGTAGGTTCCATCCTTGTGAAGCCACAAGGGCTATGATCAAGTGGATGGTCGTATATCTGGAAACAGGTGCAAATATTATAGTCTATACCTCCCTTCTGGGATAAACCACGAGCAACAAAATGAACCTTATACTTTTCCATACTTCCATTTGCTACATGCTTTATCTTGTAAAGCCATTTTGAAGTAACAATTGTCTTGTCCAGGGTCTGGGAACTACTTCCCAGACATCATTCTCCATAATAGACTCATATTCTATGGTCATAGCATCCTTCCATAGTTAATGCTTGATGACATCTGAGAATGATGAAGGTTCAATTTGTATGATCGTGCTCATGAAGGTCAGGTATCCCTAAAACCTGATAAGTTTATTACTTTCACGAAAGGTTCCTCGGGGTGCAGCATGTCCTTCAGCATCATCAAGTAACCCCTTAAGCCATGAAGGCCTCTTCCTAGAAGAGGAAGGCTCATATGGAGGAGGATCAATCGGATCCATGGGTTCTTCTACATCAGGCATTGATTCATCATCCTTTTCTTTCGGTTCCCTGGTGTCGGCTTCTTGAGAGCTCCTCAAAGTCGGAAGATTGATCACCTTGCTAAGAGTCATATCTTCATCAAAGGTGACATCATGACTAATTATGACTTCCCTTTGACAGGCTACATAGATTCTATAGCCTTTAGTATTTTCACCATTGCCCACGAAAATTCCCTTCTTTCCAGATGCTCCCAATTTATTTCTTTTCTCTTTCGGCACATGAAAGTATACAAGGCTTCCAAAAATTTTAAAATGAGAAACATCAGGTTTCTTACTGGTGAATTTTTCTTCAGGAGTCTTGGAACCCAATGCTTGATGAGGGCATCGATTTTGTACATATACGACAGTGTTTGTAGCTTCAGCCCATAGAAACTTCGGAAGACTTTGATCATGTAGCATGACCCGGACAGCTTCCATAATTGTGCGGTTCTTCCTTTCTGCCACACCATTTTGTTCAGGAGTATATGGTGTAGTAGTCTCCCTCTTGATGCCAGCCTCTTTACAAAAATCATGGAACTCATTAGATTCATATTCAGTCCCATTGTCAGTTCTTAAGATCTTGATCTTCTTTTCGGTTTGATTCTCAATTAGGGCTTTGAAGTGTCGGAACCAAGGGAACACTTCATCCTTCTTTTTCAAGAAGTATATCCAGGTCTTTTGAGAATGGTCATCTGTAAAAGTGAGATAATATGAGTATCCTCCCAAGGAGTTCACAAGCATCATACCTGATATGTCTGAGTGAACTAGTTGTAATATATCGGAGGTCTTGCTTTGAATTGAAGGGAATGGTCCCCTATCGAGCTTTCCTTCGGCACATCCCGGACATACACCTTCTTTCTCTACTTGGAATTCAGACATCCCTGTTACCATCTGTCTTATATCGAGTAGAGCTTTGTAATGAAGGTGGGAAAACCTCCGATGCCAAAGTTCGGACTAAAGAGTTGTGTCACAAGACATGACACCTAGTGGACTTCCATCGACCTGATATAATGAATCAACACTAAACCCAAGAGTAAAGGCATCTTTAACATTATTTTTCCATATACATACCTTGCCATTGCTGAAGGTTACCTTGTAGCCTCTGTCTTCCATTGCCAAGATGCACACTAGGTTCCTTTTGAGGTCAGGTGCATTTAATACATCCTGGACTTTCTAGCCTTCTTGAATGGTTGTCCTCTTCCTCGATCTCCAGCTCTCCTCTTACCTTTGCTGTTGAATTTGTCATTCCTTTGATTTGCCATCAGAGGGATTTTGATCATCGTCCCGGTGTGAGTCCTTTCTTCTCTTTGCATGAGAAGAAAAGGCAGCAGGAGGACCTTTAGGCATGGGCATTTCTTGCACTTCTTCCCTTGTTTCTTCTTGAATGCATCTAGTCATTAATTCCCCGAAACCAGGAATTACATTATAGTTCAGAAGAGTAGTCTTGAACACGTACAATTCGGATGGTAATCCTCCAAGAGTTGTGAGTGCCATTTCTTAAGAAGTATGCTTGCATACTTTCATCTTTACCCTTCTTGATTTCCCTCAACTTATTTCTAAGAAACAAAACTTGATTTGCATCATTAACTTTAAATAAACTCACCAGTCTGTCGTAGATTTCCTTGGAGGTGTCTAGATCAGAGATGTAGGCCACCAAGCGCTTGTCGATAGAGTCCCGGATGATCTTCTTTGCTTTGACTTCTCCATTTTTCCATTTGTTCCAGGCAGCAGCATATGCATTTGATGAAGGCTCAACAATATTGCCTCTTACATGGTCCAGCACTCCTTGATCTTCAAGGGTTAGATCAATAGACATCTTCCATCCGTGATAGTCAGCTTTCTCACGGAGCTTGTCTTCGGCAGGAAAGAGTGTTGAGGACCCCATAGTTCTTTTAGGATAGCCTTGCCAATCTTCTCTTCAATGATTGCTCTTGCTCTTGCTCGGGCTTTGTCTTCACCTCAGCTCCGATACCATGTTAAGTTATGGTATGTTCTATGCTTATAACAGTTTACTTCTTTTTCTTATTATATTCCACCGATTAGCAATCACATGTACATAAAGTAAAGTGCAAATAGAACATTAAAAGATCGACAGAAAACAAGCCAAGACAAGAGACACAAGATGTGGTGGCTAGCCAGGGACAAACCCCACAATGTGTGGGGAAACCCTTTGATCAAATCTTCTTTTATCTTCAATAATTCAGCAGAGAGAAATAGTACAATAATTCTGATTCATATCAGCAGTAGCAAAACCTAGATCAGTAGCATCAGCATTAGCGGCTTCATTATCAAACTAGGGCAGACCATATCTCACAAACCGACAGTCGGATTGACTTCATTCCACCACCAAAAGTTTCGGCTTCCAGAGGAGGTTCAGATGAACCTACAGCACAGTTCAGATGAGGAGATATTCTAGGTCACGCAAGTCAATCTTTACTTCTGCAGTTGCAGCTTCAGTTTCAGCAGTTTACGGCTTCAAACTAGGGCAGTCGATATCTTGCAAACCGTTCTTCGGATTGACTTCTTTCCACCACCAAAAGTTGAGGCTTTCAAAGGAGGTTCAGATGAACCTATAGCGCAGTTCCAAAGAGGAGATCTTCTAGGCCACGCAAGTCAAACTTTACTTCTGCAGTTGCAGCTTCAAATTCAACAGCTTCCGGCTTCACATGTGTGAGAGAGAGAGACCCATTTCAGCGCAGTAGAGAAGAGACTCATATCTGCGCAGTAGAGAGAGAGAGATGTGATGAGATGAGTGAGTGAAAATGAGGAAAAGTCCTCTTCTATTTATACACAACGTTGGAGGGTGAATAGATGCGACTGTTGAGCTTCTGAGCCTACATGAGTTGTAGGTCGGCTTGATAATAATTCCATAATCAAAATAAATTCATATCTCCATGAATGCTTATTGGAATTGGATGATCTTTATATCAATCCTACACCTCTTGACGAGAGGAATCTAATAAAAATATTATTAGCCATGAATAAGATGACCCACATGAAGTTTTTCCCTGGTTGCCAATTTTAACATTGATATCCTTGCAGGAAAGAAATACTTTTCTTTTTTGGATGGCTTCAGTGGTTATAACCAAATACAGATTGCACCCAAAGATCAGGATAAAACTACTTTTACATGTCCATGAGGTACATTTACTTATAGAGTGCTTCCCTTTGGCTTATGTAATGCCTCGGCTACCTTCAAAGGCCAGTCTTGGCTATTTTTGCTGATCTGGAATTTGTGTAAATTTATATGGATGACTTTTCTGTGCTTGGTGATTCTTTTCAGGAAGCTCTTGAAAACTTGGAAAAAAGTACTTCTTTGTTGTGAGGAATCCCATATTTCTTTGAGTGACAAGAAATGCAGATTGATGTGCAAAGCAGGGGTGGTACTTGGCCATTTGATTTCTAGTAAAGGTATCTAGGTTGATCCAGCAAATATTGAAATCATTTTGCATCTTCCTGCACCCAAAACTCAAAGGGAAGTAAGAGGTTTTTTAGGACATGTTGGTTACTAGAGAAGATTCATTGAAAATTTTTCTAAGATAGCCACTCCTCTTTTCATACTTCTAGCTAAGGATAGTGAATTTTCTTGGACTACAGCTTGCCAACAATCTTTTGAAACATTGAAGGAAAAGTTACTACAAGCACCAATTCTGAGAGGTCCTAACTGGTCTCTGCCTTTTCATATTTCCTCTGATGCTTCAGATTTGGCTATTGGTGCAGCTCTAGGACAAGAGGAAAATAAGCAATCCTATGCTATTTATTATATTGGTAAAATTTGTCTTCTACTGAATTAAATTATATAGTTACAAAGAAAGAGTTTTTGGCTATGATTTTTGCAATTAATAAGTTCAGACACTATATTACAGGATATGAAGTATTTGTACATACTGATCATTCCACGATTAAATATTTTATGAACAAACCATTAACTAGTGGTAGAGTGACTAGGTGGTTACTATTGTTGCAGGAGTTTAATATTACTATTGTTGATAGGCCAGGAAAATCTAATGTTGTAGCAGATTTTCTATCTAGATTAGATAATCCTCGTGAAACAACTCTTGTCAATGATGATTTTCTAGATGAACATATTTTTGCTATGTCAACAAATTCTCTGTGGTTTGCTAACATTGCTAATTATTTGGTTACTGGGAAAACACCACCCCACTTGTCCACTCGTGAAAAGCAGAATATTATTTAGAAAAGTGTTGCATACTCCTGGATTCAAGGAGATCTCTTTTACACAAGCCCAGATCTGATTATCCGTAGGTGTGTAAGAGAGGAGGAAGTGTTTGAAATTTTGAAATCTGCTCATGATGAACCTTGTGGAGGCCACTTCGCTGATAAGCGGACTGCATATAAAGTATTGCACGCTGGTTACTTTTGGCCTTCCTTGTTTAAGGATGCCAGACAGTATGTCAAGCATTGTGATAGCTGTCAGCGAATGGGCCAGCCTAATCAAACCAATGAAATTCCTTTATGCCCTCAAGTTATGATTGAGCCATTTGAAAAATGGGCTATTGATTTTATAGGGCCAATAAATCCAACATCATTAAGTAAAAATCATATTTTGGTTTGTACAGATTTTGTTACAAAATGGGTAGAAGCTAAAGCTGTTTCTTTTGCTACAGAAAAAGTTGTTGTTGATTTTCTTTTTATTGAAATCTTTACTAGATTTGGTGTGCCTAGAGAAATTGTTTCTAACAATGGTCCACAATTTATTTCTAATCTGGTACAGGGTGTAATGGAGCAATACAAGATCCAGCACAGGAAGTCCACATCGTATCACCTACAAGAAAATGGCCAGGTGGAATCTACAAACAAAGTGATCGAGTCCATTCTTACAAAGATAGTCAATATGCATCTAAAAGACTAGGCTGAAAGATTACCAGAAGCTTTGTGGGCATACAAAACCACTTGTAGAAATAGCATGAGACATACGCCATATGAGCTTCTATATGGAAAACAGGTTCTGTTACCAATTGAATTCCAGATCAAAACTTTTAGGATTGCAGTCCAGTTAGGACTATATCTCTCTGAGGCACAACAACAGTGTCTTCTCCAATTAAATGAGCAAGATGAATTTCGAAGGGATGTTGTTCAGAAAAACATACTAATTCAACAACAACATAAGAAATGGCATGACAAGTTTATTCAGAAAAAGCAGTTCCAACCAGGTGATTGGGTGATCCTTTATGATTCTAGATTTAAAATTTTTAAAGAGAAATTCCATACACGATGGATGGGATCTTATGAAGTGATCCGAGTATTCGAGAATGGAGCAGTCAAAGTTAAAATTGTTGATGGACAAGATTCAATATTCTTGGTAAATGGACACAGGCTAAAGAAGTACTTTCAGCCACTTACCAAGAAAGATTTTACACAACAAGTCCAACAGCGATTTGGTACAGTAGTAGAGAATGGTAATGCCAACCTTTTTGAAACATGAATTCTTCTTCTTCTCAAAAATAAAAAATAAATAAATAAAAAAACTAAAGAAAAATATTTTCTTGTAATTATGAAAATCAGTTTGTTGACATGATTGCAGAAGGATTAACCTGAAAACCAGTTTGCTAGCAGGAAGATCAAAAATTTCTAATAAAAAAAAAATGTCGCTTGATCTTTAGATGTGCTAAGCTACCACCAAGTAGAATCAGGTTCATCAGAACCAACCTTTATACAGTTGGGGTAATTAGCATGGATATTTTTTATTCAAGTAACACTTAATTTTCGCTGCAGTTATTTTTCTTGCACTAGTGCAGGCAGACTTTCCAGAAAATTTTCTGCCTTTCTTCATATTCCACTTTCGTAAAACTCCCTCAGTTTTCTTCTTTGATCCCAGAATATTGACCTTCCCACATTCTTCTAAATTTACCCTGTCCGCTTCGAAGAAATCCCACTTTAACCCTGAATTTTTTTTCCCTATCCCACTTCTATTTATTCCCTCTTTTGGTACTTTCCTGGAATCCTTGTAACAAAATTCCTTCCCATTCTAAAAATTCCCCCTTCCCACTTCTTTATTCCCTCATGAATTTATATCAGGATCTTGCATACAAAGAGCAAAAGGATGTGCTCTGAAACATCAGAAAGGGTGAAGCAAACATCAAAATAAAGTTAAGGAAATCATGTGAAATCCAGCCTATATTTTAATTCTCTATCTTAATATTATGCTTGCACTAGTGCAAGCATGTTGTCCTATGTGATAAGATAAGCAGAAAAGTACCAGCATAACGATATGATTTAAGCAGTGCAAAGATTAGTACGAGCATGCATATCGTCAGAAGCATAGTACACGTTATCATATGGCATAAGAAAGTGGTCATTATGGAAAGTTATATGAAGTCTTTTCATATCATCAACAAGTATTTATGCTATTATACTACCTAGGAGGAAATTAATTAAAAGTACAAAATTTTTTAAGTAGAAATCATGATCTTTTTTTTAATGAATGTTAAGTTTCTTTTTTGCAATTATGAAGAAATGTAAAAAAATGTGTTAATTGTTGCTTGCATATAATCTACTGTGCTCCGCCATGATTTGAAACGTCTTTCACTCATAATTCCCCCACTCCTCCATTTATCCTAAACGTCCCTTCACCGTAATTATTATTACACTTAACCGTTAAACCACCGTCGTGCGTACCAATTAGGCCTGACTAGAAATGATGAGTATCTACAGCAAATGAATCAGAGATACGAGGTATGAACAGTTATACTTTTATTTATGAAAGTTGATTCCCCGATATTGCATGCAAAGTCTCATAGCTCAACTGTTCATAGCTACTAGCAGCGATGCTGCCTGTCTGAAATGAACCCCTGTCTCTCAGCAAAATTGAGAAAAATACCCAATATCGCAACAGTCTTGCACTGTTGCGAGAGTCAGGATTTCTACAGTTCCTACAGAAGTTTGACAGGTATGACAGAGAAGTCACCCCACAGTTTGCAAGAAGTTTTAAGAATGACCAAGTGAGAATTGGGTTGCTCAAATTTAAAGTCACGAAGAAATTTGTAGCAACAACAATGGGTTTGGAGAATACGGGAGAGTAATGGTTCAAGAACCATAAGCTAGAAAGCAAACACTGGCAGCGTTTCATCGAGGATAAAAAGATAGAGGTGAATTGGAAATGCGGAGTCTCGCGCAAAGCCCTGCTGGGTCAATAGTAGAACTTCTTGTTTATTTTGCAGAAATTTGTGACCTGCGAAGGGAGATACACCTGCACCCTGGTGTATCATTTCAGAATGCTACAACATTTTGAAGTAGGCCAGCACATTCGTTGGGGGATGGACTTTCCCTACTTTTTACTGAAAAGCCTAGATAAAATGGCTAGAAGCGTATAGGATGGAAGGGAGGACCAGGTCAATACACAGTTATACCATCATGAACTAATCAAAATCTTGGTCCTAAAACAGCTGGAGAGGGAAGGTATGTCATGGGAAGAGCTGTTGAAACAGCTGCACGAAGAGTCAGCCAAGAAAAAGAAGACGTAGGCCCCTGCTAGCACAAGCAAGGGCCCGAGCAGAAGCGAAAAGGGAAGTCCTTCTTGCACTAGTGTGAAAAGGAAGCGGTCAAAGAAATCGACAGAAGAGAAGGCCTCATCTTCCACTAAGGAAACAGCTAGCGCACTCTCTGAAGAAACCCCTTCTACACAGGCACGGGCCTCTAAGCATGATAATTTGTCGGTCCTAACAGACAAGACGAAGATTGCAGAAGTCAAGGACAATACTCTACTAGACGATTTTATCAAAATACCCCATAAGAAGAGTAAAATATCTAAAGCAGGTGAAGAACCACAACCCCCACAGGGTGTGGAACCCCATCCTGCACCAGTACAAGAAGAAGCACCAGCCCAAAAGGAAGAACCAGAAATAGAAGGAGGAGCTGAAGAAAAAGAAGAACTGAAGGAAGAAGAACCGAAAGAAGAAGAAGAGGTGGAAGAGCCTAAAAAAGAAAAGGAAAAACTAGATGAAGAGGAACTGGATGAAGAGGGACCCGAGGAAGAAGAGCAGAAGGAAGGAGATTGGGAAAAAGAGGGACCACATGAAGAAGAATTCCTTGATATGACCATGGCAGGTATGGAAGTCCCCGAGAAATTTACAGCCCCTATTGAGATAGAGGGAGAAAAAGAATTCGTGACTCCTGCTACCCGGATAGCTGAGTTAGAGCTCCAAGTGAAAAACTTGGAGCAACTTCTGACCAAAGCACAGGAGGAGAAAGAACAAAGCATAGGAGAATTGATGGTAGAGCTCAAACAAAAGAAAAGCAAGGTTAGAGTTTGGAAATAATGGACTGGATGTTGTTTCAAGCATTTGAAAAAGGTAGTAAAGAAGTTAAGGCACATCAAGAAGAAGAAGGTTGAAGTAGTGCAGCCTGAGGACAACATGCCAGAGTAGGATTGAGTTGGAGTGCTCAAAATTTTGAAGTTTTTTGTAGAGGTAAAGAGTTGTGTGAGGACACACAACAGTTTAGGATGGGATGATGTTAGTCCCCTAATTTGCATCCTTTTTTACCATATTTCCCCTCCCAAATCATAACCATTTACCCCTCTTTTACCTATCTTATGCGCCTTCATCTTGCACTAGTGCAAGAATGATGACACATTTTGCATTAACTTCATATTTTACATTTTCTAACTTAACTTAGCATTTATTAATTATTTATTATGTGATTTCTTGCTTACAATTACTTTCGTAACTTATCGATACCTCCTATGTTGCTTAATAGTTAAATTCTCACCTTGACCGCTGATCTTAGTGCAGATCAGATCTCGCACCAGTGCCAGCATCGTAAATCTTGGCAGAAAATCCAGATCTCTTTGATTGATGCCTAATTTTGCACTACCTTAGCCACAAACAACATGACATATCTGAAGGCAGTCGAGTCCCAGTTATGACAACAAGGCAATTTAGAGTAGCTGAGATCGGAGTTAGGAGGAACAAACAAATGGAGATAGCCACGGCTTGTTCTGTTAAAATGCCTAATTTTGAAGGCCGAAAGATTATTTTGCAATTGGTTATGTAATTCGTTGTAACGAAAGCTTATTTTGCAATCGGTTATGTAATTTGTTGTAACGAAAGCTTATTCTGCAATCGGCCATGTAACGAGTTAAACGATCCTTTTGGCCTTCGGCCAAGGATCTATATAAGGAGAAATGTAAATAGGATGAAATGCTTAATGGTTGATAGAGTTGTATAGAACAGAGATAGAACCAGGAAGGCGGTAACAGGCCTGTCTTTTGTTATCGTCCAAATATAGGTTGGATATGTAATCACGCATGTATTTTCCTTGATGATTTAATAAGAAAGGGAGCTATGCCTTACGTTTCATGAATCTTATTTTTATGTTTAACAACTGATGAATTGATACAGTACTGAGTAGTGTTTCCATTTGAAAGGGAAATGCGCTGGTTGGCTAGGGCCCAGCCAACCCAGCACGTTCTCCCTCTTTTCTGTTCTTGTAATTTATGTTTTTGAACTGCCAAGTGTGATTTAATTTACAGCATTTGAATTTCTATCTGGGTGAAAGCAGATTTGCAGTGTGAAGTAGTTAAATTTCCTTTTCTGCATCTGATTTTGAATTGGTTTTCCCTGCCTTGTTCGAGCAGGAGAAATTACCTGCACTAGTGCACGTTGGTGTGCTATTCACTTTCTACACGTTTGGTTTTGTCTTCCCCGCCTGGTTCAAGCAGGAGAAATTACCTGCACTAGTGCACATTGGTGTGCTATTCACTTTCTGCACGTTTAGTTTGGTTTTCCCCTCCTGGTTTGAGCAGGAGAAATTACCTGCACCAGTGCATGTTGGTGTGCTATTCACTTTCTGCATGTTTTGTTTGGCTCATCCCACCTGGTCTGAGTAGAAGAACTATTCCCGCACTAGTGCTAGATAGTGTGATGTAGCAAGCCTTTTTAGTTTACTTCTAATAGCTTTCTTGCTTTCATTAATGACAGGATAAATTATAAAGATTGTTTCTCTATTTTTGTACCTTGATAAACTCAAAAACATTCATCTTTTTGGTATGCAAACTGGCTTCATAACACTTGCAGTAATTAAGCATTTATTTCAAGAATTAAAAGTTAAAGTGTGAGAAGCTCTGATCGAGTACAAGAACTAGTTTCCTATTACTATATCTAAGTGCTTTGGACTTGAGAAAGTTCAAGATTTTCCACGAAGAAAAGCACTTTTAGTACAAACACAATTTTACACCTTCTGCATAAATCTCTGTTCCTGCACTAGTGCAAGTAGACTGCACTAGTGCAAGATCGATTCTTGCGAGAAGGACATCTTTACATAAGCAGGTTTCAAAGGCCCATATGTTGAAGACTACTAAGGTGTCTTTGCTAAAGAAAACACACTCCCAGTAGTTAATCAATAGTCAGTTAGAGTAATTTCCCCCTTTTATTTCTGAATCTCTTTGGCAAGTAGATTTCTTCTTGTTCCAACCTTAGATTCTTTTGATGGTTCAAGTTGCCTTTTCTCTATAGTTTGATTCCGCAATATTTCTTTTAAAGTAAGAATTGATATTAGAAACATTGATACCATCTCTGGCATTGCCTGTGCTTCGCCTCTAAGTTTACGAATCCCTCGGGTTGACAATTTAAGCGTTGAGGAGTTTACTTAAGTGTAATTATTGCACCCAACAGTCAGACAACCATATGATCACTCCTCTGAAGCTGCACTCAGAGAATAATTTGAAATATGTGCTCAGAACATTCTCCACCAGTGACCATGCCCACTCTAAGCCTGGGAACTCATGTCGGGCATAGACTGCATCTAGAATGTAGGCAGACATGTAAATCTCTGCATGCATGCCTTCGGGTGACTGTCGAGCCTTCGTGACTTACTCCTTCAACTGATGAGCCAGTATGCCAGACCAGTTGCATGGTCTTCCTTCTCTAGCCAGTTGGTCTAGCGTGACCACCCAACTCTGAGGGAAGGTATCAGTGCTCACTTGGTCACTCAGTCGACATGCAAATATGATCAAGTATTGGTATGCCATCCTCAATATCTTCGTCTTATAGATCTGATTAGGGGTCATCATTAAATGAGCTGGCTCCTTTAACCAATCCTTCATAATATCTTTGGAGTGGCCTCTATTGTTGGGCAAGTTGAACGGAGGGGTCATGACAGTCATGGGCTCGTTCATCTGATACATCTCATCATAGTCTTGTGCCCAGAAGGATGCAAGCTTCATCCCACTGACACTGCTCAAGGTCATCGTCTCAGGCTTAGTGTGAGAGATGATCTAGTGAATCATATCCACACATGGGAACATGGGGTATCTGCATGCAATCTGGTACAAGTCGTACTTATGAATGTTCCCGTACACAAGACGATCTTCAAGGTGTTCCCCAAAAGTACCTGCAAATGTTTCATTCACCTCTTTCCACTTTAGTTTGATGTCCTTGTCTAGATATAACTTCGTATCTTCATATATTAGCATGCTAGAGGACACCTGTTCAACTGTTGTTCCAACTGGAACACCATCAGTGTCATGGGATCTTGCTCTCTTGGAAGCCATTGAGACAGGTGAACACTTGAAAGATCTGGAAACAAGCAGCATGCATGGCAAGAAATATATTAGTAAAAAAAAAGCAAATCCGGGGAAGGACACAACACATATTTGGGGAACTGATGGGCAAGATTGCACAAATTTCACTGGGAGGCTGAGTGACTGGTTGCCAGAACTATGCAAAAGGTAGTCTAGACTAACTGGGAGGCTAGACTGGCTACTGGATCTGCAAAATGCGCAATCTAGTTGGTCAGTTGGCTATTGGGATTGTGCAATGCGCGATTCCACCTGGGAAAGACCGCTAACCCAGGGACAGATTTGCACAAATTTTTGGGCCAAGTAGCTACTGACCTCCAGAAATGTGCAATTTAGTCTAGGAGGCCAGTGCTGGGCAAGAATGCATAAATTTGGAGAGGAAGGTGAACCTTCCTTCTCCAGATTGTGCAATGCAACTGTTGGCTTGTTGGAGCCTGACCTAGGTTCAGAGTTATTTAGCCAAACAAATCTTGTACTACTGGCCCTTTCAGCAACAGTCCATGGAGCGCGGATTGAGGTCTCACTCGAAGCAGTATGGGGGGATGTTGGAACCAAGTTTCCGCACCCTTGAGATGTCTGAGGGGTTGATTTAGTCCAACTGTGAATACCTTCGTGCAGGTTACTTCACGCACTTCCCTGACCTGCGAGGCCTTCGCGCCTTGTTATATTTGCCTTCGTGCAGCCCTAACCAGGGGATGAGGAGCTTTCACACTGCTAGAGCAGCAATCTGCACTATTTCCCCAAGTCACCCCACGACTCTTACTTATCTTCTTATAACAGTTAGTTATCTTGGCATAAATAGATACCTTATATTATTTTCACTTATTCAGCACATTCATATAAGTTTGCGTAATAAATAAACAGTAAACTTGCAATTCATACCCAATATACTTCAATGCATAAAACAGGAAAAGATACACAGAAATATGGTAAAAATTCTCTTTATTAATGCTTCCAATGGTTACAGACTCAACCTGCCCTGCGCACTCAGCTGCAGGGGTCCGCGCACTCAGCTACGGACTACTAGGCCTTTGTGCACTCAGCTGCAGAGCCTTCTCCTACTCTACAACCCAAAGACACGACTCTACACTTTGACTCAATGCTTCCTTATTAAATCTTTATTCTTCAATCCCTTATATATATTTACACTTAGAGCCTCACTCTATTTATACAATCCCATGGTCCGCGGACCATGGGTAGAAATCTCCAGCTGACACTACATTTAGAAAAGTAAGGGCAGATAACCTTATGACTCAATTACAACTTCGCGCTCCGCCCCCACAAATCGCGGAGTCTTTGCATCAGACATAGTCAAAACTTGGACTTTAAGCCCCAAAACTTGCCTTGGGGGGATCCCACAACCAACAGGCCCCCAACACAAACATCGTGACTCGCCCTCGAGTCACTTTGTCAGTGTGGAGATCTTCGCGCAGAGACCTCCCAACTCTGCTTGGACTACTGCAAGGTCTGCAGCGCACTGAGCAGCTGCCTGCTATTTCTCTTTTACGTGTTGTTCTGAGGCCGCGGTGATGGAGCTTCTCCCTTGTATCTATTCCTGTGTCTCCTGCATCTGTGTGAGCTTGCCTTCAATTGCTGTGGTGATTATGAAGGCCTCATCAATCCAAGGCTAAACACACGCCTTCAAAACCGCTTCTCCATGTTGTGTCGCATCTACTTACTCCTTAAACGCTTTGGCCTGTTGCATTCACACAAGCCTCTATGTGAGGACCATCGTTTGCGCGGTCCCTTTGACGTTGTCATAATGCTGTTGTATCTCACACGCCTCTATTTCTAAGCGTTGTATGTGCGGGTCCTCCTGCAGATTAGTGAGGACCTTGAACGATTCTTCCAACATTTTGGTGCAGTCCCTCACTGCACTGCTGATCTCCTCCATCCCCGATGTAATGGCGTTGGCATGTTGTTCCCTGAACTCTGGAGGAGTTGAGGGCCACGCCTTCAACCGCAGCTCTGCTATCTGAAGGTTCAGCTCTAGCTAAACCTTGGCCATTTCTTCTCACGCCTCGCACACCCTTGCTGCTAATACCTAGATGCACGCCTCTGCTGGGGCTTGTGCTGGGATGGCTAGCTCAGGGACCATCTGGCAGGATTCTTCAATTACCTGTACCATCTGCCTATTCTGAGACATGACAATGGTAAATTTTAAGGGCCAATTTTAGCCCAAGGGCGAAATTTTTGGGGTTTTTCATTTTAGAGGGGCGAAATTTTTATAAAACACCCATTTTATATATTTAGCCCAACTTTTATTTAAAAAATAATTATTTTTTTCATTTTAGCCCCCAAAAAAGGGGCGGATAAACTATGAAAAGACTCATTTTACCCGATTTGTCTGGTTTGGGAGGTTATATTCCATTACAATCACCCGATTTTCTGCTTTGCAATGTTAAATTCGTTTGCAATCACTCATTTTCTGGTTTGGGAGGTAGTTTGGGAGGTTGTATTTGGTCCCAATAAATAAAAATAAAAATAAAGTGGAGGTATGGTAAATAAATAAAGCCTATTTTTATACTTACTCCAAAGGTATGGTAAATAAATAAAAATATAAATAAACTAGAGGTATGGTAAATAAATAAAACCTCTTTTTATATTTAGTCCATAACCCTCTTTCTATTTAAGAAGGCTCAAAAAAGAGGTTTTATTTAAGTGAATGCTATGCGCCAAATACCATATTTAAAAAGGCTCAAAAGAGAGGTTTTATTTAAGTAAATCCTATGCACCAAATACCATATTTATAGAAAAGGTATGGTAAACTAATAAAAATATAAATAAATGAGAGGTATGGTATAAATAATTTTTTTATATATATTTACTCCATAAGTCACCTTATATTTACGGACACTCAAAAATGCATTATATTTAGGTGAAGCCTATGGGCCAAATACCATGGACCAAATTATTATTAATACCATGCAAAAAAACATTATTAACCCTAATATTAGTATTAATAAAAATAAAGATGGCACATGGTATTGACCCACGGTATTCACATGGAATGTAGCCTATTTAAAGGGGGGAATTAAACCAACATAGATCCATATTTACTCTCGATCTAGTAAGCCATGAGAGGGACCAAATATCGTGATATGAAAAATAGAATAGAGTGAAAAAACATTTGATTCCTCTCAGGACTTGGTAGATCAAGAGTAAAAATGGATCTTGTAATTTAATGTCACTTAAACATTTTAACTTGGTTAAAAAAAAAAAAAAATAGAAATCAATTATTAATTTTATTAATTTTTATAAATTGCTAATAGTAGTTTTTAAGCTCCAGGTTTATGATAACCCATGGTATTGACCCAAGGTAATACCATGGTATTCATGTGAGCATAGACTATTTAAAGGGGAAATTCTATCATCTTAGATCCATCTTAATTCTAGGTCTACCAAGTGCTGAGAGGGATAAATAGATTTCATCCCTCTAAGAGTGGTAGATGTGGAGTTAAGATGGATATAGGTTGGTTTTTATGATAATGAAGATATTAAATAGACTTAGGAAATTATATTGTAAAAAACATATTAGGGTGAATGGTTAAAGCTACATTTATTCACTTCACAAAATTTAGTAAAAAATACCAATATCTCCATTAATATTGGTTTTTCTGATTTAACAAAAAAAAAATCAAAATAGTGAAATCTTATCACTCTTTTAGCATCACCTTGTAGAAGAGAGATAGTCACTGCCCAGATTTCCCACCATTTTTCAAATGTTCTCAATATGATATCTTCATGAAAAAGTTAAGGTGCTGATATTGGATTGATTGTTTGAAAAATATGTTGATTTGTACAACATTTCATCTTCTCTGTTATTCTTAGTTCGCCATAATGATATATATGGGTTGGGCCGCTACACCATATTCCATATTGTCCTAAAAGGCGAAGATTGTGCACCAAAAAGGAAATTAATCCGCATGTTACAACACTGTTAAAAAATGCAAGATGTATGAAGGTAGTGAATTATGCTAATAAGAAATTTAGATTTGGAGAGATGTAATTAAATTTATTATTTAATTGAAGATTTCCAATTAAAATAATAATAAATCTACATTTATATATTTATATATTGATTGGAAGGGTTCTAACAATGGTCACTTCTTTCCATTAGATCCCCTTCAGACCTTTGGGATATCTACTACTTTCTTATATTATATAGTTGGGGCTTGCTACTTGTTGGCATGTTGGGGTAAACAAACTTGATGTGTTTTTTTTATCTCACAGTTGGAGTCTATGGAATAAGAAAGAAATTTGATAGCTTGAAAAAAGTGGTAGAGAAAAGATTAATCTCTCATGCCTTGACAGAACTGGTGGTCAAGATCAACACCACAAGAACTTTGTTGTGGAATATTATCAAAACTAATAGAAGGATATGAAAGAGTGTATAGTAGGAACCTTGACAAACATGGCCACTGAAACTTGCAACATTGTTTGTAGGAAGAGAAAATTATGTTTCTTTTTTCCAAGCATGTATGTTAGTATATTCCAGTTTAATGAATATGTTTTCCTATTATCATATATGGTTACATACTTTAACAAAACATTCACCAAGACTTCACAATGTTTTATTATTCAGTGAAATATCTGCCAAGATCTTACAAGATTTTATAATTTAGCGAAAGATTCACCATGAATTTACAAGATAATATAATCTGGTGAGAGATTCACCAAAAAAATTCTATATACATATTATATTATTGATAAAATCACCTCCAATTTTTCCTATGTATCGCGGGGATTCGCCCATTAATTATAAATATAAATTTAGGGTGGTTCTTAAAATTTTACCTGGACACGACTTTGTCACACTGCAAGCTCAATTGGTCCATGTTGATCCTTTGTTCACTCAACACCTGCAATGCGCAGCTCTCCCTAGCCCGCAGTTCTGCAGTAATCCCATCCTTCAGAACATAGAGAATCTCCCAAGAGAGCGTAGCCATTTTGATCCCTATTCCCTTCAATGTACTAACCATAGGATTGTTGGCCTCATTTGTTGTAACCAGTTCCCCTTCTGGCAGCACTATTGTGTTGGTCGTATGAGCGCACAACATTTCCTCGGCTGTAGTTGTTCCTACTATGAGGCTAGTCGAGAGAGTACCAGCCTGAGGAGTGCGTACCTACAACTCCTAAATTTGTGCTCAGAGGGCCACCAACAAAATCTGATTCTCCTTCGTAAAGTTCTGGAGGGCCTTTATGGTGATGTCATGCACCATCTCACCTATATCATGCAGATCTCCCTCAGTAAGGGTGATCGGGTCGAAATACATCTTCAAGGCTTTTACCTTCTTGCGAGACCCCATCTGCTCTAGCGCTTCAATAGTGTCGACGTTGTCTGTGGGTCCGTGCTGCCCTCCTCTACCTCTATTTTCATCTCTTGCTCCTGCTCAGGCAAAGGCAACTTATGGCCTGCGCGTTTTGTTTATGTTGTTTTGTTGCTATCTACGCAGCATCTCGTGCTTCCTGTTCCTTTGCTGCTGCTACTCCTTTCCCTCTCTTTTTTGCCATCTATGTCATGCACAGTTTTGCCTCCTCCTTCTTTCTCTATGCAGTAGACTTTTCCACCGTAGAGATGTCTGGAGCATGCCATTTCAGCGGCCATGTCTCAAGTACATCGAAGATCAGATCATCTGTGAATGGAGTTGGGAATGGGTCATGCACACAAGCGTCATTCAATTTTCTGAGATCCACGCATATTCTTATCTCGGCCTTCTGATTCTTTTCCTGCACCACCATAGGGCTTACCTAATCAGATTCTTCCACCAGCTCAATGATTCCTACTGCGAGCACTTTGTCTAGTTCTACGCAGACCTTTTCCTTGTATTTCAGATTCAAGCGATAAGGCCTCTGCATAACTGACTTCGCATCGGGCTTTAATGTGATCCCCATCATTCCTAAATCTCCAATGATTCCTTTTAAGTTCATGATCGTGGTTAGGAATAGGTCATGGTACTCGCGGAGTAACTCAGCAACCTTATCCACCCTCGCGTCATCCCAGTAGTCGTCGAGCGTTGAATACTTAGGTTTGGCTTCCGTACCAATGTTCACCTACTTTGTCTTTACCGACGCAGTTATGGCAGGGTCTTCAATCAACGGTCCTTGAACCTCATGATGGCCTTCAGTTTATGGAATGTTAACTTTTTGAGGATCCTCATCGTCTTATTCATTATTTACATTATAACACTCCAGCCCATAGCTTAGCTGAGTAGCCCACTCAGGCTGAATCAATTTTATTGGCTCTTGGGTTATCTTAAAGATAGCTACTTTTACTACTTGTAGCGCATCATCGACAGTGTCCCACCAACGATCCTCAAACGTGAAGGTTAACATGAACCCTTCACGCAAGATATCCCATTCACCCATCCCATGGTTGAGCTCTATCTCTATATACCAATTCATGGGTATAACATCTAGGGTATGACAGAACAGGTGCACCCACTCAGGTTGTGGCTCTTCCCCATAGACCTTTGCATGTTGTTTGTATGGCCAAGGGAGAACAGAGACCTTCCTGCAGAGATGGGTTGCTATGTTGGATCAGCTGGAAAGTGAAGGAAAACCTTCCAACTGGTCTGACATGTTCTCAACATTGAAGGAGATGTGAAGTAGATGTCATGGAGCACATTAGAATGTAAGGTAGAGTAGATTTTATTTTGTAATTTTGTTTTGATTTCATTATGTCATTTGATTGCTTTTAAGTTTAATATATTAGATTTTCCATTCATGCAATTTTAATTCATGCAAGTGTGTTCAACCAGTTGATTGTAGATTAGTTTTTCTTTACATGTTTTTGCATCAAATAGTGACATGAGATTTGCCTCTCTGCTGAAATTTTTCTTAAGCTTTTCAATTTCAATTATGATTTGATTTCAGACTTATTTATTTGTTGTTGTTAGTTAGTTTAGATATCAAATTCTTCATGTCATTTGATGTTATCTCCAGAGCCATGGCTTAACCCCAAAAAGCTACTTGGCAAGCTATCGGATTATGAGTGAAGTGATTTGATTTTACTTTCATCTCTGCAATTAGATATCAGGTTCTTCATGTTATTGACGTTATCTCCAGAGCCATGGCTTAACCCCGAAAAGCTACTTGGCGAGCTATCAGATTATAAGTGAAGTGACTTGATTTTACTTTCATTTGCAAGTAGGTAATTTAGATATCAGGTTCTTCATGTTATTGACGTTATCTCCAGAGCCATGGCTTAACCCCGAAAAGCTACTTGGCGAGCTATCGGATTATAAGTGAAGTGACTTGATTTTACTTTCATTTGCAAGTAGGTAATTTAGATATCAATTCTTCATGTTATTGACGTTATCTCCGGAGCCATGGCTTAACCCAGAAAAGCTACTTGGCGAGCTATCGGATTATAAGTGAAGTAAATTGATCTTGCTTTCGTTAGTCTACAATTTTTGGTTTGTTTGAGTGCAATAGTTTAGATTTTATTTCTGTAATTAGATGGGCAGCAGAGACAGTGATTTCATGATCAGTATTTCATTTTTTGTTTGATTTAAGTAGCTGCATATTTACATTCCTATTCAAGTATTAATAGCATGTTTTGAGATCTTTTGAAGTGATAAGTTTTGGAAGTTACCATAAGGGATATAAACCTTGTCTCAAAATCTACATCCATAGTTGACCTTTAAAATATTCTTAAGACCTTAGAATCAGATTTCCATTTGCGTTAAACACTTTAGGAAACCAACAAGAACAAAACCCCAAAAACAACATAAACTATAAAACAACGAAGTAAGAAAAATGTTAACTAAGCACATATGGTGCACCACACTTCATTAATTTACGATACCCGGATTGATAATTTATGTAGAGAAATTTAAGACGTTAAATTGACTAGACACTAATGAATGTTTCCTTCTTTATATTGTCATCCGTGACTCCCTGTGCTTCCTGTACAGCTTTTATCACGAACCAAAACTAGTCTGGATCTTCATTCCCTACTCCCTTGAACACTGGTAGCTTTATCGCGCTTGGCATATTGCTTCGCGGTGGTGGCGAAGGTGGTATGGGTGGCAACAAGGGTGAAGACGGTGAAACTAGCAGCGGTGTGGGTGGGGGTGGTATGCGCGGAATTCTCTGCCTTATCAGATTGATCGCACTTCTTGGCAAGACCTTTGTGAGCTCTTCTTCACCCCCTCGTGGAGGTGAAATCAATGGGTTAGTTTCTAGTTCTATTCTACCTTTGTTTTTGTAGATTCTCCCACTTCGTGTAGCCCCAAACATCAATTTATTCACATAACCTACCTTTCACAAAGTCACATTTTAATCCAAATGTTTAAAGATTTAACGTAATTACCTCGCAGTCCTTTGAGGAAGTGTCGTTCTGCCTCGCTATAACTGACTGAAGTATCTACTGTGAATTCAGTGACGAATCCTCCTATGATTCGATCGAGCCAGTGATTGACAACACATGTGATCTTATCTTCCAATGCTTCCAGTCTACGCACCAATTCTGGAGTCCACACAATCGGTTTGTCGAGTTTACACCTTCCTTGGCTATCTACTAGCTTCGCGATCCACTCATACAACTCAGTGGGGAAGGATGCAAAGAAAATTTCATGGATCTCTGTGTATAAGTAGCAGTCTAACCACTCTTCCTTTGATAGTCGCAGATTCCTATTTTCCTACACCACGAACTCGTGAATCTTCCTGTCCAACCAATCTTCAATTACTTTCTTTGTTAGATTCCAGTGATACAACATCATACATCTCCATGCAGATCCCGGTCCTGGCAACGAAACCATTTGTTGGCTTGTTGGGACTTGACCCAGATTCAGAGTTAATTAGCCAAACAAATCCTGGTACTACTGGCCCTTTCGGCAACAGTTCGCAGAGCCCGGACTGAGGTCTCACCCAAAGTAATATGGGAGGGTGCTAGAACCAGGTTTCCGTACCCTTGAGATGTCTAAGAGGTTCGAGTGGTCCCACTGTTTGTCCCTGTGCGCAGGTCACTCCATGCACTTCCCTATCCCTTACACCCTGATACACTACCTTCGCGCAGCCCTAACCAAGGAGTGTGGAGCTTCCACGCTGCTAGATCCATGCTCTGTGCTATTACCCGTGATCTTACTTATATTCTTATACTAGTTAATTACCTTCGCGTACTTGAATGTCTTATGTTATAATTAGTTATACAAAACGTTCAAATAAGTTCGCGTGGCATATAAATAGTAATACTTGCAAATTATACCCAATCATATATTAAACCATAAAAATATGCACAGAAATACGATAAACTTTCTCTTTATTGAATCTTTCAGTGGTTACAGACTCAACCTGACCTGCACACTCAGCTTCAAGGGTCCATGCACTTAGATGCGTACTATTAGGCCTCTGCGCACTCAGTTGTAGAGCCTTCCCCTACTCTACGACCCAAAGACACACTTTAAACTGCTTCTCAATCACTTAGACCTCTCATGCCCCCTTTTTTATATTCCATATTTATTATTCGTTCTCTTATACACTTACAGCCTCGCTCTATTTATACAATCCCATGGTCCGCGGACCATGGGTAGGTCTATTAAGCCGACATTAGATTACAAAATGAGGGAATATAACCCTGTGACTCTATCGTAATTTCGCGCTCCATGCCCGCAATTTGCGGAGCTTTTACAAAAGGATTCGGCCAACACTTGGGCTTTAAGCCCCAAAACATGTCTTGGGGGGATTCCATGCCCAACAACCTTCCATATTTTAAACTCTTCATGTCAAACCCAAGGGTTATGAATGGTCTAACTTAGGATCTATGGAAATGGAACCCAACAAAATACATTTAGTATCTAATATTTTTTCTCTTAACCTCGATTCCCAAACATATTTCTAAATTGACACCAATCTGAGATAAATTTGAAGACTATTCATGTATAATTTTGGTAGTTTCTTTGAAGAACACTTGATGAATGTTAAATGTAAATGAAGAGTCAATTTTTATGGTTATTTTCATATTAATTATGTTTTGATTCAAATATATGAATTTAATACAGAGAAATTTACATTTTCCCAGAGATTTCATTTAATGGATGTAATGAATTCTTCATGTTCCTTACTTTCTTGTGACACATTATAGGAGAAAATAAGGTATATGAATTTTTAAATTCTACTAAATTTTGTGACAATAACTAAGTTTGAAACAACATTATGCATTCATTTTACAACTTTTACAACTAGTACACATTTAAAAGAAAGATGTATATATATATATATATATATATATATATATATATATATATATATATATATATATTATATTGCTTTATTTTTGAGTGATCACTACCTTTTTTACCAATGTTTAGGCCAAGAACCAATAAATTAGAACATTACACCTAAGGGCTAGAAAAATATATTGAGCAACACTAGATAGAAATAAATGGCCATGTACGTTGATTTGAATAGAATATCTTAAACATAGTAGCAAAATAAGATTGCACTTAAATGTTCTAAGGCTCTACATTACAGCACAATGTAGTGTGACTATGGGGCCCAAACATGCAACAACAAAAAAAACATAATTGAAAACAAACATATTACTTTGTGGAGCTTTAAACATGTAGCTCTATACAATTTTTACAAATAAATACAAATTTGATTCAACCAACAAATAAAAAAGGATATGCTTCCCTCATTGAATCAATGATTTTCCAAGTGGCTTTCTCAAACCCAAATGGCCTCAACTGCACGTTGACTAGCTCTATTGCTTGTTTATAGAGCATCATGCTCCTCTAGTCTAAGATGCATAGTGGCTCCACCAGAAACTCTCCCTTTGGTTCCACTTTTAGCACACACCAATCAATCACATGATTAGAATCATGTACATATATTTTAATCAAAGAAACATGGAAAATGTTATGGACATTTACTAATGGAGGTAAGGCCAACCTATCAGCCACTAGTACAATCCTTTCAAGGATATCAATAGGCCCACAATATCATGGTGCAAACTTGGCACATGACCCAATCTTCAAGGAAATTTTATTGGGCTTAATACTCAAGTAAAAATGTTCCCCAACTTGGAACTCTTTATGCACCCTATGCTGATCTGTATAGCTTTTTTTCATGTCCATTTCCAACTTGAAATTTAGCTTGACGATATAAATTTGTTGTTCCATCTCCTTGAGCATATTAGGGCCAATAAGGAACATGTTCACTGGGTCATTCCATCTTATAGGAGTATTGCAACTTCTCCTAAACAGTGCCTCAAATGAGCTCATCTTTATGGATTCTTGGAACCCATTGTCATTTGCAAACTCAAAAAGTGGGAGATAATCTTCCCACTTCTTGGATTGGTGCTGTTGGAAATATTGAGGGGGGGGGGGGGGGGGGGGTGGGCTGAATCAGTATTTCTTTTCAATTGTTCTTTTTATCACCAAAAACATTTATATATGGAACACAGAAATAGATAGCTGAAATAAATGCTTTTATTAATACAATCAATGCAGTGAAATAGATACAATATATAAATGGTTTCAATCAGTTTCCAAGCACCAACTCTGTTTTGCCAAGGCAACAGTCCTGGACTTAGGAGCACCAACTCCCAAGGACTCCAATCCTTTCAATGTTGAGGCTCCAACCCCGTGGGCTCCAACCCTTTATTATGAACTGTTAGAATCTGTTTTGTTGTACTTCTCTGCTCCCAAGCCTACTGAGCTTATGCTTCACTTCTGTTCTCCTGCTTCTCCCACCTCTGCCTAAACTTCGGCTTCCTCTCACTCTGATTATTCACACACATGCCCCTTTCCTTGTTTGTCCTGTTTTTATGTGTTCCTGATGCCTCTGACTTTTGATTTTTGCTTTCCGCTGGCTCTTCAGCTTCCTCAATGCTCGCTTCAGCTTCCTCTGTGTTGGCTTGTCCTCTTCGGCTTCCCATTCTTCATGTCGCTTTGGCTTCCTCTGTGCTGGCTTGTCCTTCAGCTTCCTAGCTTTTCAACTTCCTCCATCTCTTCATGTTCACCAACACTCCAGGGACACATTGATTCAACGGTAAGGACCGAAATACACGAAGAAAAACTGTTGCATATTAAAAACTGTAACAAAGGCCCTTTTTCAATAAGAATATGCATACACAGGAATTTATTGTTTACAGAGAGATTTCATTGGAGAGACAGTACCAACAAGGAGGCCCTACCTGCCACGTCATCATCGCAATCGCAATCGAAATTTTTCAGGCCTACTGAACTATTGGAACCATTATTATAAGCTTTTGGCCTAAAAAACCCTAGGCAATACAAATATTGAAATACACAGGAATATATGAAAAAACTAACCAAAACGCTTAAGTGCAGACTTCAAAATCATTACACTAGCATCTATAACTGCATCGGGTCCACTGTGTAATCACAGTTGGCAGTTGCAGCTTCCAGAAGTCTTGTATAGGTCGAGCTCATGACATTGTCGATGGCCGATGGCCGATTCTCCTGCGGATGTGATATAGCATTATGTCAAACTGTAATGTTGCATCGGGTCTGAAACATATATGGCAATCAACGCTTTCAAGAGTGACAGCCCTTTGTATATTGTTATATGCGAGTACCAATAGGCGGATGCGATATAACAATAGACCATTGCATAATGTTGCAGCAGGTCCGCAACACATCGCAATTAGATATATATATATATATATATATATATATATATATATATATATATATATATATATATATATATATATATATATATATATATATATATATATATATCGCAATTCGTATGTTTTAACGTGGCAAGGCTTAAAACCCGAATATATGAAATACACGTAAAAGCATGCTTCAGAACACTTGGTAGACTTCACCTTTTTATACACCTGGACAGATATGTCTCGTCAGCTCCGCACATATATATCATTGTTGGGGGTTTCGGGTAGTGGCTCATAGTTTATTCCGATATACAAACTATTTTCCGCCTCCGACAGTGATCTTGCATATATTTGTATGTTTTCGGCCTCTGATAGTGTATATTGCATATATATATGTTTTCTGCCTCTTTTAACTCATCCGCCTCCTTTAACTCTTCCGCATATATATATATATATATGTATTCCGCTCTGCCTCTATGCTCCTATGATCTGTCTTTTGATAGTTCATTTGTGGCATATATTGCTCCTGATAGTACTTCTTTGGCATACCTTGCTCCCGATAGTCCTTCTTTGGCATATATATATATATATATATATATATATATATATATATATATATATATATATATATATATATATATATATATATATATATATATATATATGGCTCCTCTTGTAGCTTTGATAGCTCTGTTTTGCCTCCTCTGGCTCCTAGATATTGCCATATTGACATCAATGACAATCTATGTTTTATTGATGGAAATATTCTTCTTCTCTCCCCCTTTGACATCAATGGCAAAGGAATGCATACAGACTCCCCCTGTCGAATTGCTCCCCCTGTAGAACTACTCTCCCTGTCCTACAACATATTTATGAATGAACTTAAGTGATGCTAAAGAGATAACCTCCATCTTTTGATGAAGATTCTCAAATGCTTCTCGAGGAAGAGGTTTTGTGAAAATATCAGTTATCTGCTCCTTTGTGTTGATATATTCCAAAATGATGTTTTGTTCGGCTACTTATTCACGAAGGAAATGATACTTGATTGGTATATGTTTGCTATTTGAGTGCATCACTAGATTTTTGTTGAGACTTATAACACTTGTGTTATCACAATAGATGGTAATTGGTTGATCTCTACCTATGTTGGCATATTTTAGAGCTTCCTTCATCCATAGTATTTGAGTGCAACAGTCTGCTATAGCTATATACTCAACTTCGGATGTGGATAATGATATGGATGTCCGTTTTTTGCTGAGCCAAGATACTAAATAGTCTCCCAGGAAGAATGCATTTCCACTAGTACTTTTTCGATCATCTACACTTCTAGCCCAATCAACATCGGTGTATGCAGTTACAGTCAAATTTGAGCTCTTAGCGTACCAAAGATGGAAATTAGGAGTTCCTTTTCGGTATCTGAGAATTCTTTTTACAGCTAACAAATGGGATTGTTTAGGAGCTGATTGAAATCTTCCAACCATTCCTACTACCTGCATTATATCGGGTCTCGTAGCAGTTAAGTACAAAAGGGCTCCAATTATTGACCTGTAATGAGTTGCATCTATTGGAGGGAAGTCATGATTTTTGCTCAATTTGCAATTTGTGGTCATAGGTGTGCTCATGGGTGCACAGTCTTCCATTCCATATCTTTTAAGCATGTCTTTAAGATATTTGGCTTGAGATATAAACAATCCTACTCTGGTTTGAGATACTTGTAGTCCAAGGAAGTGAGATAACTCTCCTATCATCGACATCTCGAACAAACAAGTGTGACTGGTAACTTACCTTCATCCGTCGTTATGTAGAGATTACTTCCTGCCACTCCCTTCTTGAAGCCTTGTTGTTGTAGATAGTGATCCAATCTTGCATACCAAGCTCTAGGATCTTGTTTCAACCCATATAATGCCTTTTTCAACTTACAGACTAAGTCTTTTCCTTCTATTATATCAAACCCTTCTGGTTGCTCCATGTAGACTTCTTCCTTGAGTTCGCCATTCAGAAATTATGATTTTACATCCATTTGATAGATTTTGAATCCTTTTGAGCAAGAAAATGGCAAGAATATCCTGATAGCTTCCACATGAGCTACTGGTGCAAATGTTTCTTCAAAGTCAATTCCTTCAATTTGTGAATAGCCTTTACAAACAAGCCTTGCCTTGTTTCTGATGATTTGTCCATCTTCATTCTTTTTGTTTTTGAATACCCACTTGGTTCCTATAATGTTTTTGTCCTTTGGACTAGGTACTAGCTCCCATGTCTCATTCTTCTCAATTTGTGACATTTCTTCTTCCATGGCTTTTAACTAATGAGGATCCTTACTTGCTTGAGTACATTTTCTGGTTCTATCATGGATAGAAGATCAATATCATATTTCTTTGGTGTAATTATCATCCTTCTTTGGGTTTTCATCCCTTCATCTCTATTGCCAATAATCTTCTCTTCTGGATGATATTTCTGGAGAAACTTCACCTTTGAAGGGGCATGAGGTGGTTCTTTTTCATTGGCTTCTTCTTGATCTATTTCTTCTTTTTCAGGTTCTTCTTCTTCTTCAATGAGAGGATCAACTTCATGTTCTTCATTTTCCTTTTCTTGAAGGCCTTCATCAATCTTTACATCAATTATTTCCACTATTTTCCTTAGTCGATTATTGTAGCACTTGTAGGCTTTGCTCCGTGTAGAGTATCCAAGGAAGATCCCTTCATCAACCCGAGAATCAAACTTTCCTGGTGAGCCATCATTGATTTTTATGAAGCACTTGCTTCCAAAGATCTTGAAGTACTTTACTGAAGCAAGTCTTCCTTTCCATAGTTCATAAGGATTTTTTTCATAATTTGGTCTTAATTGAGTTCAATTCAAGGTATAGACAGCTGTCCTGACTGCTTCTCTCCAAAATTTTGGCTGCAAATCTGCTGCTAATAACATTGTTCTTTCCATTTCTTGAACTGTTCGGTTTCTTCTTTCAACTACCCCATTTTGCTGGGGTGTTCTGGCAGCAGAGAATTCTCTTTTAATTCCATGTATTTTGCAGAACTCATTAAATTCTTTTGATGTGAATTCTCCCCCTCTATCTGTTCTGAGGCACTTAATCTTGGAGTCCTTTTCATTTTCTACAAGAGATTTAAGATTTATAAAACAATCAAATGCTTCATATTTATATTTTATAAAATATATCCACATCATTCTAGTATAGTCATCAACAAATAAAACAAAGTACCTTTCTCCTTGGAGTGCCAGATTTCTAGTTGGTCCACATAAATCAGCATGGATGATCTCCAAAGGCTTTGATGTAGAGAACTCCTTGGTCTTGTGGCTAGTTCTGGTTTGCTTTCCCTCTTGACATGGACCACATATTCCTTGATTTGGTTTGAATAACTTTGGGATGTCTCGTATAGCTTTAATCTTGTTGATATTGATCAATTTCTCAATGCTTGTATGTCCAAGTCACTTGTGCCACAACCAACTTTCATCCGTTTGACTTAAGTAGCATTTATCTTCTTGAATCTTGTTCAAAATGTAAATGTTGTTTAGTTTTCTAACTCCTTTCGCCACAAGTTTCCCCAAGGAAGAGTTCCTTATTTCACAGTCTTTGGTGCTAAAGACAACATTATGTCCTTGATCACAGATTTGGCTGACACTCAGGAGGTTGTGTTTGAGCGCATTTACTAGCAGAGCATTTTGAGCTTTTCCTTTTCCATTGATAAGAGTAACAGTTCCTTTTCCAGCAATTCTGGCAGATCCACTTCCAAAGGATACATTTCCTTCCTTTTTGCTCAATGAGACAAACTTCCTTTTGTCCCATGTCATGTGTCTGGAGCACCCACTATCCACAAACCAATGATTTTCATTATTTTGAGCATATAGAGCCAACCTACATTTATTTGCGTTGGGATTCTCACTTCTTGCTTTTCCTCTTTTAAGTGGGCAATTTTTTTTCATAGTGTCCATTATTGTAGCATAATGAGCAAATCATATCAAATTTGGTCAAGGGATCAAATGAATTGTAGGTCTTGATTTGTCCCTACCTTTTGGGGCCATATGGTTTGTTTATTTGATCCTTTAGTTTTGGTGTTTCATTCTTGCAAGCCATGCAATGTCTAGCTTGATGACAAAAATTTTTACAATAGAAACAATGTCCAAGAAAGATAGTTTCATACCTATTGTAACAGCCATGATTTGAATCAACATTCATCCTTGGAATTACTCCTGCTACATTCTTTGGATTTGAGATGGGCCTTTGATGGAATATTGGTTTGTATCTGTTGTAATATCCATGATTCGAATCCACATTCTTCTTTGGAGTGATTCTCTCTTCATTCTTTGGATCTGGGAAGCGCCTTTGATGAAATACTCTTTCTTCTTTTGGGTTGCTGGAAAGTACATCACCATAGCTTTTCGCACTATTCTTAGTGCTTGATGATTCTCCTTTAAAAACTATTCTAGATTTTTCATGTTGAGGTTTTTGACTTTTTAGGAAAGTCTTAAGTATTTGAGAGCTTTTCCAACCCTTTTTAACTTACTCCAATTCCTTCCTCAGAGATACTATTTCAGCTTCACGTTCTTCACAAGTTTCTTCTTTTTCTTTTAGCTTTGTTTCCAAGAGATCTTCCCTTCTTTTTGTTTCCTCGTTTTCCACCTTGAGAGAAATGATTTTATTCCGTAATTTCTCATTTTTTTCAATGGAACTTATTAATAGTTTATCTACATTTCCTTCTAGCCCTGGGTCATCATCATTTGTGAATGCCATGAATAATGTTTCTTGGCTTTCAGATGGTCACTTTCTTCATCTAATTTCTTTTTGATGACTATAAATTCATCTTCATCAGACTCATCTTGCTTAGAGAAGAGGTTCTTCTTATTGATCCATTTCTTTTTTTATACCATTCTTTTAGAATTTCCTTCATCATCACTATCATGCTTATGAGGACATTTTGCAATATAATGACCTATTTTTTCACATTTGAAACAGATAAGAGGGTACTTACCTTTTAGCTTAGATCCTTGCTTCATCTTTCGTACAAATTGTGCCAATTCGGATTCCACATCGAAATCATCACTACTATCATTCCTTTCTTTATCCTTCTTTCATTTTGAAGCCTTGAATGTTGAATCTTTAGAGCTTGGGCCACCTTTCCTCATCTCATAGGCAATGAGGATTCCATGGATTTCATCCATCTTGAGAGTATTTATCTCCTTTATTTCTTCTATGGCACTTATTTTGGAGTCAAATATATTTGGAAGAGATCTTAAGACCTTTTGAACAATGGTACTTTCTTCAATGTTTTTGTCCAATCCTTTAAGAGAGTTGACCACTTCAGCTACTCGGAGAAAGTATGATGCAATATCTTCTTCGTCATCCATTTTCAAACTTTCAAATTGCCTTCTATGAGTTTGAAGCTTTGCCTTCTTGACTTTAAGTCCCCTGTGGGATAAGCTAATTAGCTTATCCCACATTTCTTTGGCAGAGTTACAATTCATGACTTTTGTAAACTCAGAATCAGTGATTCCACTAGTGATGGAGTTCAAGGCTTTTGCATTTGCAATGTAGGCTTTCCTCTCCTCTTAATCTTTTGGAAGATTGGAAGGAATTGGGTACTCATTTAGAACTGAATGCCTGACTTCAGGTCCAAGGGACATTAAGTAGTAGGTCATTCTCTTTTTCCAAAAACCAAAATTGGTGTCATCAAACAGAGGAGCTCTTCCTGACGCTTCGTGATTTCTCATCATGACTACAAATCCTTCTTCAAGTTGTTAGGCTAATATGAAAAAGTCCTCTCTGATACCAATTGTTGGAAATACTGGGGGGGGTGAATCAGTATTTCTTTTCAATTGTTCTTTTTATCACCAAAAACATTTATATATGGAACACAGAAATAGATAGCTAAAATAAATGCTTTTATTAATACAATCAGTGTAATGAAATAGATAGAATATATATAAATGGTTGCAATCAATTTCCAAGCACCAACTTGGACTTTTGTGAGGCTCCAACCTCCAAAGCACCAACTCTATTTTTCCAAGGCAACAGTCCTGGACTTAGGAGCACCAACTCCCAAGGACTCCAATCCTTTCAATTCTGAGGCTCCAACCCCGTGGGCTCCAACCCTTTATTATGAACTGTTAGAATATGTTTTGTTGTAGTTCCCTGCTCCCAAGCCTATTGAGCTTATGCTTCACTTCCGTTCTCCTACTTCTCCCACCTCTGCCTGAACTTTGGCATCCTCTCACTCTAATTATTCACACACACGCCCCTTTCCTTTTTTTCCTATTTTTATGTGTTCCTGATGCCTCTGACTGTTGGTTTCCTCTTTCAACTGGCTCTTCGGCTAACTCAACGCTCGCTTCAACTTCCTCTGCGTTGGCTTGTCCTCTTCGGCTTCCCATTCTTCATGTCACTTTGGCTTCCTCTGCATTGCCTTGTCCTTTGGCTTCACGGCTTTTCGGCTTCCTCCATATCTTCGTGTTCACCAACACTCCAGGGACACGTTGATTCAACAACAAGGACTGAAATACACAGGGAAAAACTGTTGCATATTAAAAACTATAACAAAGGCCCTTTTTCAATAAGAATATACGTACACAGGACTTTATTGTTTACGAAGAGATTTCAATGGAGAGACAGTGCCAACAAGGAGGCCCCACCTGCCACATCACCATCGCAATCACAATCGGCATCGTTCAAGCCTACTGAACTATTGGAACCGTTATTATAATCTTTTGGCCTAAAAAACATTAGGCAATACAAATATTGAAATACACAGGAATATATGAAAAACTCAACCAAAACGCTTAAGGGCAGACTTCAAAATCATTACACCCGCATTTATAACTGCATCGGGTCCACTGTGTAATCACAATTGGTAGTCCCAGCTTCTGGAAGCCCTGTATAGGTCAAGCTAATGACATCGCCGATGGCTGATGGCCGATTCTCCTACGGATGCAATATAGAATTAAGTCAAACTGTAATGTTGCATCAAGTCTACAACATATATCGCAATTGGCGCTTTCAGGAGTGATGGCCCTTTGTATATTGCGATATGCGAGTACCGATAGGTGGATGCGATATAACAATAGACCATTGCATAATGTTGCAGTGGGTCCGCAACACATCGCAGTTATATATATATATATATATATATATATATATATATATATATATATATATATATATATATATATATATATATATATATATATGTATATATATATATATATATGTATATATATATATATATATATATGTATATGTATATATCGTAATTCGAATGTTTTAACGTGGCAAGGCTTAAAGCGCGAATATATGAAATACACTTAAAAGCATGCTTCGGAACACTTAGCAGACTTCAACTATTTATAAACCTGGACAGATATGTCTCGTCGGGTCCGCACATATTTATAGCTGTTGGGGGTTCGTGTAGAGGCTCATAGTAGAACTTGTCGATTACACTATCGCCGATATATATATATATATATTTGCTACCTCCAATAGTGTATTCTGATATACACACTATTTTCCGCCTTCGATAGTGAAATTGCATATATATGTATGTTTTCAGCCTCCGATAGTGTATATTGTATATATATATGTTTTCTGCCTCTTTTAACGCTTCCCCTCCTTTAACTCTTCCATATATATATATATATATATATATATATATATATATATATATATATATATATATATATATATATATATATATATATATATATATATATATATATATATATATATATATATATCTATCTATCTATGTATGTATATATGTATGCTGCTCTACCTCTATGCTCCTCTAATCGGTCTTTCGATAGTTCCTTTGTGGCATATATTGCTCCCGATAGTCCTTATTTGGTATACTTTGCTCCTGATAGTCCTTCTTTGGCATATATATATGGCTCCTCCTATAGCTCCGATAACTCTGTTTTGCCTCCTCTGGCTCCTAGAATATTGCCATATTGACATCAATGACAATCTATGTCAATAGGTGCATCACATAAATCCTCAACATGTCCTCAAGGATTCTATTTGTCCTCTTAATTTTCCCATCCATTTCTGGATGATAACTTGTACTAAATTCCAATTTTGTTCCTAAGCCGGCAAATAGTTCCTTCCAGAACCTTGAACTAAACTTAGCATCTCTATCTAAGATTAATTTCTTGGGAATTCAACGCAAACTCAAAATCTATTTTATGAGAATTTGACTGACGTCACTAGATGAATTGGTGGATTTGAACACCAGAAAATGAGCCACCTTACTCAACTTTCCAATCACCACCATGATTGCATCATATTGCATATAGGTTATTAGGAAACCTATAATGAAATCCATGGGGATCACCTCCCACCTCCATTCTAGAATAGGAATGGGAGGAAATAATCCCATGTCTACATGCATCCTTTAGATCATGACACTCTATGCCTTTGTGTGATCCAGGTGGTTCCAGACATGCTCAAAATTCAGCAATGGCTATGGAAAAGCTCAAAAATAGAAGTCCTCAAATTCATATGAAACTAGAACCAGACTATAGTGCTCGCTTCCCTTGTTAGTGCCAGACTTTTCAGCCTTCCTCCAATGATCAAACATGCTCTCACAAAGTAATTTTAAGGTGTCAAGATCAAATTTTGTCATTCCAGTGAGTTTTCAAGCAAAATTTAGTCATTAGGTATTAGGTCTACGGTTTGCTTTTACTCCTTTCAAAGTGGTCCAAATGTCGGTCCATGTCACCATTCAGCTGAGTGTACTATCATTCAGAGGGTTCTCATCGTCATGTCAAGTTCCAATGGGTCATTTTACACCTTGTTCCTTCTTCAGTTGTGCCTAGGTAAGGTTCATTTCCCTCTCCTAGGGTTTTGAAGGTAATTTCTCTTGGATGGTCAAATCATCAGTAAAACTTGTATCCTGATGTTCATACACCTTCCCCTATCCTTAATTTACCTTATTAAACACTTCCCATCACTGAGATCCCTCAAATTCCTCATTTTCGCACAAACCCTAGTTTCCTGATACAACTTGGCAATTTTCTAGACTAGGCCTATGTTTTGCCCTTTTTGACCCCTTCCCCTCACTCAATATTTGAAATTCCACTTTCCCCTACTTCATAACATCCCTCCCTACTTCCCAAAATTTTCTCAAGAATTTAGAAGCCCCTTATCCCCTTCATTTCGCTTCATTTCGACAAATCCCCTGTTCCACACATCGGGATAGGTTTTACTTCAATAATATTTCTGAGAAAGAAAAGATGAATTTTGGAAAACTAAGAGAGGGTTTTGTCCATAACAGGCCAAGGAAGAAACACCTCCTTCACTTTTTACACAGGTGTCATGGTTTTAGAGAAATGTCAAAAATACAATTGCCTTAGGAGAATTGATGCACCTCTGAAGTGACCTTGGGAAAATCAAGTTTTCTCCTAGCTTGGTTGGCCAAATGACTTGTTTGATGAGTCAAATGATAACTAGACACAAATAAATTTCCAATGAGCTATCATGATCTCAATTTGTAGTTGATTAAGACCTTCAAAATTTGACTGCAACAGCGCTCTGCCTTGAGGCAGCCTCATTCGGCACATTTTTACTAGTCTTGAAGATTAGATTTTTGATAGGGAAAATGAACACCAAATTGAAAATTTCTAGTTTGGTTAGAAATTAGACTCAATAACCTTTCCAACGATCTATCCCATGCCCAATTTGGACACTGGAAAGGCCTCCAAACCTCTCTTGAAAAAAGCGCGGCGCATTGGGTTTGGTGGCGTGGCGCACATAACTAGCGCAGCGCATTGGGCTGCGATTTTTAGTGCTAAATTACATGGGCACAACGCACATAACTCGCGTGGCACGTTGGGTTTGATGCATGGCACATACAGCCAGCAAGCCTAAAATCTTCCCAATTCATTTCAAATCGCCCAATATTCTTGGATCATCATTTGTGCAAGTAGGTTGAGCCTCTAATCACTGATTTTCAAGCAATTTTGGTGCTTGTTTGATGGTGGTTGTCTTATGGTGGTTCGCTAAGAAAATCAAAACCTACCTCTCTCCAAAGAAAATAGTGCTAGGGTCTGTATCAATTATTTGGCTGCCAAGTTATTCCCTCACTTTTCTACTCCCTCACTCCATTTTTCCTCATTTCCCTATTCCCTAAACTCATATATCCCTAAATTCACTAATCCCATATCCCCAATTCCCATTTCCCAAATCCCAAATATAATCCCCAAACCCTAGTGTTATACCCAAAATTCCTAAATTGTTCCATAATCCCCTATTTCCCTAAATAAAACCTGTCCCAACAGTCCCTAAATCCCTCACTGTTTCCTCCCTCCACAGTCCCTCATATCACTTTTTCCCTTGGTAGCAGAAGTCAAAACACATCATAAATCACCTATTTCTCATCAAAATAGTTCACTCACTAGCAGAGATGGAGTTTGATCCCTCATATGATCATGAAGAGGAGACACTCAATGACTCACCTACAGAGGAAGGCCAACAAGGAGGAGACATTGTTGAGACATATGGCATATCATTACATGGCGAGAAACAAAGTCTGCAAGGCGAGAATCAGGAGTCTAAAGGCAAAATTGAAAAGGGAATCAAAGAGGCGAAAGGAGCATGATAGACTTCAAATATTGGCTGAGGCTTCCTTGGCCCAACACAATGCTTCATGGAGAAGACTCAACCCAAATTCCAAAAAATTTGGGACACTTTTTGCAATCTTGGAATTTTTGCCTTAAAAAACAGACTTTTCTGCCCAACGCGCCGCACCACTCGGCACTCGCTTTTGATGGGGATCTCATTTTGAGGAAAAATCAACATATTTGGATTTTTCATGGAAAAATATGCATGTTTACAAATGGACAAGAAATTTTCATAGGTTTTGAGCCCTCAAAAAGGTCAAAAACACTCAAAAAATGACCTTACTGCCCCTATTTTGACACATAGGAAGCAGTGTTGGTAGAACTACATTTTGGAGGGGCAAATGGAGGCCAAATTGGGAAATTCCACCTAGGCTGGAAAGTAGACAGGTAGACCTTTCCAACAAGCACACGTGTAGTGAATTTGGACACTGGAAAGGCCTTCAAAAGCGGCTTCAAATAGGCACTATGCATAGAGAATCAGACGCGGCGCATAGAGGAAATTCGGCCCAGTTTGACCAGGAATGCTCTGTTTTTCGCCTAATTCCTTGACAGTTTGACTTTTCTCTTTATTAATGTCAAACTTATGATGTAATTTAATGTAAATTGATGGATATTGATGTAATTATGTCAAATTTTCACTCGTGGAGGTAGATTCATCCATAAAAAGTTAGTTTTCAACTGAATGAATCAGTTCCCTAGATTTTAGAGGCATGTTGTTCCACTGCCTAATTTATAGTTCTCAATTTATAATCAGTTGGAACAGCTCCTAAACTCATGAGCTCGACCCCTGGAGGCTAGGATGAGTTTTTTTTTGCCTATATCTTATGTTTTTTCAGTCATTAGCATGGTTGGACTCTTGAGAAATCCTTGAGCTTCATTGTACATTTCATTTCAGCATTTGGCTAAGGAATTGAGACCAGGGTTTGCAGTACTCTTTGGGATTCATGTGGCAATTTGTCTTGGTACAGGGCTTTTCTTTGTAATTGTGAATTTTCTTATATGTCATGTATGTCATTCTCTATCTTATTTCTTCTTAACTAAACAAACAAGAGTGTAGGTAGAATCCATTGAAATTGCAGTGCTCTACTTGAAGTTTGCTTTGGTTTCTTGATGTTCTCATCTGTTTGGAGAGGATCCATGGTTTCTCTTGCCCTCTTTAACTCCTCACCTATCTAATCCTTCCACCTCATTCGATTTGAAGTGCCAAAGTCAGTTGCCTACCTTGCCCCATTGAGATCTCTGCAAAGCTGAGCCTCATTCCCCGCACCCAAAATCTGCTTTCCCATTTGAGCTAGCGAAAACTTCATTTTACGTAATCAAACTCTCTTGCACTTATACCTAACCTAAAATCAGTGTTTCTATCAGTCATCTCAAGCCCTCATTGATCATTATTTGCTGAGATTGACCCGAAGAGAGCCCTCTCCTGACCTGGTAGGGCTAGCTACTAGGCTGAGTGTGGTTTGATGTTGGCCCTGGATCCTACCTTTTCAGCCTAAGGTAAATCTAGACACTAACATAATGGCGACTCCACTGGGGAAGAAAGTTATTTTCATTGTTTGGCTTTGTAGACTACAGACGGAGCCTGAAGTTAGCTAGGTAGCCTTCGAAACGCTTTTGCTTTGCATTAGCGCAAGTAGATAAAAGATGCTTCAGTCAATCTCCGGTCTAGTCTTATAAGCTGAACATTTGACTTGCAAATTGCCCTAGTAACATGTATCAAGTTCATATTTGATTGTTGATGGTGGACAATGATCAGACACTGCAAAGGTTGAAATCATTCACCTAGCGATTCCAAATTAGTTTCGAGATCAGATCCAAGGACTCCACTAGAGGATGAACCTGACCAGTAAAAACATGAAAGGACAATATGGAAAGATCAGGTATTCAAGTTGGAATTTCATCCAAGACATTTTGTTCTTTGTTCCAAATTATTTCTTCTCTTTTCCTGAGAATGTCAAAAAGGCTTTGCCAAGTATATTGTGTTTGAGAAAAGACCCTCGGCCTGCATTTGATTCCTTCCCTTTGAAGATTGTGAATACGAAAGATTTGCATGCCTTTGAGCTTGATCAAGACCCTTTTTCTAAATCTTGTGATGACCGTCTTCAAACTGATGAGCCTAATGTGACCAAGACTGACTCTACAGCTTATGTATATACTTATACACCTTGTAAAATTCCAAATCAATACAAGCCTCTGATTTTACCTCCTATATTCCATGTTTTCCCTAAAAATCATGATCTATATCTACCAAGATTTGATGGTGAACACGACAATATCACTGTTGAGAGACATGTATTAAATTTTGAGTCTTTTCTTGACCTTTTTGAAGTTGATGAAGAAGATTTCAGTATTAGGCTTTTTGCTCTTTCTTTGCAAGGCAAAGTCAAGAGTTGGTTCAAAACCCTGCCTGATGCGAGCATCTCAAATTTCTAGCAGTTTGTCAAAGTTTTCCTCGACAGGTGGATGATCAGAAAAACCCTTTCTTGATTATAGAGGAGTATAACCAGCTGAAAAGATTGCCAGGGGAGATAGTACAACAATTTTCTGCTAGATTTAATCAAGTTTATTATTTGATGCTGGTTAATATAAGACCTCCTCTTGGATCCGCTCTCTTGCACTACCCGGGTGCCTTTGATTCGGAAATGGAGTTTCAGTTGAGAGAAAGAAATCTTGCAAAACTTGAAGAGATGCAGAACAGTGCAATAGATGTAGAGGCTTATTTGCTGATTCGAAGGGAAAAGTTGAAGGAAGAAGAGATGAAAAACATAGATCCGGAGGAACCAAGATCTCTAGAGGTAAAGCTTGACATTTTGGCAAGTGCAGTGGAAGAGATGATGCAAAGGATCACCACAAGAAATGAGTATAATGTTCAAGCCCATGGCTCACTGATTGAAGAAGAACAAGTTGCTGATCCAAAACATCTTCTTTCTTACCCCAGTTTTCATAGATCTGATAATGATTGTTTTGTAGATCATCTTCGAGAAGAGAGATCTGTTGATATCACTTGTATGCTTGAGGATGTATTTTATACTGATGATTTGCCTCAGTTCGACTAGTATGATGATGATTATGTTCTCCAAACAAAAGCTAATCTTGCAGACAAATCAGCAGCTAGTTTATGGGAGGAAGAAGTTCACTTTCAACAGCTCGAATACAATGTTCAGCCGATGCATATCAGCTATGACAGTGACGAGGAAAGTGTAGCAATTTTTTAAGTAAGTGAAGGATCTTTACCTTTTTGTTTTGCTTCGTTTCAGTTCATCAGAGACAACATTCATGCAATCAGAAATCAACTGTCAACAAGTCTTGATTTGGACTATCTTGAGGAAAATGAAAACCTTGTTCAAGACTTTTCATATTCAGAGTTGTAGCCCGCGAATGCCATTGATTGTCAAGTTGCAAATGAAGACTTGGAAGCTGGCACATATGATCAGATGATGCAAGATGATTCTGTACCTTTTTGTTTTGAATCATTTCAGTTTTTGAAGGGTAAATTGCATAGTATCTCTTCAAATGAGCAGCCTGTAGGAAATCACGGAATCTCATCGGAGCCAAAGTCCTTCTCCATTGACTACATGTGAGCTTGACAAATGTATTGATACAAACTTGATCCGACAGCCAATTTCTTTGTCATTTTCAGCAGGAGTCTCGTCACAAAGCTCAAATCAAATTTTGCATTCATGGTATGAGGAAAAGAGAAGTAATCCATTGGATGAGATAAGTCCCAGTGTCAATGAATTTCGAGATCCTTATGTAGTGTTTTTGGAGGCGGATAGAAAATCCATATCATTCAACGAATTTGTTTCCAAGTTTTCATGGGAGTTGCCTTTCAGTTGCTCTCTCTTGTTGTTCATAAGCAAGCACTTGTGGAGAATTCAAACAGCAGCTGGAATACTTACTTGGTTGCATTGGTTGTTTCATTTCACTTGATCAGGTGATGAATGAAACTGTTATAGTAGGTTTTGATGAATAACCTCTACTTTGAGCATCATTTCTAGTTTGTCGGTTGTGTTTAAGTATCGAGTCAATTTTTAGTTGAGTGAGAGTCAGTTTGTGTCGTCAAGTCATCAATTTTTAGTCATGCATTTCAGCTTGAGTTTTTGACTCCATTGCCCAATGGATGAAGGCACTTGTTTGCTCTCCCAAAGATCTGTCGTTCTTGGCACCTCCAAGGAGCTACCATCCCCATTGGAGCCAATGTTATTTTCATTCTTTGTAGCCTTCCTCCAGTGATCAAACATACTCTTGCAAAGTAATTTTAAGGTGTCAAGGTCAAATTTTGTCATTTCAGTGAGTCTTCAAGCAAAATTTGGTCATTAGGTATTAGGTCTAGGGTTTGCTTTTACTGCTTTCAAATTTGTCCAAATTTCGGTCCATGTCACCATTCAACTATGTACTATCATTCAGATGGTTTTCATCATCATGTCAAGTTCCAATGGGTGATTTTACACCTTGTTCATGCTTCAGTTGTGCCTAGGTAAGGTTCATCTCCCTCTCCTAGGGTTTTGAAGGTAATTTCTCTTGGATGGTCAAATCATCAGCAAAATTTGTATCCTAATGTTCATACACCTTCCCCTATCCTTAATGTACCTTATTAAACACTTCCCATCACTAAGATCCCTCAAATTTCTCATTTTCGCACAAACCCTAGTTTCTTGCTACAACTTGGCAATTTTCTAGACTAGGCCTGTGTTTTGCCCTTTTGGACCCCTTCCCCTCACTCAATATTTGAAATTATACTTTCCCCTACTTCCTAACATCCCTCCCTACTTCCCAAAATTTTCTCAAGAAGTTAGAAGCCCCTTATCCCCTTCATTTCGCTTCATTTCGACAAATCCCCTGTTCCGAACATCGAGATAGGTTTTACTTCAATGATGTTTCTGAGCAAGAAAAGATTAATTTGGTAACAATGAGAGATTTTTTTGTCCACAATAGGCCAAGGAATAAAAACCTCCTTCACTTTTTACACAGGTGTCATGGTTTTATAGAAATGTCAAAAATACAGTTGCCTCGGGGGAATTGATGCACCTCTAAAGTGACCTCAGGAAAATCACGTTTTCTCCTAGCTTGGTTGGCCAAATGACTTTCTTGATGAGTCAAATGATAACTATACACAAATAAATTTCCAATGAGCTATCATGAGATCAATTTGGAGTTGAGGAAGACCTTCAAAAGTTGACTTCAACAGCACTCTGCCTTGAGGCAGCCTCATTTGGCACATTTTAACTAGTCTTGGAATATTTGATTTTTGACAGGGAAAATTAACTCCAAATTGAAAACTTCTAGCTGGTTTGGAAAGTAGACTCAATAACCTTTCCAACAAGATATCCTGCGCCTAATTTGGACACTAGGAAGGCCTCCAAAAATCTCCTGCAAAAATCACAATGCATTGGGTTTGGTGGTGCGGCGCACTGGGCAGGTGGCGCAGCGCACATAACTAGCGCGGCACATTGGGCTGTGATTTTCAGTACTAAATTACACGGGAACAGTGCACATAACTGGCATGGCATGTTGGGTTTGATGCGTGGTGCATATAGCTGGCAAGCCTAAAATCTTCACCAATTCATTCCAAATCTCCCAATATGCTTGGATCATCATTTGTGCAAGTAGGTTGAGCCTCTAATCACTGCTTTTCATCCAATTTTGGTGCTTGTTTGATGGTGGTTGTCTTATGGTGGTTGGATAAGAAAATCAAAACCTACCTCTCTCTCCAAAGAAAACAGTGCTAGGGTTTGTATCAATTATTTGGCTGCCAAGTTATTCCCTCACTTTTCTACTCCCTCACTCCATTTTTCCTCATTTCCCTATTCCCTAAACTCATATATCCCTAAATTCACTAATCCCATATCCCAATCCCATATCCCCAATTCCCATTTCCCAAATCCCAAATATAATCCCCAAACCCTAGTGTTATACCCAAAATTACTAAATTGTTCCATAATCCCCTATTTCCCTAAATAAAACATGTCCCTAAATTCCTCACTGTTTCCTCCCTCCACAGTCCCTGATATCACTTTTTCCCTTGGTAGCAGAAGTCAAAACAAATCATAAATCACGTATTTCTCATCAAAATAGTTCACCCACTAGCAGAGATGGAGTCTGATCTCTCATATGATCATGAAGAGGAGACACTCAGTGACTCACCTACAAATGAAGGCCAACAAGGAGAAGACATTGTTGAGACATATGGCATATCATTACATGGAGAGAAACAAAGTCTGTAAGACGAGAATTAGGAGTCCAAAGGCAAAATTGAAAAGGGCATCAAAGGGGCGAAAGGAGCATGATAGACTTCAAATATTGGCTGAGGCTTCCTTGGCCCAACACAATGCTTGATGGAGAAGACTTATCCCAAATTCCAAAAAATTTGGGACACTTATTGCAATCTTGGAATTTTTGCCTTAAAAAACAAACTTTTCTGCCCAACGCGTCGCGCCACCTGGCTCTCGCTTTTGATGGGGACCTCATTTTGAGGAAAACTCAACATATTTGGATTTTGCATGGAAAAATATGCATGCTCACAAATGGACAAGAAATTTTGACAGGTTTTGAGCCCTCAAAAGGTCAAAAACACTCAAAAAAATGACCTTACTACCCCTATTTTGACACACAGAAAGTAGTGTTGGGAGAACTAAATTTTGAAGGGGCAAATGGAGGCAAAATTGGAAAATTCCACTTGGGTTGGAAAGTAGACAGGCATACCTTTCGAACAGGCACACTTGGAGTGAATTTATACACTAGGAAGGCCTTCAAAAGTGGCTCCAAATAGACGCCACACATAGAGAATCAGGTGCGGCGCATAGAGGAAATTTGGCCAAGTTTGACCAGGAATGCTCTGTTTTTCGCCTAGTTCCTTAACAGTTTGAATTTTCTCTTTCTTAATGTCAAAATTATGGTGTAATTCATCATAAATTGATGGATCGTGATATAATTATGTCAAATTTTCACTCATGGAAGTAGATTCATCCATAAAAGGTTAGTTTGCAACTGAATGAATTAGTTCCCTAGTTTTTAGAGGCATGCTGCTCCACTGCCTAATTTATAGTTCTCAGTTTAGAATTAGTTGGAACAGCTCCTAAACTCATGAGCTCGACCCCTGGAGGCTAGGATGAGTTTTTTTTTTCCTATATCTTATGTTTTTTCAGTCATTAGCATGGTTGGACTCTTGAGAAAGCCTTGAGCTTCATTGTACATTTCATTTCAGCATTTGGCTAAGGAATTGAGACCAGGGTTTTGCAGCACTCTTTGGGATTCATGTGGCAATTTGTCTTGGTACAGTTCTTTTCTTTGTAATTGTGAATTTTCTTATATGTCATGTATGCGATTCTCTATCTTGTTTCTTCTTAACTAAACAAACAAGAGTGTAAGTAGAATCCATTGAAATTGCAGTGATCTACTTGAAGTTTGTTTTAGTTTCTTAATATTCTCAGTTGTTTGGAGAGGATCCATGGTTTCTCTTGCCCTCTTCAACTCCTCACCTGTCTAATCCTTCCACCTCATTTGATTTGAAGTGCCAAATTCAGTTGCCTACCTTGCCCCATTGAGATCTCTGCAAAGCTTAGCCTCATTCCCCACACCCAAAATCTGCTTTCCCATTTAAGCTAGTGAAAACTTCATTTTACGTAATCAAACTCTCTTGCACTTATACCTAACCTAAAATCAGTGTTTCTATCAGTCATCTCAAGCCCTCATTGATCATTATTTGCTGAGATTGACCTGGAGAGAGCCCTCTCCTGACCTGGTAGGGCTAGCTACTAGGCTGAGTGTGGTTTGATGTTGGCCCTGGATCCTACCTTTTCAGCCTAAGGTAAATCTAGGCACTAACATAATGGCGACTCCACTGGGGAAGAAAGTTATTTTCATTTTTTGGCTTTGTAGACTACAGACGGAGCCTGAAGTTAGCCAGGTAGCCTTCGAAACGCTTTTGAATTGCATTAGCGCAAGTAGATAAAAGATGCTTCAGTCAATCTCCGGTCTAGTCTTATAAGCTAAACATCTGACTTGCAAATTTCCCCAGTAACATGTATCAAGTTCAGATCTGATTGTTGATGGTGGACAATGATCAGACACTGGAAAGGCTGAAATCATTCACCTGGCGATTCCAAATTAGTTTCGAGATCAGATCCAAGGACTCCACTAGAGGATGAACCTGACCAGCAAAAACATGAAAGGACAATATGGAAACATCCGGTATTCAAGTTGGAAATCATCCAATACATTTTGTTCTTTGTTCTAAATTATTTCTTCTCTTTTCTCGAGAATGTAAAGAAGAATTTGCAAAGTATATTGTATATGAGAAAAGACCCTCAACCTGCATTTGATTCCTTCCCTTTGAAGATTGTGAATACCAAAGATTTGCATGCCTTTGAGCTTGATCAAGACCCTTTTTCTGAATCTTGTGATGACCATCTTCAAACTGATAAGCCTAATGAGACCAAGACTGATTCTACAGCTTTTGTGTATACTTATACACCTTGTAAAATTCCAGATCGATACAAGCCTCTGATTTTACCTCCTATATTCCATGTTTTCCCTAAAAATCATGATCTATATCTACCAAGATTTGATGGTGAACACGACAATATCACTGCTGAGAGACATGTATTGAATTTTGAGTCTTTTCTTAACCTTTTTGAAGTTGATGAAGAAGATGTCAATATTAGGCTTTTTGCTCTTTCTTTGCAAGGCAAAGTGAAGAGTTGGTTCAAAACCCTGCCTGATGCGAGCATCTCAAATTTCCAGCAGTTCGTCAAAGTTTTCCTCGATAGGTGGATGATCAGACAAAACCCTTTCTTGATTATAGAAGAGTATAACCAACTAAAAAGATTGTCAGGGGAGACAGTACAACAATTTTCTGCTAGATTTAATTAAGTTTATTATTCGATGCCGATTAATATAAGACCTCCTCTTGGATCCGCTCTCTTGCACTACCCGGGTGCCTTTGATCCAGAAATGGAGTTTCAACTGAGAGAAAGGAATCTTGCAACACTTGAACAGATTTAGAAAAGTTCAGTAGATGTAGAGGCTCATTTGCTGATTCGAAGGGCAAAGTTGAAGGAAGAAGAGATGAAAAACATAGATCCGGAGGAATCGAGATCTCTAGAGGTAAAGCTTCACATTTTGGCAAGTGCAGTGGAAGAGATGATGCAAAGGATCACCACAAGGAATGAGTATAATGTTCAAGCCCATGGCTCGCTTATTGAAGAAGAACAAGTTGTTGATCCAAAACATCTTCTTTCTTACCCGAATTGTCATAGATCTAATCATGATTGTTTTGTAGATCATCTTGGAGAAGAGAGAAATGTTGATATGACATGTATGCTTGATGATGTGTTTTATACTGATGATTTGTCTCAGTTTGACCAATATGATGACGATTATGTTCTCCAAATATAAGCTAATCTTGTAGACAAATCAGCAGCTAGTTTGTGGGAGGAAGAAGTTCACTTTCAACAGCTTGAATACAATGTTCAGCCGATGCATATCAGCTATGATAGTGATGAGGAAAGTGTAGCAAATTTTGAAGTAAGTGAAGGATCTTTTCCTTTTTTTTTGCTTCGTTTCAGTTCATCAGAGACAACATTCATGCAATCAGAAATCAACTGTCAACAAGTCTTGATTTGGACTATCTTGAGGACAATGAAAACCTTGTTCAAGACTTTTCATATTCAGCATTGCAGCCCCCGAATTCCATTGATTTTCAAGTTACAGATGAAGACTTAGAAGCTGGCACATATGATCAGATGATGCAAGATGATTATGTACCTTTTTGTTTCGAATCATTTCAGTTTTTGAAGGGTAAATTGCATAGTATCTCTTCAAATGAGTACCCTGTAGGAAATCATGGAATCTCATCGGAGCCAATAGAAAATGGGTTGTGGCAGTATTTTCGAGTTTTTCATGATACAATAGTTGATGTGTTGGATCATGTCTGCAGCCAAAGTCCTTCTCCATTGACTACATGTAAGCTTGACAAATGTATTGATACAAACTTGATCCGGCAGCCAGTTTCTTTGTCATTTTCAATAGGAGTCTCATCACAAAGCTCAAATCAAAGTTTGCATTCATGGTATGAGGAAAAGAGAAGTAATCCATTGGATGAGCTAAGTCACAGTGTGCATGAATTTCGAGATCCTTATGTAGTGTTTTTGGAGGCAGATAGAAAATCCATATCATTCAACGGATCTGTTTCCAAGTTTTCATGGGAGTTGCCTTTCAATAGTTCTCTCTTGTTGTTCATGAGCAAGCACTTGCGGAGAATTCAAACAGCAGTTGGAATACTTACTTGGTTGCATTGGTTGTTTCATTTCACTTGCTCAGGTGATGAATGAAATTGTTAGAGTAGGTTTTGATGAATAAGCTCTACTTTGAGCATCATTTCCAGTTTGTCGGTTGTGTTTAAGTATTGATTCAGTTTTTAGTTGAGTGAGAGTCAGTTTTTGTTATCAAGTCGACAGTTTTCAGTCATGCATTTCAGCTTGAGTTTTTGACTCCATTGCCTAATGGATGAAGGCACTTGTCTGTTCTCGCAAAGATCTACCGTTCTTCCACCTCCAAGGAGCTACCATCCCCATTGGAGCCAATGTTATTTTTAGTCTTTGCAGCCTTCCTCCAGTGATCAAAAATTCTCTTTCAAAGTAATTTTAAGGTGTCAAGGTCAAATTTTGTTATTTCAGTGAGTCTTCAAGCAAAATTTGGTCATTAGGTATTAGGTCTAGGGTTTGCTTTTACTCCTTTCAAAGTTGTCCAAATGTCGGCCCATGTCACCATTTAGCTTAGTGTACTATCATTCAGAGGGTTTTCATTGTCATGTCAAGTTCCAACGGGTCATTTTACACCTTGTTCATGCTTCAGTTGTGCCTAGGTAAGGTTCATTTCCCTCTCTTAGGGTTTTGAAGGTAATTTCTCTTGGATGGTCAAATCATCAGCAAAAATTTTATCCTGATGTTCATACACCTTCTCCTATCCTTAATGTACCTTATTAAACACTTCCCATCACTGAGATCCCTCAAATTCCTCATTTTCGCACAAACCCTAGTTTCTTGCTGCAACTTGGCAATTTTCTAGACTAGGCCTGTGTTTTTCCCTTTTGGACCTCTTCCCCTCACTCAATATTTGAAATTCCACTTTCCCCTACTTTCTAACATCCCTCCCTACTTCCCAAAATTTTCTTAAGAATTTAGAAGCCCCTTATCCCCTTCATTTCGCTTCATTTCGACAAATCCCCTATTCCACACATCGGGATAGGTTTTACTTCAATGATGTTTCTAAGCAAGAAAAGATGAATTTTGGAAACCTGAGAGAGGCTTTTGTCCAAAATAGGCCAAGAAAGAAAAGCCTCCTTCACCTTTCACATAGGTGTCATGGATTTATAGAAATGCCAAAAATACAGTTTCCTCGAGAGAATTGATGCACCTCTAAAGTGACCTTGGGAAAATCACTTTTCTCCTAGCTTGGTTGGCCAAAGGACTTTCTTGATGAGTCAAATGATAACTAGACACAAAAATGTTTCCAACTAGCTATCATGAGTTCAATTTCGAGTTGAGCAAGACGTTCAGAAGTTGACTGCAACAGCACTCTGCCTTGAGGCAGCCTCATTTGGCACATTTTGACCAGTATTGGAAGATCTGATTTTTGACAGGAAAAATGAACTCCAAATTGAAAAATTCAAGTTGGTCTGGAAATTATACTCAATAACCTTTCCAATGAGCTATCCCGCGCCCAATTTGGACACCAAGAAAGCCTCCAAAAGTCTCCTGCAAAAAGTGCAATGCATTGGGTTTGGTGGTGCGACGCACTGAGTAGGTGGCGCGGCGCACATAACTGGCATGGCGCATTGGGCTGCGATTTTCAATGCTAAATCACATGGGCATGGCGCACATAACCGGCATGGTGTGTTTGGTTTGATGCACGATGCATACAGCCGGCAATCCCGAAATCTTAACGAATTCATTCCAAATCGCCCAATATGCTTGGATCATCATTTGTGCAAGTAGGTTGAGCCTCTAATCACTTCTTTTCATCCAATTTTGGTGCTTGTTTGATGGTGGTTTTCTTATGGTGGTTGTCTAAGAAAACCAAACCCTACCTCTCTCTCTAAAGAAAATAGTGCTAGGGTTTGTATCAATTATTTGGCTGCCAAGTTATTCCCTCACCTTTCTACTCCCTCACTCCATTTTTCCTCATTTCCCTATTCCCTAAACTCGTATATCCCTAAATTCACTAATCCCATATCCCCAATTCCCATTTCCCAAATCCAAAATATAATCCCCAAAACCTAGTGCTATACCCAAAATTCCTAAATTGTTCCATAATCCCCTATTTCCCTAAATAAAACCTGTCCCAACAGTCCCTAAATCCCTCACTGTTTCCTCCCTCCATAGTCCCTCATATCACTTTTTCCTTTGGTAGCAGAAGTCAAAACACATCATAAATCACCTATTTCTCATCAAAATAGTTCACCCACTAGCAGAGATCGAGCCTGATCCCTCATATGATCATGAAGAGGAGACGCACAGTGACTCACCTATGGAGGAAGGCCAACAAGGAGAAGACATTGTTGAGACATATGGCATATCATTACATGGCGAGAAACAAAGTCTGCAAGGCGAGAATCAAGAGTCTAAAGGAAAAATTGAAAAGGGCATCAAAGAGGTGAAAGGAGCATGATAGACTTCAAATATTGGATGAGGCTTCCTTGGCCCAACACAATGCTTGATGTAGAAGACTCATCCCAAATTCCAAAAAAATTGGGACTATTTTTGCAATCTTGGAATTTTTGCCTTAAAAAACAGACTTTTCTTCCCAACGCGTCGTGCCACCCGGCGCTCGCTTTTGATGGGGACCTAATTTTGAGGAAAACTCAACATATTTTGATTTTTCATTGAAAAATATGCATGCTCACAAATGGACAAGAAACTTTGACAGGTTTTGAGCCCTCAAAAAGGTCAAAAACACTCAAAAAATGACCTTAGTGCCCCTATTTTGACACACAAGAAGCAGTGTTGGGAGAACTAAATTTTGGAGGGGCAAATGGAGGCTAAATTGGAAAATTCTACTTGGTTTGGAAAGTAGACAGGTAGGCTTTTCCAACAAGCACACTTGGAGATAATTTGGACACCAGGAAGGCCTTCACAAGTGGCTCCAAACAGGCGCTACGCATAGAGAATCACGTGTGGCGCATAGAGTAAATTTGGCCTAGTTTGACCAGGAATGCTCTATTTTTCGCCTAGTTCCTTGATAGTTTGACTTTTCTCTTTCTTAATGTCAAACTTATGATGTAATTTAATGTAAATTGATGGATCTTGATGTAATCATGTCAAATTTTCACTCATGGAGGTAGATTCATCCATAAAAAGTTAGTTTGCAACTAAATGAATCAGTTCCCTAGTTTTTAGAGGCTTAATTTATAGTTATCAGTTTAGAATTAGTTGGAACAGCTCCTAAACTCATGAGATTGACCCCTGGAGGATAGGATGAGTTGTTGTTTTCCTATATCTTATGTTTTTTTCAGTCATTAGCATGGTTGGACTCTTGAGAAAGCCTTGAGCTTCATTGTACATTTCATTTCAGCATTTGGCTAAGGAATTGAGACCAGGGTTTGCAACACTCTTTGGGATTCATGTGGCAATTTGTCTTGGTACAGTGCTTTTCTTTGTAATTGTGAATTTTCTTATATGTCATGTATGCCATTCTCTATCTTGTTTCTTCTTAACTAAACAAACAAGAGTGTAAGTAGAATCCATTGAAATTGCAGTGCTCTACTTGAAGTTTCCTTTAGTTTCTTGATGTTCTCAGCTATTTGGAGAGGATCCATGGTTTCTCTTGCCCTCTATTAGTTTCAGTCTTTGTAGCCTTCCTCCAGTGATCAAACATGCTCTTACAAAGTGATTTTAAGGTGTCAAGGTCAAATTTTGTCATTTCAGTGAGTCTTCAAGTAAAATTTGGTCACTAGGTATTAGGTCTAGGGTTTTCTTTTACTCCTTTCAAAGTTGTCCAAATGAATTCCATGTCACCATTCAGCTGAGTGTACCATCATTTAGAGGGTTGTCATCATCATGTCAGGTTCCAATGAGTCATTTTACACCTTTTTCATGCTTTAGTTGCGCCTAGGTAAGGCTCATTTCCCTCTCCTAGGGTTTTGAAGGCAATTTCTCTTAGATGGTAAAATCTTCAACAAAACTTGTATCCTAATGTTCATACACCTTCCCCTATCCTTAATGTACCTTATTAAATACTTCCCATCATTGAGATCCCCCAAATTCCTCATTTTCGCACAAACCCTAGTTTCTTGCTACAACTTCGCAATTTTCTAGGCTAGGCCTGTGTTTTGCACTTTTGGACCTCTTCCCCTCACTCAATATTTGAAATTCCACTTTATCCTACTGCCTAACATCCCTCCCTACTTCCCAAATTTTTCTCAATAATTTAGAAGCCCCTTATCCACTTCATTTCACTTCATTTCGACAAATCCCCTGTTCCACACATCGGGATAGGTTTTACTCAAATGATGTTTCTGAGCAATAAAAGATGAATTTGGGAAAATTGAGAGAGGCTTTTGTCCAAAATAGTCCAAGGAAGAAAAAAATCCTTCACTTTTTACACAGGTTTCATGGTTTTAGAGAAATGTCAAAAATACAGTTTCCTCGGGAGAATTGATGCACCTCTGAAGTGACCTTGGGAAAATCACATTTTCTCCTAGCTTGGTTGGCCAAATGACTTGTTTGATGAGTCAAATGATAACTAGACACAAATATATTTCCAATGAGATATCATGAGCTCAATTGTGAGTCGAGGAACACCTTCAAAAGTTGACTGCAACAACACTCTTCCTTGAGGCAACCTCATTTGGCACATTTTGATCAGTCTTAGGAGATTTGATTTTTGATAGGGCAAATGAACTCCAAATTGAAAAATTCCAGCTGGGTTGGGAAGTAGACTCAAATACCTTTCCAACCAGCTATCCTTCCCCAATTTGGACATCGGTAAGGCCTCCAAAAGTGGGTCCAAATAGGCGCTATGCATAGAGAATCAAGCGCAGCGCATAGAGGAAATTTGGCCAGTTTGACCAAGTATTGCTCTGTCTTTCGCCCAGTTTTGGCCAGTTTGACTTCTTCACTTCCTTAATGGAAAATTTTTTATTTAATTTCATGTGTATTGATAGATCATGATGTAAATATGTCAAATTCTCACTTGGTAAGGTAGATTCATCATTTAAAATGTTGTTTGAAACTTAATGAATCAGTTCCCTAGTTTATAGAGGCAAGCTGTTTCATGGCCTAATTTCTAGTTCCTAGTTTAGAATCAGTTGGATCAGCTCCTAAACTTGTGAACTCGACCCCTAGAGGCAAGGATGAGCTATGTTTCTCTATATTATGTTATTTTTCAGTCGTTAGCATGGTTGGACTCTTGAGAAAGCCTTGAGCTTCATTGTACATTCATTTTCAGTATTTTGGCTAAGGAATTGAGACCAGGATTTGCAGCACTCTTTGGGATTCATTGTATTGGTACTGTGCTTCTCTTTGTAATTGTGAATTTTTTTTATGTATGCCATCATCTATCTTATTTCTTTTGAACTAAACAAACAAGAGTGTAAGTAGAATTCATTGAAAGTGCAATGCTCTACTTGAAGTTTGCTTTAGTTGTTTGATGTTTTCAGCTGTTTGGGGAGGATTCTTGATTGCCCTTGCCCTCTTCAACACCTCACCTGTATTTTCCCTCCATCTCACTAAAATTTAAGTTCCAAAACGATTGCCTACCTTGCCCCATCGAGATCTCTGCAGAACTAAGCCTCAATCCCCGCACCCCAAAATCTTCCTTTCCCTTGATTCCAACAAAACCCCCAAAAAATCACATCAAATCCTTGCACTTAATACCTAGCCTAAAATTAGTTTTTATTTCATTCATCTCAAGCCCCATCGATTACCTTTTGCTAAGATTGACCCGAAGAGAGCCCTCTCCTGTCCTCGTAGGGCTAGCTACGATGTTGAGCGTGGTTTGATGTTAGCCCTGGATCCTACCTTTTCAGCCTGAGGTAAATCAAGGTGCTAACATAGTGGCGACCATACTGGGGAAGAGCTTGTTTGTTTGTTAGTGTTCTTCATTTTATAAACTACAAACGGAGCCTGAAGATTAGCCAGGTAGCCTTCGAAATGCTTTTGCTTTGCATTAGCGCAAGTAGATAAAAGCTACTTCAATCAATCTCTGGTCTAGTCTTATAAACGGAATATCTAACCTGCAAATTGCCCCAGTACATGAATCAAGTTAGATCTGATTGTTGATGGTGGACAACAATCAGACACCGGAAAGGCTGAAATCATTCACCTGGCGGTTCCAAATCATTTTTGAGATCAGATCCAAGGACTCCATTGGAGGATGATCCTAACCAGCAGAAACATGAAAGGAAAATATGGACAAATTAGGTATTCAAGTTGGAATTTCATCCAAGAAATTTTGTTCTTTGTCATAAATTATTTCTTCTCTTTTCCCAAGAATGTCAAGAAGGCTTTGGAAAGTATATTGTATTTGAGAAAAGATCTTCAGCCTGCATTTGTTTCCTTCCCCTTGAAGATTGTAAATACCAAAGATTTGCATGCCTTTGAGTTTGATCAAGAGCCTTCTTCTGAATCTTGTGATGACCGTCTTCAAATTAATGAGCCCCAAGAGACCAAGACTAATTCTGCAGCATTTGCACATACCCCTATACATTGTAAAATTCCAGATCGATATAAGCCTCTGATTTTACCTCCTATATCCCATGCTTTCCCTAAAAATCATGATCTACCAATATTTGATAGTGAAAGCGACAACATCACTGCTGAGAGACATCTACTGAATTTTGAGTCTTTCCTTGACCTTTTTGAAGTTGATGAAGAGGATGTCAGAATTAGGCTTTTTTCTCTTTCTTTGCAAGGCAAAGTCAAGAGTTGGTTCAAAACCCTGCCTAATGCGAGCATCTCAGATTTCCAGTAGTTCGTCAAAGTTTTCCTTGACAGGTGGGTGGTAAGACAAAACCCTTTCTTAATTATAGAAGAGTATAACTAGTTGAAAAGATTGCCAGGGGAGACAGTACAACAATTTTCTGCCAGGTTTAACAAAGTCTATTTTTCAATGCTAGTTAATATAAGACCTCCTCTTGGATCTGCTCTCTTGAACTACCTGGGTGCCCTTGATCCGGAAATGGAGTTTCAGCTGAGAGAAAGAAATCTTGCAACACTTGAAGAGATGCAGAACAATGCAGTAGATGTAGAGGCTCATTTGCTGATCAGAAGGGCAAAGCTTAAGGGAAAAAAGATGAAAAACATAGATCCGGAGGAATCGAGATATCTAGAGGTAAAGCTTGAAATTTTGGTAAGTGCAGTGGAAGAGATAATGCAAAGGATCACCACAAGGAATGAGTATGATGTTCAAGCCCATGGCTCACTGATTGAAGAAGAACAAGTTGTTGATCCAAAACATTTTGTTTCTTATCCCAGTTGTCATAGATCTGATAATGATTTTTTTGTAGATCATCTTGGAGAAGAGAGATCTGTTGATATGACATGTATGCTTGATGATGTCTTTTATACTGATGATCTGCCTCATTTTGATCAGTATGACGATGATTATGTTCTCCAAACAAAAGCTAATCTTGCAGACAAATCAGCAGCTAGTTTGTGGGAGGAAGAAGTTCACTTTCAGCAGCTCAAATATAGTGATCAGTTGATGCATATCAGCTATGATAGTGACGTGGGAATTGCAGCAAATTTTGAAGTAATTGAAGGATCTTTGCCTTTTTTTCTTGCTTCATTTCAGTTCATCAGAGACAACATTCGTGCTATCAGAGATCAATTGTCGAAAAGTTTTGATCTGGATCATCTTGAGGATAATGAAAACCTTGTTCAAGACTTCTCATATCCAGATTTGCAGCCCCTGAATGCCATTGATTTTCAAGTTACAAATGAAGACATGAAAGCTGGCACATATGATCAAATGATACAAGATGATTCTGTACCTTTCTGTTTTGAATCATTTCAGTTTTTGAAGGGTAAATTGCATAGTATATCTTCAAATGAGCAACCTATAGGAAATCATGTAATCTCATCAGAACCAATAGAAAATGGGTTGCAGCAGTCTTTTCGATTTTTTCATGATCCAATCGCTGATGTTTTGGATGAGGTTTGCAATCAAATTCCTTCTCCATTGACTACGTGTGAGCCTGAAACGTGTACTGATATAAACTTGACCAGGCAGTTGGTTTTTTTGTCATTTTTAGCAAGAGTCTCGTCACAAATCTCAGATCAAAGTTTGCATTCACGGTATGAGGAAAAGAGAAGTAATCCATTGGATGAGCTAAGTCCCAGTGTGCATGAATTTCAAGATCCTTATGCAGTGTTTTTGGAGTCAGATAGAGAATCCATAGTATTCAACGGATCTGTTCACAAGTTTTCATGGGAGTTGCCTTTCAGTAGTTCTCTCCTATTTTTCATAATTGAGCACTTGCAGAGAATTCAAACATCCGCCGGAATACTTATTTGGTTGCATTGGTTGTTTCATTTCACTTGATCAGGTGATGAATGGAACAACTAGAGTAGGTTGTATTAAATAAGCTCCATTTTGAGCATCATTTCTAGTTTGTCGGTTGTGTTTAAGTATCAAGTCAGTTTTTAGTTGAGTGAGAGTCAGTTTGTGTCATCAAGTCATCAGTTTTCAGTCATGCATTTCAGCTTGAGTTTTTGACTCCATTGCCCAATGGACAAAGGCACTATCTGCGTTCCAAAGATCTATAGTTCTTGGAACCTCCAAGGAGCTACCATCCCCATTGGAGCCAATGTTAGTGTCAGTATTTGCAGCCTTCCTCTAGTGATCAAACATGCTCTTACAAAGTGATTTTAAGGTGGCAAGGTCAAATTTTGTCATTTCAGTGAGTCTTCAAGTAAAATTTGGTCACTAGATATTAGGTCTAGGGTTTGCTTTTACTCCTTTCAAAGTTTTCCAAATGTCGGTCCATGTCACCAATCAACTGAGCATACCATCATTCAGAGGGTTGTCATCATCATGTCAGGTTCCGATGAGTCATTTTACACCTTGCGCATGCTTCCGTTGTGCCTAGGTAAGGTTCATTTCCCTCTCCTAGGGTTTTGAAGGCAATTTCTCTTGGATGGTCAAATCATCAGCAAAACTTCTATACTGATGTTCATACACCTTCCCCTATCCTTAATGTACCTTATTAAACACTTCCATAACTGAGATCCCCCAAATTCCTCATTTTCGCACAAACCCTAGTTTCTTGCTACAACTTGGCAATTTTCTAGACTAGGCCTGTGTTTTGCCCTTTTGGACCTCTTCCCCTCACTCAATATTTTAAATTCCACTTTCCCCTACTTCCTAGAATCCCTCCCTACTTCCCAAAATTTTCTCAAGAATTTAGAAGCCCCTTATCCACTTCATTTCACTTCATTTCGACAAATCCCCTATTCCACACATCGGGATAGGTTTTACTCCAATGATGTTTCTGAGAAATAAAAGATGAATTTGGGGAAAATAAGAGAAATTTTTGTCCAAAATAGGCTAAGGAAGAAAAACCTCCTTCACGTTTTACACAAGTGTCATGGTTTTAGAGAAATGTAAAAAATACAGTTGCCTTGGGAGAATTGATGCACCTCTGAAGTGACCTTGGGAAAATCAAGTTTTCTCCTAGCTTGGTTCGCCAAATTACTTGCTTGATGAGTTAAATGATAAATATACACAAATATATTTCCAATGAGCTATCATGAGCTCAATTTTGAGTTGAGGAACACCTTCAGAAGTTGACTGCAACAGCACTCTTCCTTGAGGCAGCCTCATTTGGCACATTTTGACCAGTCTTAGGAGATTTAATTTTTGATAAGAAAAAATGAACTCCAAATTGACAAATTCCATTTGCGTTGAAAATTAAACTCAAATACCTTTCCGACGAGCTATCCTACACCCAATTTGGACATCTGGAAGGCCTCCAAAAGTGGGTCCAAATAGGCGCTACGCATTGAGAATCATGCGCGGCGCATAGAGGAAATTTTCACAGTTTGACCAAGTATTGCTCTGTTTTTCGCCCAGTTTTGGCCAGTTTGACTTCTTCACTTCCTTAATGGAAAATTTTTGATGTAATTTCATGTGTATTGATAGATCATGATGTAAATATATCAAATTCTCACTTGGTAAGGTAGATTCATCAATTAAAAAGTTGTTTGAAACTGAATGAATCAGTTCCCTAGTTTATAGAGGCAGGCAGTTTCATGGCCTAATTTCTAGTTCCTAGTTTAGAATCAGTTGGATCAGCTCCTAAACTTGTGAGCTAGACCCCTAGAGGCAAGGATGAGCTATGTTTTTCTATATTATGTTATTTTTCAGTCATTAGCATGGTTGGACTCTTGAGAAAGGCTTGAGCTTCATTGTACATTCATTTTTAGTGTTTTGGCTAAGGAATTGAGACCAGGATTTGCAGCACTCTTTGGGATTCATGTGGAAATTTGTATTAGTACTGTGCTTCTCTTTGTAATTGTGAATTTTGTTTATGTATGCCATCATCTATCTTATTTCTTCTGAACTAAACAAACAAGAGTGTAAGTAGAATTCATTGAAAGTGCAATGCTCTACTTGAAGTTTGCTTTATTTGTTTGATGTTTTCAGCTGTTTGGGGAGGATTCTTGATTGCCCTTGCCCTCTTCAACACCTCACCTATCTTTTCTCTCAATCTCACTAAAAATTAAGTGCCAAAATGATTTCCTACCTTGCCCCATCGAGATCTCTGCAGAACTAAACCTCAATCCCCGCACCCCAAAATCTGCCTTTCCCTTGATTCCAACAAAACCCCCAAAAAATCACATCAAATCATTGCACTTAATACCTAGCCTAAAATTAGTTTTTATTTCAGTCATCTCAAGCCCCATCAATTACCTTTTGCTGAGATTGACCCGGAGAGAGCCATCTCCTGTCCTCGTAGGGCTAGCTACGAGGCTAAGCGTGGTTTGATGTTGGCCCTGGATCCTACCTTTTCAGCCTGAGGTAAATCTAGGTGCTAACACCTTCTTCAACTCCTCACCTGTCTAATCCTTCCACCTCATTCGATTTGAAGTTTCAAAATTAGTTGCCTACCTTGCCCCATTGATATCTCTGCAAAGCTGAGCCTCATTCCCCGCACCCAAAATCTGCTTTCCCATTTGAGCCAACAAAAACTTCATTTTATGTAATCAAACTCTCTTGCACTTATACCTAGCCTAAAATCAGTGTTTCTATCAGTCATCTCAAGCCCTCATCGATCATTATTTGCTGAGATTGACCTGGAGAGAGCCCTCTCCTGACCTGGTAGGGCTAGCTACCAAGCTGAGCGTGGTTTGATGTTGGCCCTGGATCCTACCTTTCAGCCTAAGGTAAATCTAGGCTCTAACCTCCCTGATTCCAACAATGTGAATGACACTCAAATTCAAGTTTGTATGCTAAAGTTATAGTTGTTCAAAGTTCTAGTCAAACTTGCTAAGTGGAAGTCTTAACGAGGCAACAATTTGGTAGGGACCTGGCGTATGGAATCCGACCACTGGAATGGGATAATTTGTTGCCTATTTAATTTACCTAGTGACCCTTAAAACTGAAGGATTAATTTTGACTATTTTTTGCTAAAAAAATAATAAATAAATAAAAAATAGAGGGGTGGTGGGTCACCACCCCTGCTACCCCACGGCCCAACAGTTTGATATAACAAAAATATTTAATTGAGATGGACGGGCCACCCCCAATGGACCAACCCAACCTTCGAACAAACCAACCACATATATAACAAAAAAATATATATTACAATGTAACGAACGGGTGGGAATTGAACCCACAGCTAGCAAGCCCGCCAACCCTGCCCAACGTGGCAATCTCACAATATCATATATAATCGAATACATTGTATTGCAACACCGAAATTTGTTACCACCAATCACCAAGTCAAATATAATGTAATTGTTTCATACCACATTCGCCAAGTTTCAACTGTTGATCAACCCAACACAAATCGCGCCATTGTAATGTGCCATACCCTTACATCATTACACCTTAACTGCCGACAACCTCATTCCATACACTGCAATCGATTACTGCAAAAACTGCGATGAAAAAAAATTCTAACCACCAATGCTAAATTATATACGCGTGTTTATGAAAGAAAAGGCCACAATGCACCAATTCTGGAATGTCGTGGGGTTCGACCTTGTAATCACTAGTCCCCCATTGTAGCTTGCCACCAACACGCCAATGGGTGCACCTTTGGAAGCAATGCCCAGAAACTTATTAATAATCCAATCAATTCATTTGATCAGACTGATGGTGGAGGAGCGGTGGAACCTTGAGTGTCCAGGAGGGTTGGAAACATGAATGACAGAATATGTCGAGATTCCAAAAAGATTCTCTTAGAGGGCTAGAGATGCTAGTGTAAGAATTTGTCAAGCTTATAGTAATTTTTGCACATTTTCTTGCCGGGAGTCAAACCATGCATACTCTCCATCGGAGAAGCATAAATTTAGGTGTCTAACAGCAACGAATCTTTTGAGAACCTTGTGGAATCTAAAAGATTCCCTTGGAGGATGATTTTTGACTGAGGTGGAATGATGCCAACTTTATAGTCATTTTCATAGAATTTCGCAAGGAGCACAGTGGTGTGCTCAAAATCTTCATCTGAGCAACATATTTTTTGCCCATCTTCAGGAAGGAATCTTTGAGGGAATATTCAAGATTCCTGAGGGTCCAAAATTTGATGGTGTTATAAAGGGGTAAAGATTACAGTCGTTTGACACAATTTCGCACCACACATTCAGTGGTGCAGTCCATTTCAGCAGCTAAGATTTTCATTTTTCGGCCATCCCCAAAAGTGGAGGCATATGATGTAGTTATGTCATGCTTTATTTTGATTTGCTGAGATGACGTTTTTGTTGAGATCCATGATTACCATTATGTTGAGGGACAGTTGTATGCCACATCATGTGAGATTTTATTATATTTTCATCCTGAAGGAATGTCCATTTGAGTGAGAGTTCCTATAGGGAGAACATCTCGTGGAGAGATATGCCACTCTTGTTGAAGGAATTTTCCCATATGAGTGGAAGTTCCTGAGAACGTCTCATGGAGAGACATGTCGCTCTAGTTGAGGGTATTTATCCTTGTAATTAAAAATAACATACCATGTACATCATCATCGTTTGAAACATTAATGAAGTGGCATCCCCACTCTTGACACAAGGGCTCAGAGACGTAACATACACTTGGTGAACTCCATTATCAATGTGTTTTGTGTTCTTGATTTGATGGTAATCGTTATGTTTCATCTTCTTTACAGTATGCACATGTGTATTTTCATGCTCTCTTGAATGAAATTATGCTAGCATCACAGAAGTAAAAGATCTTGGATAATTCTGATAGCTGAAGAGATTCGGATAAAGTTTGGTATTAGAGCGGTCTTCTAGCTGATGTGAATTTCGAGTGGGAAAGATTAACATCTAATAATAAAGAATATGGAGGATGACATTGACATGTACAATGCCTTCTATAGGATTCCAAGAATGGTAGACATAATGTATGAAGATTATCAGAAGAAGATGGAAAGAGAGAAATGAGAGAAAGAAAGAGCAAAGGACAATTCTCCATATGCCCCCTCGAGTGAACATCCTTATTCATCATTGTCTTCTCATCATTTAAATGAGGAGATCAGTCAAAACCTTCAAGAAGAGAATGCTAAATTGAGGAGACTTCTACGAGAAGAGAAAGAGGACAAGCAGAGATTGTAGCTTCAGTTATGAGCCACAAAAGAGACCTTGGAAAAATTGAAGCGCAATGAGGGCGTAGCGAAGCCATCATCACATGTTTCAGAGTTGACAGCTAAGGTAAACATTGTTGATTGTTCTTTAGTTTCAGTTTCATTTTCACATGAAATTATTTATGTTGGAAACGAGGCACCCATTTTAGGAACTGGAATGAGACTCCTTACCAATATGGGGTATAAAGGAGTAGGACTTGGTGTTAATGGCCAAGGGATGACTTACTCATTGGAGGTGGTACAAAGACCTCGATTCACAGGTTTGGGATAGACTGAAGGAGAGTGCTCAAAGGTGTTATAATTTTACAAGACATTTTTGGAACTGTCGAGGAAAGAGAATGATGGGAATGCATCACCATCCTTCCATGGTAGTTCACATCACAAAGGAAGATCTAAGGAAATCTCTCATCGCTAGAATCACACCAGAGACAGTCAAGAGAGGTATAAAACATCTCAGTATTTTAAAGTTCAATTTGATGACAAGCATGTTAATGATGAACATAAATCACGGCATAGAAAATCATGTAGATTTTTTGGTTTACATAACCATGTGATTGTTGAGTGTTGGAAGAGAATGGCAACAAGAAAGAGGATCAAACGTGAAATACCTTCTCCACATCAGGGAAAGAAGAAGGTAAAATAGGTCTAGAGGAAGAATACTTTTTGCAGTCATTGCAACCAAGGTGGACAACAAAGAGTCTCATGTTGGAGGTTCCATCCAGAGCAGCGTCTCAAGGACAAAGCACATATGTAGGAACCAGTTGAAAAGGTTGTTCAACAAGCGAATCCACCACAAGGAGATGACCCATTCACTTTGATAAGTGAGAGATGGCTTTTCTAGACATGGTAGCTTGTCATGGCCACATTTTGTAAATCATGTGTTGCAATTTAAATTGTAAGAGTGATGATTTGTTTTCCATTATTTATTAAAGAAAAGATGATGTTTTGGCCTTCTATTGATAGTTGGGGTATTGGTTTCTATTCTAATGTAAATGTGACCAAAGGGTGTCTTATAAACTCTTGAAAAGTATGGGGATGCTTGGGCCATTATTGGTCATGTAATTGAGCATGTAATTTGCGAATATGTACTATAGGTTTGTGGAGGATGTAGGTGTTAGCTCATCACTTATGGCTCCAAATAACAAGGGTGAAGGAGAAGGAAGTGTGACCTGTTAGGACACTTGGGGTGCAGACAATGTAACACAATAGTTGCATATTATGTCCATGCTTTTGAAGGACCTTAAGCTCCTTTTTGGGGAGGAATGCTCCAGGTGGCTTCTAACATGATCAAACTTCAACTATGGCTATGGAAAGTCTCAAAAATCAAAGTCCTTAGATTCAGATGAAACCAAAACCAGATCATGCTCATGGTCACAATTCCAATGGTGTGAACGACACTCAAATATGATTTTGTATGCTCAAGTTATAGATGGTCAAATTTTTGGCCAAACTTGGCCAAGTGGCAATCTTAATGAGGAAATAATTTTGCAACGAACCAGTGTCCCTTAATTTTCCTACTTAACTTTCCCAATGACCCTTAAAAACTAATGGAAGAATTTAGACTATTTGTTGTTAAAAAAAGAAAAAAATATAAAATAGGGGGGTGGCGGGCCGCCACCCCTGCCACCCAATGACGCCCCATGACCCAATGGTTTGATATAACAAAAATATTTAAATGGGGTAGGCGAGCCACCCCCAACAGACCCACCCAACTCCCAACCAAACCAATCACATATATAACAAACAACTATATATTACAACATGAAGAAACCAGTGGGAATCAAACCCACGGTTGGCAGGTCCACTAGCCTAGACTAACACGACAGTCCCACTGTATTATATATAACCACTCACATTGTATTTTAATGTCAAACTTTGTAACCACCAATTCAAATATAATGTAACCATTTCATACCACATCCGCCAAGTTGCAACCATTGGTCAACCCAACACAAACTACACCATTGCAATGCACCATATTATTACATAACTGCACCTTAGCCGCCGAAAACCAAATTCCATTAGTTACCACTGAAACCATGGTCATCAAAAATGGCAACCACAAACTTGAAATTATATAACCGTGGTTCTTAAAAAAAGGCCACAATGTACCAATTCTGGAATGTTGCGAGGTTTGACCCTGTAACCACTGGGCCCCCATTATAGCTTTCCACCAACGTGCCAACAGATGCACCTTTGAAAAAAATGTTGGAAAACTTATTAATAAGCCAGTCAATTCATTCAACTAGACCAACGATGGAGGAGTGGTGGAACCTTGAGTGACTAGGAGGGTCGGAACCATGAGCGAGGGAATCTAGATGCCCAAAAGATTCCCTCAGAGGGCCAGAGATGTCAAGGTCAGAATTTGTCAAGCTTATCATTTTTGCACCTTTTCTCACCAAGAATCCAACCGTGCAATCATAATCTCCATCTAAGCAGCAGAAATTCAGGTGTCCATCAGCGAGGAATCTTTAAAGAATCTTGTGGAATCTAAAAGATTCCCTTAGAGGCTGATTTTTTACCAAGGTGGAATGATGCAAAATTTATTGTCAATTTTCACAGTATTTCACAAGGAGCGCAGTGGTGTGCTTAGAATATTCATCCTAGTAGATTTTTAGACCATCTTCAGGAAGGAACCTTTAAGGGAATCTTCAAGATTCCTGAGGTTCCATATTTTGACAGTGTTAGAAAGGAGAAATGATTATAGTCGTTTGACATGATTTTATGCCACGAGTTCAATGATGTAGTCTGTTTTAGAAGTTGAGCTTTGCATTTTTCAGCCATCCCCAAAAGTGGAGGTATATGATGCAGTTATGTCATTCTTTCTTTAGATTTATTGAGATGATGTTTTTGTTGTTCAGATCCCTGATTACTATTATGTTGAGGGATAGTTGTATGCCCACATCATGTGATATTTTATTAGCTTGTCATGCTGAAGGAATTCCCATTTGAGTGAGATTTCATATAGGGAGAACGTCTCGTGGAGAGACATGCCACTATTGTTGAGGGGATTTTCCCATATGAGTGAGAGTTCCTAAGAACGTCTCATGGAGATGCATGCCACTCTGGTTGAGGGTATTTATCATTGTAATGGAAAAGAACATACCATGTACAACATCACCATTTGCAGCGTTAATGAAGCAGTCTCCCCACTCTTGACACCAAGGCTCGAAGACGTAACCCACACAGGGTGAACTTCATTATCAATGCGTAATTTGTTCTTGATTTGATGGTCATTGTTATGTTTCACCTTATTTGAAGTATGCACATGTGGATTTTCATGCTCTTTTGAATGCAATTCTGCTAACATCATAGAAGTAAAATATCTTTGATAATTCTGGTAGCTGATGAGATTTGGATCATTTAATAACCAAATCAACAACTTATTTCTTCAAATTTGGCCAATAATAAAACTTTTTAATGGTTGTGAGAGTCTTTTGGTATCCCAGACGACTCGAATATGTCTTGACATGAAACTCTCTCATTGTGAGCCTCTTAAAATCATCATTATTTGGAAAAAAAATATTTTGTTCTTGAATCTAACTAGGCCATCATCTCCGAGATGATATTCCTAATCCTCACCATTTTGTGTAGTTTCTCTTTCATTAGTTGATATTTCTCATCATGTTTCCCTACAATTTTGACCACTTTTACTTGGTCTATTTCATAAGAGCTTATGGCTTCCACGTGATTCAATTGAATCCTTCTATTGAGAGCATCAACAACCTTGCTCTCTTTTCCTTTGATTTACTTGATCTCAAAGTCGAACACGCTAAGTACGACCACCCACCTAGATTTTCTTGCATTCAACTTAGGTTGAAAAACTAAATACTTGAGTCCACTTTGATATGTCATGAGTATGAATCTCCTCTTTATGAGGTATTGCATCCACATCTTCAATGGAAGAATAATGGAAATGAACTCAAGATCACAAGTCATGTAATTTGCCTCATTTGAATTTAATTTTCACGATTCATAGATAAATACCTATCCTACCCACATCAAGACAACATCGAGGCCTTCATTTTAAGAATTTTTACAAAGCACAAAATATTTGTCTAGATCCACAATCCACAATACTAGTGCATGAGTGAGCAATTTCTTCAAATGCTCAAAGCTAGGCTACACATTCAATTGTCCATTCGATTTTATTTCCCTTCCTCTGCAAGGACATGAAATGGTCCCCTATCTTGGAGAAGTTCTTAATGAAACTCTTGTAGTAACCTGCCAATCCCATGAATGATTCAACCTTATTCACATTCTTCATTTTTGGCCACTCCATTATGGCCTTGATCTTTTCCGGATCAACTGATATCCCCTCCTTGGAGACAATATGTCCCAAATAATGTATTTGTGGCTGAAAGAAGTCATACCTACTGAGATTTCCATAAATCTTGTGTTCTCTCAACAACTGTATCACTACGACCAAGTGCATTTCATTTTCTTCTTCATTCCATGAATACACCATCATGTCATTAATGAATACTATAACAAACTTGTACAAATAAGGATGTGACATGTTGGATGTGGAGCCTGATTATCTTCTGTATTCAAAGCCATCGCCACATTGGACCCCAATTCACGTTGCCACCCTGTAAAATATTCGTTGCATGGGGGGTCTAGAGTGGGCCGACTGCGACCTTTGGGAGCACCCCCTGGCGGGGGGATCGGGGGCAGCACCCCCAAAGTTAAAAATAGATGTAAAATTTCCTTGTAAAATGTTGTAATTTAATAGTCAATCTGGGTCGTTCATTAGGCGGAGATCTGATGGTAGAAGTTATGTTTAATTTAGGGTTTCTTTCCCTAGAAGGCAACCCCTTGCTATATATGAGGGAATTGTATTGCGTCTATGAAGATCTGTAATATATAATTTTCTAACAACTCGTATGAGAGCCGAAGGTCTATTTGGCTGATAAACTCACAGGAGAGAAGGATTCCTGGTTCGAGTGGGAGAAATGGCGGAAGATGGTAGGTTTAGGGTCGAAAACTTTAACGACCAAAACTACCAGCTGTGGAAGATGCATATGGAAGATTATCTGTATCAGAAAGATCTGTACCAACCATTGAGCGGAAAGGCAAAGAAGCCAATGAGTATGCCTGACACAGAATGGGATATTCTCGACAGAAAGGCACTTGGAACAATACAGTTATGCCTAGTGGCATCGGTAGCATTTAATATTTCAAAGGAAACAAAAACAGAGGGTTTAATGTCGACATTGGCCAAACTATATGAAAAACCCTCGGTCTCAAATAAGGTATTTCTTATGAAGCATTTATTTAATATGAATATGTCAGAAGGTGGATTTGTTTCTAATCATTTAAATGAATTTAATACAGTTACTAGTGAGTTAAGTTTTGTAGGGGTAACTTTTGATGATGAAGTTAGGGCTTTGTTATTTCTATGCTCATTGCCAGAAAGTTGGAATGGTTTAGTTATGGCCATTAGTAACTCTGCCTCTAGATCTAGTACTTTAAAGTTCGATGATGTTGTCAATGCAATCCTTAGCAAGGAAATGCAATGGAAAAGCTCCCGTGAGACATCAAGTAATGCTTTGACTGCAGAGACTAGGGAAAGAAAATGGAAAGAGGAAAGAGCCATCACAGTAAGCCAAGAAAAGGTAGATCCAAGTCCAAATTGGGGATAGTGTGCTAGAAATGCAGGAAGAAAGGACACCTGAAGAAAGACTGCAAGTCTCGAAAGGGAAAATAAGGAGACGCGATGCAGGAAAATAATCATGAAGTGAATGCACAGTTGATGTGTTGCAAGATGCTTTGATTCTTTCTTTAGAAAATATTATTGATGCCTTGGTGGTAGATTCAAGGGCCTCATTCTAGGCCACACCTGATAAGAAACATTTTCATGATTATGTTCAAGGAGATTTTGGACAGGTTCAATTGGGTGATAATAAACCCTGTAAAATCATTAGAATGGGTACAGTTTTCATAAACCAGCTGAATGGAAATAAATGGCTATTGAAGTAGGTAAGGCATGTTCTAGTTTGAAGAAAAATATTATTTCAATAGGGCAGTTGGGTGGTGAAGGTTGTGTGACTACTTTTACAGATAAAACCTGGAAGGTCACTAAAAGATCCCTGGTAATAGCAAAAGGAGAAAAGGTTGGTACATTGTATTTATGCAATTGTATTTCTAATTTTGTTAATGCTTTAACCTCTACAGGAGAAGATACGGCATTGTGGCATCATAGGCTCAAGCACATGAGTGAGAAGGGGATGCAGATTCTTCACTCAAGAAATTTGTTGCCAGGTTTGAAGCATGTTGATTTAAAATTCTGTGAGAATTGTGTTTATGGAAAATAGAAGAGAGTAAGATTCCTCAAATTTGGGAAAGAAAAGAGAGTGAAAAATTAGTGCTTGTGCATACAAATGTATGGGGACTTGCTCAGCTATCATCTCTTGGTGGCTCTCATTATTATGTTACTTTTATTGACAATGCAACTAGAAAAACCTAGATTTATTGTATTCGAAATAAATATGGTGTATTTGATACTTTTAAGAAATGGAAAGCTTTGGCTGAAAATGAGATAGGAAAAAGGTTGAAGTGTCTCAGATCAGACAATGGAGGTGAATATCACAACAAAGAGTTTGATAGGTATTGTTCAAAAAATGGAATTCGCAGAGAGAAGACAGTTCTAGGAACACCACAAGAAAATGGTGTGTTAGAAAGTATGAACATTACAATCATGGAGAGTGCAAGGTGCATGAGATTGCATGCAGAATTACCTTTACAATTTTGGGCAGATGTTGTAGATACTGTTGTTTATCTAATAAATAGAGGGCCTTCAATTTCCTTGGATGGTGGTATTCCAGAGGAGGCATGGATAGGTAAAAAGGTAAACTACTCTTTTTTAAATACTTTTGGTTGTGAAGCCTTTGTCCACATTAATAAAGAAAATAGAACAAAGATTGAGGCAAAATCAAAGAAATGTACCTTTATTGGATATGGTGTTAATGAATTTGGTTATCGCTTTTATAATTATGAAAAACACAAAATCATTAGGAACAGAGATGTCATATTCAATGAAAAGGTTTTGTATAAGGATCAGTTGTAGGAAAAGAAACAGGAAAAAGAAAACAGAGAATACACAGTGCTTAACGAGATCACAGAAAAAGTGATGGTGCCTGAAAATCATAATGATCAACATCTAGAACAACAACCACAATAGCAACAAGCACCTAAAACACCTGGAAGTGGTGTTAGAAGATCTACTAGGATAAGTAGACCCCTTGAACGATACTCTCCTTCATTATATTATGTATTGTTGACTGATTCTGGTGAACTAGAATGTTATGAAGAAGCAGTACAAGTAGAAACCAGGAAGAAGTGGGAGAAAGCCATGAAAGAAGAGATGGACTCCTTAGCACATAACCAGACTTGGGACTTAGTCAGGTTGCCTACAGGTAAAAAAAAATTGCAGAATAAATGGGTTTACAAGTTGAAGGAAGAAGATGGAGGTAGAAAAAGGTATAAAACTAGACTTGTGGTCAAAGGGTTTTCACAGAAAAAGGGTATAGACTTTGATGAGATATTTTCACCTATTCCTAAAATGACTTCAATGAGAACTATTTTAAGTCTAGTAGCAGCTGAAGATTTGCATCTTGAGCAGTTAGATGTAAATACAACCTTTCTCCATGGGGATTTGGAGGAAAAGATATATATGTAGCAGCCACAAGGATATGAGGTAAAAGGAAAGGAGAAAATACTGTGCAGGTTGACAAAGAGCTTGTATGGCTTAAAACAGGCTCCAAGGCAGTGGTATCTAAAATCTGACAAGTTTATGTCTGAACAAGGTTATACTAGATGTCACTCTGATCATTGTGTTTATCTCAAAAGGCAAAATGATGACAGCTATATTATATTGTTATTATATGTAGATGACATGCTTATTGCAAGTTCTAACATGCAGGAAATAAATGAGCTCAAAAGAAAATTGGTGAACTCATTTGCAATGAACGATTTGGGCGCTGCAAAACAAATCCTTGGTATGAGAATAACTAGAGAGAGGAAGAATCGCAAATTAAAATTGTCTCAAAGTGAGTACATAGAAAAGGCGTTGAAAAGGTTTAATATGCAAAATGCAAAACTATTTAGTATACCTTTGGCTAGCCATTTCAAATTAAGTAAGGACAAGTGTCCCAAGACTCAGGAAGAAATGGCTCATATGTCTAAAGTTCCATATGCATCAATAGTTGGAAGCTTAATGTATGCAATGGTCTGCACAAGACCTGATATTGCACATGCAGTGGGAGTTGTAAGCGGGTACATGAACAATCCAGGAAAAGAACATTGGATGGTGGTGAAGTGGATTCTCAGGTATTTTAGAGGTACCACAAATCAAGCATTATGCTTCAATGGTTCAAACATTTCTCTACGGGGATATGTTGATGCAGATATAGCGGGTGATAGAGATAACAGGAGGAGCACAACAGGGTATGTGTTTACTGTAGGTGGAACAACTGTTAGTTGGGTCTCAAAACTGCAAAGTGTTGTTGCACTCTCAACAACAGAGGCAGAGTATGTTGCTACTACAGAGGCTAGTAAAGAAATGATTTGGTTACAAACATTTCTGGATGAATTGGGTAAGATGCAGGGGTTGGGTAGGTTATAAAGTGACAGCCAGAGTGCCATACATCTTACAAAGAACTCTGCATTTCATTCCAAGACTAAACATATACAACTCAATTACCATTTCATACAGTCAGCATTGGAAGATGGATAGTTGAATCTAGAAAAGATACACACTAGCCAGAATCCTACAGATATGTTAACAAAAGTTGTAACCAGGGAGAAACTGAGAATCTGCTCAGTTTCAATTGGTCTTCAAGTATGATGAAGAGGATGAGAAACAGTTAGGTCCCATGAATGATTCGACCTTATTCACATTCTTCATTGTTGGCCACTTCGTTATGGCCTTGATCTTTTATGGATCAACTGATATCCCCTCCTTGGAGACAATATGCCCCAAATAATGTATTTGTGATTGAAAGATGTCATACCTACTAAGATTTCCATAAATCTTGTGTTCCCTCAACAAATGTAGCACTATGACCAGGTTCATTTCATATTCTTCTTCATTCCATGAAGACACCATCCTGTCATTGATGAATATTATAACATACTTATACAAATAAGGATGCAACACACTATTCATTAAACATATGAATGCGGCAAGGGAATCAGTGAGACCAAAGTCTACCACCACAAACTTGTCGTGCATGTATCTCATGTGGAAAGGAGTTTTATGGATATCTTCCTCTTTGATGCAGAACTGGTAATACCCAGACCTCAAATCAATCTTGGAGAAAATTGCTTCTCCTCTTAGCTGATTGAACAAATCATAATCTATGGCACTAAGTACCAGTTCTTGATTGCCACTTTATTCAATTTCTTGTAGTTAATACAGAGTCATATTGTCCCATCCTTTTTCTTCACAAATAATACTAGAGATACCCAAGGTCACACACTCAGCCATATGTAACCTTTATTAAGCATCTCCTTCAACTATATTTTTAACTCAACCGGCTCAGGTGTACTCATTCGATATGGTGCCTTGGATGTTGGTGTTTCTCTAGGCACCAATTTAATAGATAAATTGACTTCCCTGTGAGGAGATAAACCCAGGATGTCAGTTGGAAATACATCCTCATATTACTGCAACACCAAATACTTCTTCAATGTTTTGATTTCCACTGGCCCAACGTTGTCACGAGCTTCCTTGTCGCTGGAAATTTGCACAAAAAATAAGTTATAGCCCTTTTGATACTTGTCTTTGTCCTCCATTACTATGATCAACGTCAATAATATTGGCTTTCACTTGCCCTATATATTTTTTCTTTCTCCAGCATCGTCCAAGCACTGAATTTATTTTTCAAAACAATTCACTTTAGTTCTGTGCATGTACATCAAATCCATGCCCAATAATATGTTGTACGTGTGACCCAATGGTAGTAAATTCAAATGTGTTATTGTGGGCATGTCATTGAGTTAAAATGCACATGATTCCATCCAATGATTAAGTTTTCTCTTTATTCTTGTTTGCAATTGAACTAACCAGGGCTTTGAATGTAATTCTTTAGCCAATTTCCATTTTTCCATGAGCTCCAGACTAACATAGATATATTTTGAACTAGGATTAATTAAAATGGAAATAAACTAATTACATAGCTTACCTTCCATATCGATGATGGATTCCTAGTGGTCTTCCTAGTGATTTTCTATGGCTGCATAAATTATTGGCGAGCTCTATGCTACATCACCCACCATATGATCTTCTTGGGTGTTGTAAATATCTGACCCTACATTTTTTCTGATGGGGGCAGGCTCTTTTATAGTGATTTTCACCACAGGTCCAACACTTTAATTTTTCTTTTCTCTAATCTCTATTTTGTTCTCCCACTAGCTAATGCACGTTACCTCTTTTAATGGTGCTAATTTTCTGCTGGAATCTATTTTTGTTGGTTGGGTACTTACTTTCCCTTGTTGGAAATAATACTGAGAGGGGGGGTGAATCAGTATTATCAAATCTTCTTTAATTGTACTTTAAATTATTTTTGCATATCAGTACCATAAAATAATGAGCATGAACAAGAAAAGCAGATAGTCACACCAAAGAACACCAGATATAAGGTGGAAACCCAATGTGGGTGAAAACCACCTGCTGCAATATGTCTCTATCTTCTTTCAAATTAGAAACTCCTTTTACAATGGTTTTGTACTGGTGCAGTCATTTACCAGTACGCAGGCTGCAACCTGCAGAGAGCTACAACTCTCTCTCGTTTTCCAGTCTCTCCTGGAAGGGAGCTACAACCCCCTACTTCTATTCTTACAAGGACCACTTTTCATAAATTTCAAACTGGATCCATAAACATCAAATGATCATCAAGTCTAAGAAAATCACCCAGTCAACTGTAGTAACCAGATCAACAATAATAGAACCAAACCCAAAACACCTTATCAACAGAAAAATACAGCCAAACAAAATGTCTTAAGACAGATACGCAGTTTTTCTTTCTCTGGTCTGCGTGCGTACGCAAATCACCTTCTGCTCCCCTGCGTATACCCGCAGAGACCCTTCTGCCGCACTGCGTGTCCACACACTATTTCTTCAACCGCGCTGCGTACTGTTACTGAAGGTACGCACCCAGAGACACTATCGCGCCGCGTACTACTACTGTAGCCACACACTCATAGATACTATCGCGCCGCGTACTTTTACTATGCGTACGCACCTGAACCTTCTTCTGCTCTGCGTACCTACGCAGCTCTCCTGTTTCTGCTCTGCGTACCCATGCAGATCTCCTATTTCTGCTCTGCGTACCCACGCAGATCTCCTGTTTCTGCTCTGCGTACCCACGCACCTGTACCGTAAAAACACCTACGTACTTCTGATTAGGGCCAAATTGGCAGTCTACCAGTGTGGCACAGTTAGTCAGATGCTCAGATCTGATCATGCGCTCGAGAGATCACCCTTCACAGATTCACTTTCAACTTCTCTTCCATATAGATCAAGCTTTCATAACCAAATATTTCAGATCTTAAGATATTCAATTGCAAAAGATACTTAGCCAAGTGATCTCCTTTGCTTTATATAGGCAAGCTCCTCCTAAAATCATGGATCAATACCACGAGCCAAAACCATAATAACACAAATACCGTCGGCTAAACATAAGAAACCCCTTGCGTGCTTTTCTCTACCTTGAAGTGAGTGCACTAGGGGTATGCACCTCCTGAACGGCTGACCTGCGAGTCTAGCCGCGGTCCCTTCACGGTGTACCTGCGGGTACGCATCTTCTAAATTGTTCTCCTGCGTACTTCTTAATTTTCAACAAATAGAGAGCCTTGCCACGGGTGTTGCCATCAAGTACAACATCTGTAACATATAGCCATACCAGAAACATTAATGCCAACAATCTCCCCCTTTGGACTTGATGGCAACCTCAAAAACTTCAGCGTCATTCTCCCCCTTTGACATCAAGGGCAAAGGGTTATGCTCCCCCTAAGAACATGCTCCCACTGAATATGAACCAGATCTGCAACGAAGAACCATAATCCACCATGAAAGAGATAGAGACATATTGCAGCTACTTCCATGATCTCCTTTTGTACATCCTCCATAATGCCAACAATGCATTATATGCTCCCCCTGAACCTGTGCCATCAATCTTCAACCAATCAGCCACCCAACACATGTACGCATATACCCCAGATGAACCATGCGTACAACCATCAATCAGAAGAGTTTCAACAATAAGATGATGCATCAACAACCCCCAGATTTTGCCTGAGGTATTCAAAAGTGTCCCTGGGCAACGGTTTGGTGAGTATATCAGCAACTTGTTCCTTAGAAGGAACATACTCCAACTTGACCTTCTGTTCAAGCACTTGTTCCCGAAGAAAATGATACTTGATTGGTATGTGCTTGGCTTTTGAATGCATGACAGGATTCTTTGAGATGCTGATTGCACTTGTGTTATCACATAAGATGGGGATAGGCGGTGTACAAGTGATTTGAAAATCCTGCAAAGTCTGCATCATCCAAAGGCGTTGAGTGCAACAAGATGCAGCAGCAACATATTCTGCTTCAGCTGTAGACAAGGCAATCGAACTCTGTTTCTTGCTGAACCAAGATACCAGTCTGGAACCCATAAAGAACGCACCACCACTTGTGCTTTTCCTGTCATCCACGCTTCCGGCCCAATCTGCATCTGTATAAGCATGAAGTGTGAGATCTGTATCTCTGGGATACCATAAGCCATAATTTTGAGTCCCTTGAAGATATTTGAAAATTCTCTTCACTGCCTGAAGATGAGTCTCCTTCGGATTTGCCTGAAATCTTCCAACTATTCCAACTGCATGCATGATGTCCGGTCGGGTACCTGTCAAATAAAGTAAACTTCCAATCATAGATCTGTAAGTTGGTTGATGTACTGCTGCAGATTCATCATTTGCACTGAGGCTACATCCTGTGACCATGGGTGTACATACTGGTTTTGCATCTTCCATGCCATATTTCTTCAAAATCTGTTTGAGATACTTGGTTTGAGATAAAAAGATTCCTCCTTCTTTTTGTTGGATTTGAAAACCAAGGAAATATGTCAGTTCTCCCAGCAAGGACATTTCAAATTCTTTCTGGATGACCAAGGCAAAGCTTTGACTCATAGCTTCTTCATTGCTGCCAAAAATAATGTCATCTACATACACAAGAAGTATTAGCAATTTGTCATTTTCAACTTTTATATAAAGATTGCTATCTGTTGATCCTTTTGAAAAACCTTGTTGATGAAGATATTTGTCCAAACGGTAGTACCAAGCCCTTGGAGCTTGTTTGAGACCATAGAGAGCCTTTTTCAATCTGCATACAAGATTTGGATCATTTCCAAGAATGAACCCATCTGGCTGCTCAATGTATACTTCTTCTTCCAAGTCTCCATTCAGAAAGGCTGATTTCACGTCCATTTGAAATACTTTGAAGTTTTGAAAACTTGAGAGAGCAAGGAACATTCGGATGGCCTCAAGTCTTGCAACAGGAGCAAAGGTTTCTTCAAATTCTATTCCTTCTTGCTGCGCATACCCTTTACAAACAAGTCTGGCCTTGTTTCTAATTACTTCTCCATTTTCATTCAATTTATTTTTGAAGACCCATTTTGTTCCGATAACATTCTTATCCTTTGGTCTAGGAACCAGCTCCCAAGTGTTGTTTTTTTCAATCTGCTCAAGTTCTTCATCCATTGCTTTCACCCAACATTCATCTTTGCATGCCTCTTTCACATTTTGTGGTTCAGTAGAGGAGAGTAATGTCAAATAGCTTGAAGCTTCTGCAACTGTTCTTCTTGTTTGTACACCTGCCTCTTTCTGCCCCATAATCTGAGATTCTGGATGATTCTTCTGAACATATCTGGATGGAGTCTTTTCTTCTATTCTTGTCTGCTCCTCTGGTTCTTCTTGAGGTTCTTCTTCTTCATCATTTTGTCGTTGAGGGTAGCCTTCATCTTCTTCGATGTCTTCATGATGTACTTGCCTAGGAATGTATCCCTTCTCATCAACCACTACATCAATGCTGTCAACAATTCTGCCAAGTCTTTTATTGTAGCATTTGTATGCTTTGCTATGTGGAGAGTAACCAAGAAGAATGCCTTCATCTGCTCTAGGTTCAAGGTTTCCAAGCTGCTCATCAGTATTCTTGATATAGCATTTGCTCCCAAAGATTTTGAAGTGCTTTACCGAAGGAGTCTTACCACTCCAGAGCTCATGAGGAGTTTGAGTGTTGTTCACCCGAACATTTGTCTTGTTGAGAATAACGACCGCAGCATGTGCAGCTTCACCCCAGAAAGTTGCGGGAGTTCCTGACTCATCAAGCATAGCACGAGCCATTTGTTGGACTATTCTGTTCATTCTTTCCACAACTCCATTTTGCTGAGGAGTTCTAGCTATAGAGAATTCTCTTCTTATCCCATGTTCTTCACAGAAATCGAAAAATTCATTTGAGGTAAACTCCCCACCTCTGTCGGATCTGAGGCACTTAATTTTGTGACCTGATTCATTTTCAACCAAGGCTTTGAAAGATTTGAATTTTTTGAATGCTTCATCTTTGTGCTTCATAAGTCCTAACCAGACAAACCTGGAGAAATCGTCAATGAATAATATCAAGTATTCTTCTCCTCGAGGTGTTCTTTTCCTGAATGGACCGCATGTATCTGTATGTACTAGCTCAAGAGGCATGCTAGCTGATCCTTCCTTCTCTGGAAAGTTAGTTCTGGTTTTTTTTCCAAACTGACATGATTTGCATATGGTGTTGTCAGGAATTTTGATATCTGGAAGATCGCGAACTGCCTAATATTTGCATGCTTTCCTTATTTGTGAAAAGCTTAGATGCCCCAATCTCCGATGCCATAGCCGGTTCTCATCATCCTTGCTCAGATAGCATTGTTGTTGTCCTTCTTCAAATATGTACAGATTATTTGGAGTTCTTTTACCTTTGATCACTATTTTACCTGTATCAAGATCACGAACAAGACATCCATTTGATCTGAATATCACCTTGGTTCTTTGATCACACATCTAGCTGACACTTAGAAGATTATGCTTCAATCCATCTACATACAAAACATTTCCAGCCTTGACCTTTTCTTTTAACTGAGCAATGCCTTTTCCTTTTATAGTTGCAGGAGTATCATTTCCAAAAGAAACTTTCTTTCCTTTTTCTAGAGCAGAATATGACTCCAGTTTTTCTTTATCACCTGTCATATGCTTCGAACATCCACTGTCAATGTACCATAGATTTTCCTGTCCCTCTGCATAAAATGATATCCCACATCTTTCTGTTTGTGGTTCCTTTATTCTCCATGTTTTGGTGCTTGAGGCTTGTTCCTTTTTCTGCTGAAACCTGCTCCTGCATTCAAAATCTTCATGACCAAAGTTATTGCAAATAGAACATTCAACTTCATTTTCAAGAACCGAAAAGTTGTTATAGGTCCTTTTTGTAATCTCGGTCATACTTCTTTGTTTTTGAGCTTCTCTCGTCATGATCGTTTTATATGCAACACATTGAGCTGCTTTGTGGCCAAAGTTATGGCAAGAAAAGCATTGTCCATTGAAGAAACCTCTGCGGTTAGCCAAATGATTGTAATTCCTATTGTCATCCATTCTTGAACCAAATTGAGAAGATTTTACCTGTGGCTGGTTGTAGCTTTTGTTCACCCTTAAGACGGATTGCCCCTGATGGTCTCTGTTTGCAATTCGTCCCTTCTTTACCTGATGGTCTTCATTGTGCTTTTGCTCATTTCTTCTTGCTGCATCAAGATAACTTTTTGAGGTGGATGCTTGAGAAGTTTCTCCATTATAGCCCAGACCTGTCTTGTTTAGTGGAGACCGATGCACATTGATAATCTCATCCAAAGTTTCAGATCCTTTGACAAACTTAAGATTAATAGCTTTTGTTTTATCAATCTCTTTTCTAAGACCAACAATTTCACCTTCTAATTTTTCAAGATGTTTTTCCTTTTCATCAATTTGAAATTGTAGAGTATCAATGATCATATTCTTTTCTTCTATACATCTCTTGAGTCTAGTAATTTCTTCATAAAGGTTATCCACATCTATAGCATCCATATAATCATCATCTTCAAATGCCATTAACAATTTATATTCATTACCTCATTCATCTTCATCACTGTTTGATAGACCATCACTATCTTCATGAGTGTAGTAGCTTTTCTTATTTGCACTCTATTTCTTGTTCCATCTAGCAGGTTCCTTTCCTTTATCCTTATAAGGACATTTTGTAGCATAATGACCTACTCTTCCACAAGCAAAGCATTTAAAAGGTAACTTGCCTATGAACCTTCCAGAACCCCTTTGAAGATTTCTGACAAAATTTGATTCTTCTTCTTCTTCTTCTGGGACGTGACTTGCTTCATAATAATCTCCTTTGCCTGAAGCCTTGAAAGCAGCTTCTCTCCTGTCTGAAGGACCTCCCTTTCTCATTTCATAAGCAGTTAGAATTCCGTGAAGCTGAGACATAGTAAGAATTCGTAGATTTTCCTTTTCTTCTATTGCAGATACTTTAGATTCAAACTTGGGGGACAATGATCTTAGAACTTTTTCAACCACAATAGCCTCTTTTATTTCTTCACCCAAATTTTTCATGCAATTAAAAATCTCATCTACCCGAAGAAAATAGTTAGCCACACTTTCATCATTATACATCCTGAGATTCTCATACTGAATCCTGAGAGTTTGAAGTTTAGCACGCTTTACCTGTTCATCTCCTTCGTAGCTCAAGACAATCTTGTCCCATATTTCTTTTGCGGATTTATATTGCATAACCTTTACGAATTCTGTTTGAGATAAGCATCCCAGCAAAGTATTGACTGCTTTAGCATTTGTTTCATATTTCTTCTTTTCAGCCGCATATGTAGGAGTAGTTGAAGGAAAAGCGTAGCCTGTATCTATGATATCCCAAACTTCTGTACCAAGAGATTGAAGATAGGCAGTAACTCTTACCTTCCAATAATTGAAGTTTGTCCCATCAAAAATTGGTGGCCTGATTGATGCTTCCCTCTCGTAGTTGCTCATGATGAATGATCTTCCTTCAAGCGATCAAGCTTCTCCGAAGAACCTGGCTCTGATACCAATTGTTGGAAATAATACTGAGAGGGGGGGTGAATCAGTATTATCAAATCTTCTTTAATGGTACTGATATTTTTGCATATCAGTACCATAAAATAATGAGCATGAACAAGAAAAGTAGATAGTCACACCAAAGAACACCAGATATAAGGTGGAAACCCAATGTGGGTGAAAACCACCTGCTGCAATATGTCTCTATCTTCTTTCAAATTAGAAACTCCTTTTACAATGGTTTTGTACTGGTGCAGTCCTTTACCAGTACGCAGGTTGCAACCTGCAGAGAGCTACAACTCTCTCTCGTTTTCCAGTCTCTCCTGGAAGGGAGCTACAACCCCCTACTTCTATTCTTACAAGGACCACTTTTCATAAATTTCAAACTGGATCCATAAACATCAAATGATCATCAAGTATAAGAAAATCACCCAGTCAACTGTAGTAACCAGATCAACAATAATAGAACCAAACCCATAACACCTTATCAACAGAAAAGTACAGCCAAACAAAATGTCTTAAGACAGATACGCAGTTTTTCTTTCTCTGGTCTGCGTGCGTACGCAAATCACCTTCTGCTCCCCTGCGTATACCCGCAGAGACCCTTCTGCCGCACTGTGTGTCCACGCACTGTTTCTTCAACCGCGCTGCGTACTGTTACTGCAGGTACGCACCCAGAGACACTATCGCGCCGCGTACTGCTACTGTAGCCATGCACTCATAGATACTATCGTGCCGCGTAATTTTACTGTGCATACGCACCTGAACCTTCTTCTGCTATGCGTACCTACGCAGCTCTCCTGTTTCTGCTCTGCGTACCCACGCAGATCTCCTGTTTCTGCTCTGCGTACCCACGCACCTATACCGTAAAAACACCTGCGTACTTCTGATTAGGGCCGAATTGGTAGTATACCAGTGTGGCATAGTTAGTCAGATGCTCAGATCTGATCATGCGCTCGAGAGATCACCCTTCACAGATTCGCTTTCAACTTCTCTTCCATATAGATCAAGCTTTCATAACCCAATATTTCAGATCTTAAGATATTCAATTGCAAAAGATACTTAGCCAAGTGATCTCCTTTGCTTTATATAGGCAAGCTCCTCCTAAAATCATGGATCAATACCACGAGCCAAAACCATAATAACACAAATACCGTCGGCTAAACATAAGAAACCCCTCGTGTGCTTTTCTCTGCCTTGAAGTGAGTGCACTGGGGGTACGCACCTCCTGAACGGCTGACCTGCGAGTCTGGTCGCGGTCCCTTCATGGTGTACCTGCGGGTACGCATCTTCTGAACTGTTCTCCTGCGTACTTCTTAATTTTCAACAAATAGAGAGCCTTGCCACGGGTGTTGCCATCAAGTACAACATCTGTAACATATAGCCATACCAGAAACATTAATGCCAACATCCCTTAGGTGGTTTCTTTTTATTTCCAACACTTTTCTTTTCCTTCCAATTTCATTTAATTTTTGCTTGTTATTTTCCTACTCATAGCAATATTTTAGTTTCCTAATGACATCATTCAATGTCTAAGGTTCTAATAATTCAATTCGGTCTTTGAATGTCATAGGAAACCCACTGATAAATCTTTGGATTTTGGCCTTCTCATATTTGAGATATGGCACATATCTCAATAATTCTAGGAACTTGGTGACATACTCATCATCCATCGTTATTTTGATCTTGATTTCATAGAAATATTTTTCTTTGTTGTCATAGTATCACTATGACAAATATTGGCTTCTTAAGAGCTTCTCAAATTCATCCCAAGTTAATTTTTACATTCTTCAAATATTCCCACCATATGTTTGATTTTCCCTTGAAACTATAAGTGGCAATATTTGCCTTCATGTTCTGAAAATAATCATGGATTCTAAAAAAATTCTTCATGCCAAGCAACCAAGCTTCCGCATCTTCATATTTATTTTTGTCTTTGTCAAATGTGGGCAGCTTGGTTTTCTTAAATTCTTCATACATATAGTCATTTTATCTTCTTCTCTGATGATGATGATTATGATGAGAGTGGTGATGATGCCTCCTGGTAGTAGAGCCAAAGTATCTACTAGAATGATGTACATAAGTGTTATTTCTTCCTTTTGGGGTACTCAGTGGTGCATTTCCCTTCATAGTGTCTTCAATCTCCCCCCTATGCCTCTTCCGAGACCTGATACCATGTGCCCTATTTGTCTTCTCTTTTGACTCCTGAAGGATTCTCTTCTCTGTATGACTATTTCCCAATTGATGCTTCCTTTCTCTCTATAAGTCTGAGAGGATTTGCAAAAAGGCTGCATTTATCTAATATTTCCTCTCTTGGCCTCTTACCAACCTTTCATTATCTACCTTGAAACTCCTGACCTCGGCCCTTAGGCTCCTCAAGGTATCCATTTAATCAAGATATTTTTCCCCTCCCCGTTGGCCAACTAATATTTCTTCTCCATTTTCCCTTTCCTCTTCATTTCCATGTTGTGAATGATTAGATCTCTATTGCACCATTTTGGTCCTCATTCGTGCATTTTTCACTATCTTTTTCTACTTGTGATGTGTTTTCATTCAAACACATCTATTAGACACATGATAATATAGATAAATAACAATAATGTTATGGAATTTTATAATGGAGGTAAGGCCAACTTATAGGCCATTGGTTCAATCCTTTCAAGGATCTAAATAGGCCCACGATATCATGGTGCCAACTTGGCACATGATCCAATCTTCAAGGACCTTTTCTTGGGCTTAATCCTCATGTAAAAAATTTCTCGAACTTGGCACTCTTTATGCACCCTAAGATGATCTGCATAACATTTTTGCATGCCCATTTCCAACTTCACATCCATTTTGATGATATAAATTTTTTTCTCCATCTCCTTAAGCATATTAGGATGAATAAGGATCATGTTCACTGGGTCATTCTAGCTGATAGAAGTATTGCAACTTCTCCCATACAATGCCTCAAATGGGCTTATCTTTATGGATTCTTGGTACCCATTGTCATATGAAAACTTGAAAAGTGGGAGATACTCTCCCCACTTCTTGGGTTGGTGCATCACATACATCCTCAACATTTCCTCTAGGATTCTATTTGTCCTCTCCATTTTTGGATGATAAGTTGCACTAAATACCAACTTTTCACCAAGCCTGCAAATAGTTCTTTGTAGAGCCTTGAACTAAACTTAAGATCTCTATCTAATATGAATTTATTGGGAATTCCATGCAACCTCACAATCTCTTTTATGAAAATTTGAGCAACTTCACTATCCAAATTGGTGGATTTGAATGCCACAAAATGAGCCACCTTACTCAACTTATCAATCACCATCACAATTTCATCATGTTGTGTAGAGGTTATTAGGAAACCTATAATGAAATCCATGGAGATCACCTCCTACTTCCATTCCAAAATGGGAATGGGAGGAAATAAGCCTATTGGATGTCTACATTCATCCTTCAATTCATGGCACTCTATGCATTTATTAACCAAATCAACCACTTATTTCTTCAAAATTTATCAATAATAAAAAAATTAATGGCTGTGAGAGCCTTTTGGTATCCCGAATGGCTAGAATATGGCTTGACATGAAACTCTCTCATTTTGAGCCTCTTCAAATCGTCATTATTTGGTAAAAATATTTGGTTCTTGAATCTAACTAGGCCATCATCTATGAGATGATATTCCTCATCCTCATAATTTTGTTGTAGCTTCGCTTTCATTTGTTGATATTTCTCATAATGTTTCTCTAAAATTTTGACCATTTTTACTAGGTATACTTCATAACAACTTATGGCTTCTAGGGGATTCAATTGAATCCTTCTATTGAGTGCATCAACAACCTTTTTCTCTCTTCCTTTGATGTGCTTGATCTCAAATTCAAACTTGCTAAGTATGACCATCCACCTAGATTGTCTTGCATTCAAATTAGGTTGACCAAATAAATACTTGAGTCCACTATGATATGTCACGAGTATAAATCTCCTGTCCAGGAGGTAATGCCTCCACATCTTCAATGGATGAATAATGAAAACTAACTCAAGATCACGAGTTATGTGATTTTCCTCATTTTCATTTAATTTTCGTGAGTCATAAAAAACTACCTATCTTACCTATATCAAGACTCCATTGAGCCCTTCCTTGTAAGCATTTGTACAAAGCAAAAAATATTTGCCTCAATCCACAATCCTCAATACTAGTGCATGAGAGAGCAACTGCTTCAACTACTTGAAGCTTTCTACACATTCAATTGTCCATTGAATTTTCTTTCCCTTCCTTTGCAAGGATGTGAAAGGATCCCCTATCTTGGACAATTTATTGATAAACTTCCTCTAGTAACTTGCAAATCCCATGAATGATCTAACCTCTTTCACATTCTTCAGTGTTGGCCACTCCATTATGGCCTTGATCTTTTCCGGAACAACTAATATCCCCTCCTTAGAGATAATATTCCCCAAATAATGTATTTGTGACTGAAAGAAGTCACACCTGCTGAGATTTCCATAAATCTTGTGTTCCCTTAGCAATTATAGCACTATAGCCAGGTGTATTTCATATTCTTCTTCATTCCATGAAGACACTAGCATGTCATCGATGAATACTATCACAAACTTGTCCAAATAAGAACACAACACACTATTCATTAAACACATGAATGTGGAAAGGGCATCATTGAGCTTGAAGGGTACCACCACAAACTCATAGTGTTTATATCTCATCCGGAAAGAAGTTTTATGGATATATTCCTCTTTGATTCAGACCTGATAATACCTAGACCTCTAATCAATCTTGGATAAAGCTAATGCTCCTCTCAGCTCATTAAACAAATCATCAATCTATGGCAATGAGTAGATGTTCTTGATTGTCACTTTATTTCATTTCTTCTAGTTAATACAAATTTGTAGTGTCCCATCCTTTTTCTTCACAAATAATACTGGATCTACCCAAGGTGACACACTCAGCCATATGTAACCTTTATTAAGCATCTCCTTCAATTATATTTTTAACTCAACCAGCTTAGGTGTACTCATTTGATATGGTTCCTTGGATGTTGGTGTTGCTTTATGCACCAATTTAATAAATAAATTGACTTCCATATGAGGAGATAAACCCAGGTTGTCAATTGGAAATACATCCTCATATTGTTGCACCACCAAATACTTCTTCAACATTTTGATTTCCTCTGGCCCAACACTGTCACTAGCTTCCTTATTTCTGGAAATTTGGACAAAAAATAATTTATAGCCCTTCTAATAGTTGTGTTTAGCCTCCATTTCTATTATCAACCTCACTAAAATTGGCTTTCAGTTGCCCTATAAAATTTTTCTTTCTCTAGCATCGTCCAAACATTCAATTTATTTTTCAAAAAATTCCACTTTGGTTTTGTGCATGTACATCCAATCCATGCCTAGTAATATTTTGTACACACCCAATGGCAGTAAATTCAAATGTGTTATTTTGGGCATGTCATTGAGTTCAAATGCACATTATTTCACCCAATGATTATTTTTTCTCTTTATTCTTGTTTCCAATTTAACTAACCATGGCTTTGCATGTAAGATTTTAGCCAATTGCCATTTTCCTCGAGCTCCACACTAACATAACTATAGTTAGATATAGGATTAATTAAAATGGAAATAAACTAATTACATAGCTTAACTTCCATCTCAATGATGGATTCCTAGTGGCATTCCTATCGATTGTCTATGGCTTCGTAAATTATGGGCAATCTTTGTGCTACATCACCCACTGCTTCTTAGGCACTGTAAATCTCTGACCCTACATTTTTTCTCATGCAAGCAGTCTCTTTCATAGTGATTTTCACCATAGGTCCAACATTTTAATTTATCTTTTGTATAAGATCTATGTTTTTCTCCCATTGGCTAATGCACACTACCTCATTCAATGGTGCTAATTTTCTGTTGGAATCAATTTTTGTTGGTTGGGTACTTACTTTCCCTTTTATCTGAGAATTTCTTAGGCGATTTCTTTTTATTTCCAACATTTTTCTTTTCCTTCCAATTTCCTTTACTTTTGGCATGTTCATTTCCTACAAATAACAAATTATCTTTTAGTTTATTAATGGCATCATTCAATGTCTAAGGCTCTAACAGTTCAATTCAGTCTCTGAATGTCATAGGAAAACCACTGATAATTCTTTAGATTTTGGCCTTCTCATCTTTGGGATATGGCACATACCTCAGTAATTCTAGTAACTTGGTGACATACTCATCATCCATCATTTGTCCCATCTTGAGTTCATAGAACTTTGTTTCTTTGTTGTCATAGTATTGCTCTAGAAAATATTAACTTCTTAAGGGATTCTCAAATTCATTCCAAGTCAATTATGACATTCTTCAAATATTCCCACCATATGTCTGCTTTTCCCTTCAAACTATAGGTGAAAATCTTGGCCTTCATGTTATAAAAATAATCATGGATTCTAAAAAATATCTTCATGCCAAGCAACCAATCTTCTGCATCTTCAAATTTCTTCTTGTCTCTGTCAAATGTGGCCAAGTTTCCTTTCTTAAATTCTTCAGACATATAGTCCTTTTCTCTTCTTCTCTAATGATGATGATGATGAGAGTGATGATGGTGCCTCCTAGTAGTATAATTGGAGTATCTACCAAAATTATGCACATAAGTGTTCTTTCTTCCTTTTTGGGTACTTAGTGGTTCATTTCCCTTCATAGTATCTTCATTCTCCCACTTATGCCTCTTAGGGGACCTTCTACCATCTTCCTCAATTGTTTTCTCTACTGACTCCTGAAGGATTCTCTTGTCTGTATGACTAGTTCCCAACTCATGCTTCCTTTGTCTCTATAAGTCTGAGAGGCTTTGCAAAATGACTTCATTTATCTCATCTTGCCTCTCTTTGCCTCTTACTAGCCTTTCATTATCTACCTTGAAACTTTTGACCTTGACCCTTAGGCTCCTCAAGGTATCCATTTAATCAAGAGAGTTTTCCCCTCCCCCTTGGCTAACTGATCTTTCTTCTCAATTTTCCCTAGCCTCTTCATTTCCATGTTGTGACTAATCAGAGCTATATTGCACCATTTTTGTCCTCATTCATGAATTTTTCACTGTCTTTTGTTGATTCTAGTGTGTTTTTATTTAGAAACAATTGTTAGACACATGATAATATAAATAAATAACAATAAATCATGCACATGATCCTACTTTTTGCAGAGTTGTTATGGAAAGTTGGCTAAAACAGACAATCCATATTAGCACACTAATGTTAGTAAATCAATAAATTATTAGCATCACTACATAGACCTACATAGTCAACAATATATATGCTTGTCAGCACATTTGTCAACTTATTAATGCCTGTGAAAATATATCAATTGTTAGTCTTGGTTGAGTAAACAAATCACAAAGTAACAATATCAGTCATACATGTAGTCAAATACTCAACAACCAAATTTTAAAACCTAAATGTTTATCTTGTTAATTTTTTGAAAATCAACCTAAGATTCATTTACAAGAATTTTTTGTTACTTTACCATAGCATATCCCATCCACTCCAAGTGTTGAACTTGGATGCTCTGATACCACCTGTAAACATCCCACTTATCATAGTGAAGTGTCCACTATGTTAACCAATTTCTCTGGCACATTTATAGAAATGGGATGTTTTTTTTCTTGTCAATCCTCCCTTCGAACTCCTAAAACTCTTTATAGAAGTATTTTTTATATTTATGTCAACAATGTAGTTTCAAAGATAATTTTTTTTTTTTTTAACTCAAATCGTACCTTATTTTCTTTCAATAGACCTTTTTTTTAATTTATTCATTTAAATTTTATTGTTTTCTCTTTTTCTGCCACATGGTGCCCACATGGTCACCATGTGGTGCCATGTGGAACAGTACTCTACTACTTCTTAGCATAGTCTCTTGGAGGCTTAGGAACACATTCTATTGTGGCTCATTCCATATAGTGCACCAAGTCATACATGTACATTTTAGTTATGTTCATGACTATTAATTTATATATACTTTGCATATTTAGTGTAACCTACAAGCTATAATTCACTCATGCTAATCCTTGTCTTTTGGGGTGTGTGTGTGTGTGTACACACCATACACATTCACCATGGCTTAAATATATCAATTGATGTGCGATGAATTCAATAGATTGAATATGACTATATAGATATAGATATATAGTCATATTCAAACTGTTGAATTCATTGCATATCAATTGATATATTTAAGCAATGGTGAATGTGTATAGTGTAATAATATATATATATATATATATATATATATATATATACCAACCATGATGTACATACATTAGGGGGCTCCCAAATGTCATACACCATGTATCAAAGGGACCAAATCACCTGACACATCAGACCAATCCCTTGCATGGACTCTCCATATTACAAGGTGCTTTTCTTTATAGGCATTTACAACTTGCGACATGGTTGAATCCCATTGCATGTTAATATAAATATATATGTTGAAGGCATGCTATTTCAATTTATCAATATATCTATTATGGACACATGGCCCCAATGCCACCATAACAATGTGTAAAGATATAATTTATATATAATGTTTGATTTTGAATCGACTTGTTTTTCCATGACACCCATATGTGATGGACCCACTGTCCACACACCAACCATCTGATGGGTAGGAATTGAAGAGTGAGATCAATGGTGAGCAAAATTTCATCCCTTCCCTAGTGACATCACTAGGGGAAGGCCCCACCTAAATCTCGTCCCACGATGAATTTATGATTTTGCCTTCTGTAGTCCCACATCCACACCTCACCTGGTCATCTGATCTTTATGTGAAAGAATTGTTAAGTGCAAATAAGAGGTTGGAGGTTTTAGAAGCTAAAGAGAAGGAAAGAGATCATAAAATCCATGTAATAATAGTTGAAAATCAAGCTTTAGTAGAAATCAATGATGTTTCGAAGGAACAAGTGGAATTGCTAAAAGAAGCTCTCTTTGTAGGGAAGACAAGATGACAACGCATGATGATAGAGGTGAAAAACATGAAGAAATCTATAGTGGAATGTGCATAGGTAGTGAATTTGAAACCATTGTAGGATAAAGGGAAATAAATTTCCCAAATAGACAACCATGAAGAGAGAGCAAGAGAAGAAAGGAAAGGAGGTTCCACAAAAGTTTACAAAAATTGGGCCCAATTTATTAGCAATTCCGCTAATAGGGAAGGAGAAGCAAACATTTGGTTGGAAACATGCAAGATAGAGAAATCAAGGAAAGGTAAGATAGAACAACAAACATAATTATTAAAGGGGTGAAAGACTATGGGAAAAATGAATGTACTCTTATCCTTGCAAGGGACTTCTTAAAAGCCAAGCTTCTTTGGAAAGGACAAATATGTCAAGCATGGAGGGTGGGAGATATTAATGGTGAGAGAGCTAGACCCATAAAATTCAACCTACCTAGCTTGTGTGATAAATATATCATTCTAAGAAATAAGAATCTCTTGAGGGGTTCTCACTTTTTTCTAGAAGAATATTTAACTATAAGGTAACAAGAGGAAAGGAGGGAGGAAATGATCATATGTTAAACTAACATAGAATTGATTAGTGCCAACAGTGAACCAAATGTTAACATAAAGTGATTTAACCATGAGAACCAATTTAAAAGGGATGAATTGACGACAGCATTAAAACATAAGCAAGATGTAAACAAAAGTGAAAAGCAGCAAAAACATGGTGATACCAGACAACAATATTGATTACGGAGTTCATCCCTGATGGACTATCTCTCAAGGTCCACTTTCAATATGGGCATCTGCTTTATTAGGATTGAATCCGAGGAGGTTGATTACACAAAAAATTAACCAGACTAATTTTGCACGCAGGAACTTCTGGTCACTATCACAAGAAAGCTCTCTGAAATACCTTTCCAACGCCTATCACAGTTCCCAATTCTAACTCCGGATGCTCCTGTACACTGAAAACAAAACTACCTATATCCTCTAGAATATGAATACAAACTCTAAAACCACTCTTCCCTCTCTTCAAAGCACCAATTTGGCTTTATATCCCTCCAAATACACTCTAACTCCTTCATGTTGTTAGAAGTGAATAGGTTGAATTTATGAATCATATCCTTCACTCTTGTCATTGGATGACACCTAGTGATAGGTTTACATGGTGGTTTGTATTAAAATAGCCCAAAACTCAACTTAAAAACCGAAAATACCAAAGCTTGTTCTCCAAACCATTGGCGGTCAACAAACTGCGCGCTGATCGAGCATAGGTCATGTCACTAGGTGACATGCCTTGATGGTCATCTGGCAGACTACCACCTGCATGGTTTCCTCTGGCGGTTCCATTCTACGGTTGGTGCGTTCACATGCACTATCGTAGTTACATTCTCATCTACAACGTTAACTGTAACCCTTTCCTACTCACATGGTTATGGTTTATCCTCCGCGCAGTTATCCTTGACATCCAACAGTTGCCACCCATAGCCATTATTCATTCACATCTTGATGTTTACTCTTTCGTGGTTAGACTAACCCTCTGAGGTTTAGAGCTTGTAGAGTATTAACATAACACTTTTTCTTTCTATTAATGCCCGAAAGGGTTTTAAACTTTGGAAAAAAAACATTTTTTTTAATGCATGGTTTAGTTTTTTAGTTATAGGTTAAGGTTTTTAGGACTTAGGTTTATTTTCCCACCATGTTTTGTAGGTAGGTTTATACATTATATTTAGGACTTATGTTTAGGGTTTAGTCTTTAGACTTTTACACCCTTTTACAACAAGTTGTCACAAGGTGACATACAAACCCACATGATGATAACCATGGACCAAAATTAACAAGAAAACCCTGGTGGAACTAACGACGAACACATATCGAAAACGAGGTACTAAACACCATAAAAACCCACATCAACCATTGACATCACCAGAACTGAAAATCAACACCAGACAACTTGAACCATAAACATCACTGTCGGAGCTGAAGATATCAAACACTAGATGCTGAAGACAAACACTGAAGAAGTTGATAAAGTCCAAGACCTCATCGACTATGATCATTTGAAGACCACTTCGACTTTGAACCACTGAAGACTCCACTCATGTTGGACTGACAAGATCCTCCTGGATCAATCCTCTCCACTTGAAAGCTTTTAGATCACAAAAGTTTGACTAGATAGATAGTAGGTGAGGGTAGAGCTCCCTCACTCCCCAACTTTCCTTGACGATGTACCAATACATTAGATCAACAACCTGAAATTGATGACCCTGATGATGTTGATCATGGCGCATTTTGAATCTGTGAACTGTTCCATCCATATATAGGATGCACAACTTGCAAAGATGGTTAAACAACCTGTTATGAACATGGAAATTGACATCATTCCACGAAGTACCATGAATTAGTGATTCATAAACATCTTTGAAAACAGTCTCTACAGGATATTGTTCAATACTATTGACATGTATTAACAATCTATTTTGCTTAATGAAAGAAACATTCAAAGACATTATTGACATCATACCAGCTACTTAACTTGAGATAATTTCCTAATTCCTAATTACTAAGTGAACTTGCTACAATAAACCCATCAAACTATAATGTGAAAACTGTTACAACTTAGTTTGATTTTGAAAGTATTGAAGTGGTTGTTGATTTGTTTGAATCACTATTTCCTCATTCATTAAATGATGTCTCCATTGATTAACACTTTCCCTTAATGCATAAGTTTCCCTTTCATGTACTGGATACTTTGACATTGCTTTAGAAAATTTTTTGATATGAAAACTAAAAGGCTTCCTCTCCACTTGAAAAGAGGCTTCAAAACTATTTGAGTGATACAATACAAGAGAAATATAACACTGACTTTCCCCAATATTTACTTGTATCCTTGTAACTTATAACTCCCAAACTTGGACTGAAATGATACATTCTAACATTAGGAAGAGGAACTTTGGACATCAGCTGTAACTCATGTTGTATTCCCTGCTTATGAGTAAGATGTTTGGTTTCTTTAAATAGAACTGGAAAAGTTTTTACCTTCTTGACCAAACTATCTTTAAACTGAGACTCACAACCTGAACAAACATCATGTCAATTCTTATGTTTTTATTTTACACACATGAGTAAAAATCTCTTACTTGAACTTATTAATCGCTTCATATAATTAGCAACAACTAAATTCAAGTGATTTTTACTTTGATGTTCCCTGACAATAAATTCAACCCCATCTTTCTTAAGGTGATATTTATGCTCTCTCCTATAAAAAATTGCATCACGATCATAAAGATAAGGACTTCCTAATACAACTCCACATATGTCTACTGGAACCACATCTAATTCCACTTCATAAATGTAATTAGATGTAATGGAAAATTCTAATCGACACTCCTTTGTGACTTTTATCTGAGTTGATTTATTTAGCCATTCTAATAGGTATGGTGTTGGATGATTCTGTGTCTCCAAACCCTAGTTCTTAACAAAATATTCAGATATTAAAGTTGCTTGTGATCCACTGTCAAACATTATACCTATCTTTGTGTGCTAAGAAGTTATCCTTATGTTAAATAGTTCAACTCTTTTATCCGCATTTGAAGGATATATGTTTGATAAAGATGCAATAGTATTAGAACTTGAACCAACATCAGAAATTTTACCTATCGAAACTATGGAAGTTATCCTCCTTTCATCACCTGAATCGGAACCTAGATCTTGTTCGATTGCTGCATTTTCCTTCTCCTTAAGGAACTTCTTTGGCTTAAGTTCAGGATGAAGTTTCCAACATCTAGATTCATTATGACCAACTCTCTGGCAATGAGAACAAGTAGGTATTTCCTTCTGAGTTGTCATTGATTTATTTCTCATCGAATTTTTCTTCCTCTTGTTGTCATTGGAATCCTTGATTTCCAAATCTTTAGATGATTGTGGTGAAAACTTGAATGGTCTACCACCTGATTCTATATGTATGGATTGAAAAGACACTTCATCAAAATCATCAGGATTAAACATCAATAATGTATGTTACAAATATGAATGTAAACTATCGATGTATTTTAATAAAGTTTCACGTGTATCCAATGAAATATCAAGCACCAATGTTTTCTTTCTGAACTCTTGAGTAAACTCCTGAACACTTTGCCCTTTACCTTGCCTCAAGTGTTGCCAATCAATAACAACTTGCTGCATGTATCCTAAAGGATAGAATTGTTTCCTAAGAGTTTTAAAAACTTAGACCAAGAAGAGATGACTTTATCTTTCCGCTTTACATCTATTTGAGTTTTAGTTTCCCAACAGATTAAATTTGTTCCCCACATTCTAAGTGTAGCTAACTGAATTTTCATTTTATCGTCAGAAATGTTCTGAATACAAAAATACACTTCTAACTGTTTAATCCAGTTATCTAACTTTTCAGGATTCATTTCACCATCATAAATAGGTAACTCAAATTTTATATCAAGTTTCAAAAGAGATGTTTTCTTAGGTTTCTTTTCTGTATCATATTCTGAACTGGAAGAAGAAGAAGTAGAATATGATGATGGACATGATGGAGGTGAAGGAGGTTTATCAGCCTTACCTTTACCTTTGTCCTTCTTCGATGTATTTGAAGAGGAAGTTGCATCTCTCACCTTCTTATCTTCGTAAAGTTCTCCCAACATATGCTGCATACTCAAGAATTCTTGTTGAAACTATTCCTCACTCATCTTAGTTTCAGAATTTTCACCTGCATCAGACCCTATCATGATCAACTTATGAGCGACTCTTCGCTTTCCAATATATGGATCAATCTCCTCGAGTGTTCCTTCTCCACGTTGCGACTTCGACCTGGTTAACATTCACTAGCAAAATTCTAAAACACAACCTACTTTGATACCAAATCATATGATCTGAAATGATCATATGTTAAGCTACTAAAGTAGAATTGATTAATGCCAATAGTGAACCAAATGTTAACTTAAAGTGCTTTAACCATGAGAACCGATTGAAAAAGGGATGAATTGACGACAATATTAAAACATAAGCAAGATGTAAACAGAAGTGAAAAGAAGAAAAAACGCAGCAATACCAGACAATAATATTGATTACGGAGTTCATCCCTGATGGACTACGTCTCAGGGTCCGCTTTCAAGATGGGTATCCGCTTTATTAGGATTGAATCTGAGGAGGTTTATTGTATATAAAATTAACCAGATTGATTGTGCACGAAGGCACTTCTAGTCACTATCACAAGAAATCTCTCTGAAATAGCTTTCCAACGCCTATCATGGTTCCCAATTCTGACTCCTGATGTTCCTGTTACACTGAAGACAAAACTACCTATATCCTCTAGAATCTGCATACAAACTCTAAAACCACTCTTCCCTCTCTTCAAAGCACCAATTTGGCTTTATAGCCCTCCATATACACTCTAACTCCTTCATGTTGAGTTTAGGAGTGAATACGCTGAATTTAGGGTTCATATCCTTCGGTCTTGTCATTGGATGACACCTAGTGATAGGTTTACATGGTGGTTTGTATTAAAATATCCCAAAACTCAACTTAAAAACCCAAAATACCAAAGCTTGTTCTCTGAACCGTTGGCAGTCAACAAACTACACATTGATCAAGCATAGGTCATGTGACTAGGTGGCATGCCTTGAAGGTTTTCTAGCAGACTACCACCAGTGTAGTTTCCTCCAGTGGTTCCAGTCTACGGTTGGTGTGTTCACATGCGTTGTCATAGTTACAATTCTCATCTGCCATGTTAACTATAACTCTTACCTACTCACATGGTTATGGTTTATCCTCCGCGCAGTTATCCTTAACCTTCGACAGCTGCTACTCGTAGCCACTAGCCATTCACATGTTGATGTTTACTCCGTCGTGGTTAGACTAACCCTCTGAGGTTTAGAGCTTTCAGAGTATTAATATAACACTTTTTCTTTGTATTAGAGCCTGAAAGGGTTTTAAACTTTGGAAAAAAAAAAAATTAATGCATGGTTTAGGGTTTTAGGTATAGGTTAAGAGTTTTAGGACTTAGGTTTATTTTTCCACCATAGTTTTGTAGGTAGGTTTATACATTAGATTTAGGACTTATTTTTAGGGTTTAATCTTTATACTTTTACACCCTTTTACAACAAGTTGTCACAAGGTGACATACAAACCCACATGATGATAACCATGGACCAAAATTGACAAGCAAACCCTGGCAGAACTGACAACAAACACATGTCAACAACGAGGTACTAAACACTATAAAAAATCACATCGACCATTAACATCACTAGAACTGAAAATCAACATCACGCAACCTGAACCATAAGCATCGGTGTCAAAGCTGAATATATCGGACACTGGATGCTAAAGACAAACACTGGCGAAGTTGATAAAGTTCAAGACCTCATCGACTATGATCATTTGAAGACCACTTCTACTTTGAACCACTGAAGACTTCGCTCATGTTGAACTGACAAGATCCTCCTAGATCAAGAAATGTCAAAGGTTAGGGCAAGAGAGCGTGGATTTATAAAGGTAAAGTTGTGATAATGCATTTTGGACCTCATTCCAAAACATAGCAACAAGATGGTAATAAAGAAGAGGCAACAAATTCTTTAGAAGCAAATCAGGCGGCAAGGTCAGTATGGGCAAGTAGGGACAAAGACTCAATTGTGAGCTTTGTATGTCAAAAAAAATAGAAATGAAGTCATACCTAGGTTTCCTTAAGATTAGTTTTTTGGAACTGCAGAGGTTACCCATGGAGACGAGGACCTGGGTTAGGGCATATTGTAGAAGATAGAGACATAATTTTTCTCATAGGAACACATGAGCATGAAGGGTGCAAGACACCTTTGTTTGAAGGATTTTGGAAGATGAAACTATGGAACAAGGAAGCAGGGAATGGCAAAGGACACGTAATTATCATGGTATTAGTGAGGGAAAAAGAAGGTCGTTCATTTAGTTAGAAAAAGAAGACTCAAATAAACAATTCATTTGGTTAAAAAAAATCAGGAAATGGAAATCACATCAGAATTGTAGCGTGTTATTTTTCACCACAAGTTTCAAAAGCTTACAAAATTAGAGGGCTTGACCACAAAGACCCCTTTACAGCCTTGAAAGCAGATATTGCAACATATCCTTAGCTAGGTGAAGTCCTTATAGTGGGTGATTTTAGTGCTAGGACTGCAAGTGAGAAAGCTAGACTTCTTTGTTGTAAAGATGATTGCGACCCTATTTGGCTTATGGAAGAGAGTAGTCATCAGTGGGAAAGAATCTTAGAGGACAAGGGTTGCAATATCTTTGGTGAAAAATTACTTACTTTATGTGGGGCTTTCAATTTATTCATTTGTAATGATTTGACTAGATGGGAAAATTATGGTAATTTTACTTGCACTACTTACAATGGAGCAAGTGTAGTAGATTATGTAATTTTATCACATGGTTTGTGTTGGGTCCCTATAATACTAGTAATTACCCCATTACTATTGTAGTTGCATCCCTTATTAATATTTTTGTGCCCCTATTATCCCCATATTGTTATTACTATGCCCCATAGAATCCCTCTATTGTTATTTTTGTGGCTTTATATTATTATTGTTAGGTCGGCTGGGTTATATTGTGACTCCTTAGACTCCTATATATAGAAATGAGTTTTGTCATTTGAATCATCCAAGAATTGTTCATTTATGTAATGTAAATGAGGTTTCCCCCTCGAAGAGGCTAAATTCTAAGGTGTTGATCTATCTTTTCTATCTTTTCTTCAGCTGGTTTCATAACATTTGGTATCAGAGCTTTGGATTCTAGGGTTTCGTTGCTCCAAACAAGTCATCGTCGCATTTTCGCTATAACGTTTTTTCTGCGATGTTTCAGAAGTTAAAAAAAAACCCATTTGAGAAGAAATCATGCTGAACCTTGGATCCGAATTTCAAAGCTTTTCGCGCTACATTTGCGGAGATATGATCTGAGGAATTTGGTATTTTTGCTGACTCCTGAATTACATTCCAAACAGGTGACCTGGGGAAAATCGTCATAACTTTTTCTCTGGGGATCGGATTGAAATTTCGTAAGAAGGTATAGAAAGAGGACAAACTTTAGTTTCTTGTATGCATTTTTCAGATCCAAAGGTCGAAACAGTGACTCGTGGCACGTCGTACAAGTTCGCTCTATTGAACTAGTCTATAATCAAGTCACTGTGGGAGATTTCACATAAATCTTCCTTGGAGAATCCAATTTGGGTCAAACTTGTGGCATGGGAAAGAGGACACAGAGGGACACTGCAGGTCACAAAATCAGAACTAGATGATCAGAAAGTACAGAGATACATCAGAGGCAATATCGAGGTCCTACAAAGTGAAAAAAGTGTGTATATTTTCTTAAATTTTTGGTTAAGCTTGGTTTGAAAATTTATTTTGAAGGAATTCAAAGGGCATAGTAGAGCATTATTATCAGTAACTGATTCCCCGAGGAAAGAAAATGCAAACACCTAGTAAGGAACCTAAAAGCTCTAGCATGACTTATGAAGAAGAGGAGGAAATGCTACATGATATATCAAAATTACAAGAACAAGTGCAACAAATGTCACTGTCACAAAAGCTAACAGAAGCTAAGATAAATGGTCTGGAAGCTAAGATTAATGGCATGGAAGCTAAGATGGACAACTTGAAGATAGATTTTAACACAAATTTGAAGACAGACATGGCAGATTTGAAGACAGATTTGACAAATTTTCTACAAGAAATACTTACCAATGGTGAAAAGATAGTAAAGGAAACTCATAATGCGAACACAAGAAATGTTAATCATGATTTCTTAGACTCTAATGTGGGATCGAAAACCCACCATATTCCAAAAATCGATATGAGGAAGTTTGATGGCAAGGATCTCGCAACATGGATATTACAAATGGAGCAATTTTTCGATCTCAATAATGTGCAAAACACACAAAAGGTACATATTGCAACTTTATATTTGGAACTAAATCAATTTGTATGGTATCAATGGCTTTGCTCTCGTAAACAAATTATCACTTGGGCAATTTTTACGGAAGAATTGATAGCACATTATGAGGATACAAAAAGCAACACTTTTTTTAGCCAATTGATAAGTCTCAAACAAAAAGGTTCAATAATGGAGCGCATTGAGGAGTTCCAAAAATTGAACATAAGGGTAAAAGATATTCCAGAGGAACATAGAATTGATGTGTTCATAGGGAATTTAAAGGATAATATCCAACATGATGTTCGCCTTTGGGAACCTGATTCATTAGAGAAGGCATTCAGGTTAGCAAGAAAAATGGAAAGCAAAATTATGGCAACCAGGAAGCATACCACTCACAACTATAAAGATGGAAGTGTGGTTGCTCCTAGTCTTCCACAACCTATAAGGTTGACACCACAACAATTGGAAGAAAGAATAGCAAAAGGGCTTTGTTACAGTTGTGATAGCAAATACACTAAAGGTCATAAGTGTGCTGAGAAGAAATTATTCTACATAGATTGTGAAGAGGAAGAAGAAAAGGAGCAAGAAAGGTCAAAAGAAGAGGATATACTCCAGGAACAAAGCCTAGATAAAGAAGAAATGAATCTAACCATATCTTGTAATGCATTGGTGGGAATTACCACTCCTCAAACCATCAAGATAGAAGGACAAATCAAGAAGAAAAAGGTACTAGTGTTGATTGATTCAAGAAGTACCCACAATTTTATTCATTGTAAGGTAGCAAAAGAATTGAATTGCTTCTTATACCCAGCACCAAAGTGTCAAGTGATGGTTGCAAATGGAGGAACAATAAATTGCTCTGGAAATTTCCATAATATCAGGCTATTGATGGGAGAATATGTATTGACTAGCCCAATGCTTTCCATTCCAATGGGAGGTGTTGATGTTGTACTAGGAGTACAATGGCTACAATCCTTGGGTACAATAGCTTTCAATTTTCAAGAACTTTTCATGAAATTTTCCATCGAAGGAAAGGAAGTTGAATTAAGGGGTATTGCAAGGAAACCAGGAAAGATAATTAGCTCTAATGGTATCACAAAGCTTCTAAAAAAGGAACAAAGGGGTGTAATTGCACAATTATGTTCGCTAGATGTTTCCACATTGCAATCATCTATTTCTCCAGATCTCCAAAAAGTCTTGGACAATCATTCCAAGGTATTTGAGACTCCCAAAGGTCTCCCACCTATTCGTGATCATGATCATGCTATTCATTTGATTCCAGGAAGTGTTCCTCCAAACGTCAGGCCGTACAAATATCCCTATGCCCAAAAGAGTGAAATTGAACGTATGGTTGCAGAAATGCTAGAGGCTGGTATAATTCAACCGAGTCAAAGTTCTTTCTCTACTCCAGTAGTATTAATGCCAAGAAGGATGGATCATGGCGCACGTGTCCGGATTATAGGGAGCTCAACAAGCTCACTATTAAAGATAAGTTTCCCATTCCCATCATTGATGAATTACTGGATGAATTGCATGGATCAATTTACTTCACCAAGTTGGATCTTCGTTCAGGATATCATCAAATCAGAATGAAGACTGAAGGCATTCCGAAAACAAAATTTAGAACTCATGAGGGTCATTATGAATTTTTGGTCATGCCTTTTGGCCTTACCAATGCACCTTCAACATTTCAAGGTTTGATGAATTCCATTTTCAAACCATTCCTTAGAAAATTTGTGTTAGTATTTTTTGATGATATACTAATCTACAGCAAGTCTTGGAAGGATCATGTTGAACATGTTGACAGGGTGCTACAACTATTGGAGGAGAAACAATTATATGCAAAAAGATCCAAATGTTTCTTTAGAGTACAAGAGGTGGAATATCTGGGTCATATTGTATCTCATGAAGGAGTTAAGGTAGACCCTAGCAAAATTAAAGCCATTAAGGAATGGAAAATCCCCACATCCATAAAGCATCTGCGAGGATTTCTCGGGTTAACAGGGTATTATCGCAAGTTTGTTAAGAATTATGGGAGAATAACAGCACCTCAAACAACATTATTGAAGAAAGATGCATTTTCATGGACTCCAGAAGCAACGAAGGCCTTTGAACATCTTAAAGAGGTAATGTGCCAAGCACCGGTCTTAGCTACACCAGACTTCACAAAAACCTTTATTGTGGAATGCGATGCTTCAGGAAATGGAATTGTTGTTGTTTTAATGCAAGATGAAAGACCCATTGCTTTTGAAAGTCGTCCAATCAAGGGAAAGTTTTTACACAAATCTATTTATGAGAAGGAAATGTTGGAAATACTCCATGCACTTAAGAAATCGCGACCATACCTAATGGGAAGACACTTCAAGGTAAAAACAGATCATGATAGCCTTAAATACTTTTTAGAACAAAGATTATCCTCTGAAGAGCAGCAAAAGTGGGTCACAAAGATGTTGGGTTATGACTTTGAAATCATCTACAAAAAAGGGAAGTAAAATGTGGTGGCAAATGCACTCTCAAGAAAGGATGAGGATGTGGAAGCATTGTTGTGCGTCATTTCTATTATCCGACCAGATTGGATAAACGAAGCAAGGGAGGAATGGAAGAATGACGAAGAAGTATGGGCACTTATTCGAAAGTTACAACAAGATTCCAGTACGTCTGATACATTTAGCTGGCAAAATGATTCTTTATGGTACAAGGATCGCTTATACCTCTGTAATAATTCCCAACTAAAAAAAAAGATTCTTATGGAATTGCACACTTCTCCCTTAGGAGGGCACTCAGGATTTTTAAAAACTTACCACGGGGTTAAGAAGGAATTTTTTTGGGATGGCCTTAAATCGGATATTCAAAAATTTGTGGCGGAATGTTTGGTTGGCCAACAAAATAAATTTGAAACAATTAAGACACCGGGTCTATTACAACCTTTATCCATTCCAAGCCAACGTTGGGAGGAGGTTTCAATGGATTTTATCATAGGTTTACCCAAGTCTGAGGGAAAGAGTGTCATCATGGTGGTAGTTGACAAACTTACCAAGTATGCACACTTTTGTGCATTATCACATCCATTTAAAGCTAGTACGGTTTCTACTGCATTTATGGAAACAATTCAAAAGCTACATGGAAACCCAAAGATTATTGTAAGTGACAGAGATCCCATTTTCACTGGAAATTTTTGGATAGAATTATTTTCTTGTCTTGGTACTCAGTTAGCTCATAGCTCATCTTATCATCCTCAATCTAATGGGCAAACTGAGATAGTAAACAAATGTTTGGAAGGATATCTTCGTTGCTTTGTATCTGATAAACAGACACAATGGGTCAAATGGTTGCCTCTGGCTGAATGGTGGTATAACACTTCCTTCCATATAGCAACAAAAATGACCCCATTTATGGCACTTTATGGATATTAGCCACCATACATCACATCATATTTAAGAGAAAATTCTAAGGTTCAAGCAGTGGAACATCACATCGAACATCAACAACAAGTCCTCCAACTCTTAAAGGATAACCTCGTGTTGGCATAGAATAGAATGAAACAACAGGCAGATCAACATCGCAGTTAAAGAAGTTTTGATGTAGGTGATTGGGTATTCCTACGGCTACAACCATATAAGAAAATTTCCCTCAAGCAAGATAAGAAGGATAATAAATTATCACCAAAGTATTATGGTCCGTACAAGGTGTTGTAAAAGATTGGTACTATGGCATACAAATTGGAGCTTCGTGCAGCTTCTCGATTGCACCCATTTTTCCATGTTTTATGTTTAAAGAAGGTTATAGGCAACAATCTCCCAGTTCAAACAGTATTGCCAGAACTTGACGAGGAAGGAAAAATTATATTGGAACTGGAAGCAGTCACAGAAACAAGAACTCGACAGCTACGAAATCGATCAATTTCAGAGTATCTTATCAAGTGGAAGAACTTATCTACTGAAGATTCCACATGGGAGGATGAGAATTTTATACAGAAGCATCCATAACTACTCAAGTGTTGAGGACAACACTTTTTTTGAAGGGGAGAGGCATGTTGGGTCCCTATAATACTAGTAATTACCCCATTACTATTGTAGTTGCATCCCTTATTAATATTTTTGTGCCCCTATTATCCCCATATTGTTATTACTGTGCCCCATAGAATCCCTCTATTGTTATTTTTGTGGCTTTATATTATTATTGTTAGGTTGGCTAGGTTATATTGTGACTCCTTAGACTCCTATATATAGAAAGGAGGTTTTGTCATTTGAATCATCCAAGAATTATTCATTTATGTAATGTAAAGGAGGTTGCCCCCTCGAAGAGGCTAAATTCTAAGGCATTGATCTATCTTTTCTATCTTTTCTTGAGCTGGTTTCTTAATAGTTTGTGTGAGAAAATGGAGGAAGTTTTTATTGGATAACAACTTTAGGATTTAAAATCGGATCACAAGCCATTTTATTTAAGTTTCTCTTGGACTAGAAAAATGTAGGTAGCATCAAAAACTCAGTGTTCAACAAAATCTCCCAAAGGGAAGAATTATTTTGACTCCATAAAATTGTAATATCTCCAAAATAGCACTATAGAGGCTCTTCGAGAAGGATAAAATTCTAATCCATGGCCTTCATAGTCATGAATTAACACATTTAATTTAAGGTGCACTTGTAGAGTGAAAAAGAGAAAATTAAGAAGTTTGAAACAAATTTCTTTCTAGTTAATGCTTGGTTTGATGAGGAATGCAAAAAGGAAAGGATAATGTGGAAAGAGTCAAACAAGCATAACATAAAGCTCAAAGTTTACAAGAGGATATTAAGAAAGAAAAAGGTTGATTTCATGGTTTTGAGGAGGGAAGAACTAATCTTTCTTGGGAAAAACAACCCCAAATTATTTTGGAAGGAGCTCCAACTGAGAAATATGCAAACTAAAAATAGTATTATAGATTCTAAATGGTTTGACTATGGAAGACAATTTTATGAGCAGGATCCCAAGGTTGACCCTCCTCCCTTGGTCAACATTGATACTGAAATCTTCACAGTACAAGAGGTAGAGATGGGAATCAATAAGTTAGGTGTTGCAAAAGCAAAAGTCCTAGCTGAACTCCAAGCAGAGTATCTAAAGTGGGGCTTAAAAACCTCACATTAAAAAAAATTCAACAACATCATACAACAAGGGTTCCCCACAGATTGGATAACTAGTCTGGAAATACCTCTTTTCAAGAGTGGTGATGTCAATACTCCCTCCAATTATAGTACCATAATGATAAATCCCTTGTTTTCAAATTTATTTGGAAGCGTGCTAGAAAAGAAAATCATCAAGTGAGAGGAAGAAAGTGATAAATGTACTAAAGGGAAAGAAACTTTTAGACCTAAAAATTCCACAATTGATTGTGGTGTAAATATAAGGCACATCATTGAAAAAGTTTGGGAGGAAGAGGAAGAAGCCTTTTGTTTATTTGTTGATTTCAGGAAAGCCTTTGACACAGTTCCTAGAGATAAACTTTGGCATATAATGGAGGAACTTGGGGTTCCTAGGCATTTGAGAGTGGTTGTGCATAGGTTGTATGAAGAGGTGAAAGTCAAAATTAGAACTTCAACATGAATTTCTGAAAGTTTTAGAAGTGATATTGGAGTCAAGAAAGGTTTCCGATTGTCTCCTACCCTTTTTGGTTTATATATCGACAAGCTTGAAGAGTGGCTAAATTCATAAGGGGGTGACGGTATCCATTTGGGAAAATTCATTACAAGGCTTTTTGTGTATGCAAATGACCTTATTTTGATTGCTAACTTACTTTCCCTTGAGCATTTTTGTATAAGGGTGGGGATGCAAACAAATATTAGAAAAATGAAGTAGTTTTATCTAACAAAAGAAAAAATAACCAACATAAGTTCTACTTTGAAGGAAACACTCTGGAAGGAGTTGCAGAATGCAAATACCTCAGAATTGACTTCAACATAAATCTAAGTTGGGATGGTTATAGAAAGAAAATAAATTTGGGGGATTAGAAATCATTTTATGCTTTTCAAAATAGGTGTAGAGAGGCAAAGTTATGGGACGAGAAAACAACTTAACTCTTTTTGGGATTTTAGTGATTCTAGTGATTCTCTATAGTTGTGAAATGTGGGCCAACAATACATCTAACATGCAATGGAAACAAATTGACAATATTTAGAAGTGCTCGATTACAAACAAATTCAAAATTAAAAGTTTAGTTCCTTATGATATTTTTTAACTGAAATAGGCACTGCTCATATTGAAGCAATTGCTATGGTGTGAGTCATAAGATATTTTTAAAAAATTGAGCAAATGGAAGAGGGAAAATGACCTAAGGTTGTCTTTAATGACATATTGTGCAAAAGAAATAAGAGTTGGATGCGGAAAATAACAAATGGTTTAGTAAATGGGGCATTTTCCTGAATATGTGTCCCAAAAACAATAAAGAGATAAAAGCTTTTGTTATGCATAAGTTCCACAAGAGTACTTGGGATAAAGAGTTAGGGAGAAAGAAAAAGTACTATATTAAAGAGTTTAATCCCACTTATAATCATCAACAAAAAACGTACATATGGGTCAATATTTCTTGGAGAGCCAAAATTATTATTGCTTAAATAAGGACTAATTCTCATCAGCTCTGTTGTGAAATAGGGTGCTCGAAATAACCAAAAAAAATGTGGGAAGATAGAGTATGTATTTTTTTCTCTTCCAAAAAATTAGATACAAAAAAGCATTTCATTTTAGAATGTGAGGCCTTCAAAGGCAACATAGAAAGTTATGCAGGTATTTTGACAGCTAGATCTTGGGATAACTTATTCAGCGAGGGGTTTATCAAGAAGTTGGGAGAATTTATTGTGAGACTTCATAGGAAAATGGTTAAATATAGGAATCAAATTTCAAACAAATCTATCCCATTGTCTATCTTTAGCCTCATGGATGTTAAAATAATGTCTTCTTCTTCTTGTTCTTAATCCACCAACGATTATGATCTTGGCAGGGGTTACCCCTCCCCACACCTACATCACTAGAGGGAATGCCCCTCCTAATGTTGATTTGGTGCATTAATGATGACTTGGTTAGCTCATCATCATGCCTCACCACTGAACCTCGCCTTTGGTCATGGTGCATAGTCTTATGGGCCATTGGCCCTCACCTTCGCTAAGGCGTTGATATTATATGACATGGTGCATGGCTTAATGGATAGGCCTTGGGATCTAAGTCTCTAGCTCCCATGTAATGGGGCAAATATATATATATATATATATATATATATATATATATATATATATATATATGATGGTTTTTGTCACTTGAAAAGACTCAACTCACCATGAAATTTATAACCAATTACTGCAAAACATAATAAAAAAACCATATATTATTCCAACATTTCTAAATCATTGAAATGAAACAATAACGTATTAGTCGCTTTTGTAGATAATGAGCCAGAAAACAAGTTTCTTACATTAATATATGCATTCTAGACTAGGCATGTAACACACATTTATTATTATGAAGAACACGTGAGGAACGCTTGTCTTTAAAGGGTTTGGGAAACTAAGTTAGGGACAATGACTCTCCACCCAATTGTATATAGTTGCAGTCAGTCCTCACTTGCAGTTATCACCCATGAGCCAGATTCCTAAGACAGAGGGGTCATTTTATTAGGGATTTAAGAATTGATACAAATTGAACAAGGGATTCCCTATATTTTTCCACCTCCTCCCACCAACTGAGTTGTAGTCAACCAATGCACAAGGAAACTATGGTTCCACCAAACTTGGGGACTCCATAACCAAAACAAAATCAAACATCCAACAAACAAACCTTCAAAAAATATTCCATAAATTTTCCCAGGAGTAATTCCCGCAGCCAACCACTCAAGTATTTCTATCAAATACCATCTCCACCTTATGGTCAATGGGGAGAGACAATTAACTCCCCACTTGGAAGTTTTTTCTCCCTCATTTGTTTCCAACCAAAATTTGTTTCTCTGTTGCCTTGTGTTTTTCTTGACTTGTTGTTTCTTTGTTGCCTTGCATTTTTCTTGAATTTTCCGCGTCTTTTCTTAGAGTACTACTCTCTCTCTCTCTCTTTTATTCTCTCTTTCCTAGTTTGAATGTTATTCTCCTCCTTATAAGTTTGAATCCTCCAGTCTTCTCCTCGGCATCTTGAGCCTCTCCCTATCCTCTCCATTGTCATTTTATTCAAAATCGAACTACCTTTCCTTCCTCCTAAACTGTCCCAACCAATTTCAAACTAGATTTTCCTTGGGAATCCTTCAGACAATGACCCCGCCAACAAATATTGTTATCCAATAACAATTATGCCACCTTCATGTCTATTGTTAAGTAATTAAATGTTGTTATAATTGGTTGCAAGGAATTTCTAACACGCCATACTAGATGGAAACTTATCCTTTCTCTTTCTTTAAATTTGTGTCCATGTTTTCTTGTCCATTACTGTAAAAGCATAGCTGATATAAAAATTCATATTGCCCCTTTTTCCCAATTATCAGTTGTTTTGTACCAACTCAGATTTTTCTACTGTAAGGAACAATTAAAAATTTTCTTAGCAAGCAACCTTCTCATCTCTAGAATATGTGTCACATTCCTCAACCCATTTTGTTTTGAAGTAATATTTACATTACATACATGACAACAAAATGGTTGGGCCTGTCACATAATGTCTTTAGAAAATCTAGATTAAGGACAAATGAGTTTGATCAAGAAGAGGCTAAAGTAGATCTAGAGGGTGAACTACTCAATGCCTTATAAAACATTCAAATGCCTTAGAAAACATTCAAAGGCTCAGGAAAAAAGAATAAGACGCAGAAGGAGATGCTGGAAAATTTTTAACAGGAGAAGGATAAATCCGAAGATTCAAAACTTTTTCTTCTGAAAGTTGAGTTAGAAGAAGCTAAGAATATTGGAGATACACTGTTACTGTAGATCAAAGAGAAGAACAAGGAGTGTGAAAAGTAAGAAGAAGAAATTGTCTCCTTTAGAAAGGTATTATAAAAAGGAAAAGGTCAGTTGAATAAGAATTTAAATTTGAATACAGGATGTATCAAGATGGATGAAATTATAAGTATTCTGAGATCTCCTCTCATTAAAACTGGTCTATTTTATGAAGGAGAATCAAGTGTGAAAAAAACTAAAGATAATAGACTAATCAACTATGCGGAAGCAGTCAAAAGATCGGATAATAATGCAACCAAAGGAAATAAATAAAAGTAAGGGAAAGCTTACTACAACCTCTTAAACAATCACACAGATCAAGTGAAACATGAGCAACAACAAAGAAAGGTAAAGAACAACAATTATTCTTAGTAGCAGTGATTAAAAATTCATAACAACAACTTAAACAACCAAAAGGAATGTGTGAGAAACCAATAAAGATATTGTTTATGTTCAAGAGGAAGTCATCCCATAATTAGCAGATCACACACACAAAGGAAATTTGATCTGAGGTACCAGATTATTCTTAATGATTATTGTTTTTCTTGTGCAAATTTTGGACATAAAGCTATAGATTGTAGAGCATATTTTGGCAACATTTTAATAAGAAATAAAAGAAATGAATCATATCTGTTAAACAGTGACAACAGATTAACAACTTCACATAGGAATAATTTTACGGACAAAAATACTTTTTCTCCCCTATTTGATGATGTTGAAAGTTATAACTACCATAACTTTGGACACAGAGTGACTGAGTGCATAACCAATAAACACATATTAGTTCCCCTTGATAAATAACCACATGAATAACCCAAGACCCAAAGGAAGAAAAAGCAAGAAAGGAAGGAAGAATGTGGATTTATTTTATATTCCCAAAGTCAAGGGAGCCACTTGTATGTGGATAGTGGTTTCTCTAAGAATATGATTGGCGACAGAAGCAAATTCTTGTCACTGAATGAAAGTAATATAGGAAGTGTTTCTTTTTGCAAAGATATACTAGGCAACATTAGGGGAAAAAAAAAAGTGATCTTGATCCAGGTGGATATCGGTGGCCACCTGCCTATTCTACTTGGACCCCCACCCATTGTTTTTTTCAGTTTTTTCAGTTCCTTAATTGTAGCACAATTTACTATTTTTGGTATTTTTTCGAGTCCTGAACTTCCAAAGCCATTTTGAGGCCCTAAATGACGTATTTTTGGGAAAATCATTCGTAGTGTCTTTGAGTTTGACTTAGTATTCACGATTAGCAATTGTAGTCCTCAGATAGATATTTTTAACGAGGTATCGTATGCATCAAACAGATATCATATGCCAAAGTTACAACCCCAGGAAGTTGATGTACCAATTTACCCCAACGGGGCTCATAGTTTGGTGTTTCATCTCCTAGGGTTAAGTTTTTGGATGTTTTGGGGTTTTCCATTGTTTCTCAATAATAAATAGCTCTTCAAGCCTCATTCTAACACAGTTCAGAGGCATGTATCGGATACATCTCTTATCAGAGATAAGCTACCATCGCCCGAGCTAGTCTTATTTCCATTTTGTTTGTAAGCATATTTTAGTATTTTATATTAATGAAATGAAGTGTTATTTTTTCTGCATCCTTGTATTTATGGTTATATCTATAATTTGTTGTGTTCTTGTTTAAATTCGCATTAGATCTTGGACAATGGAAGAGGTAAATACCATAATTTTCTCTTTGTAGAAGGGCTCAAGAACAATCTTTTAAGTGTGATCAAGGGTATGATGTTACTTTTTAATCCAAAGGTTGTGAGATAAAGTTGTGTTGATGCCTGAAAATGTCATGGATCAACACTTGAGAAATTGCCCGATAAGAGTCCCAATTAGACTCTTGTTCATTGTGATGGCAATCCTAACTGGTCCAAATGGGTTTCCAGTTACCCATGTCCTAGGACTATCCTACATTAAGCAAGTCTACTAGCTAAACAAGTGTACAATATGCACAAGAATGACCTTTAGTCTGCTTATGAGTGATGGTGAATAACAGACTGAAGGGAAAAGGAGTCATCTATATGATAATGTTTAACTGAGATGATCCTTAGTGATTTGATGTAAATGAGGGCTCAATCTAGCCACTATGAAGCTTGCTCCTACGCAAGGAGTCTTGAAAGATATGATACAAACAAACATAAAAGGAAATCTATCTTGGCTAAGCACATGATAAACTCATCCTTAGTCAAGAGTTAAAAGTGTTCTAATTGGAAGAGAGAATAACTACATTTGATCTTAAGATGAAGATTCACTTGCAAATCCCAAAGAAATTTAAAGATCAAGATTCACTTGCAAATCCCAAATAAATTTAAAGATCTACAAATGTCTTTAGCACAAATGCAACTAACATGACCTTGCCAAAGAACTACCAAAATGACCTTATTCACATACTTAAGATCAAACATATAATGAGTTGATTCCAAATTTTATATAAACATAGAGAATAATCTTCTCCATTTAATACAAGGGAAAACTAAAAAGAAAATTGTAATGACAAGTAAATAATTATTTATCTTACAAATAAATCTTATTTAACTCATTTCTCTCAAATTTAACCTGGCCAATTCGTAAAAGTAAGTTAAAGGATTAGCTTAACTTCTTAAAATTTGACACGGTCCATACAATTATTCCATGAATATGAAAATCAGAAGGTCCAAAAACAATATACCTTTTATTATTTTATGAAAGATGCGTATTAAATCAACATAGAACACCATACACATGAATATATATATTATATATAATATATATGTATTACCAATGATCTTGAATAAATCATATAACAGAACACATGGCATTCGAAAAAAAAAAAATTGATGCAAATCTTAATATAAAAGAAAAAGGAGATTAAAATATAAATACATATATTAGACCTTGCTGACATGTCATGGGAAAATGTTCATCATCAAAAATTCAAAACATCAGGGTTGTTTAAAAGTCAGTATCGATCACTGTTAACAGTATGAGATTTTGGTATTTCATAGGCGAAGAATGTCGGCATACAAATGCGCGAACATTCAACCAGTTATTGAGCAAGCTATTTCAGAGACTTGAGGTAAACAACAACAAGTTACAGTAAATATCACTCCATTACTTCCCTAGCAAATAAATTCCAAAAAAAAACTGAATTTCTCTGCGTTCATCCTCTTTTCCTTTTGTCGTCAACACACTGCGTGCCTCCTTCTGCGTTCTAGCTAATGCTACTTCGCTCAATATATTTTCCTTCCTCCCTCACTGCGTGCTTGCTGCCCACTGCAGCCTTCTCTCACAATGTTGTCTTCTGGCTAAGGCAACCTCCAAGGCTCACGCTGCCTCCAAGGCTACACTTTCATTCTGGTATTGTGTCTTCCTAATCAATACACTGCCACTGCAACCTCTGTGCTACATCCCAAGGCTCGCCTCAAGGCTCCGTTCCTCCACCAGCAACGTTGGCACTCTCTCCCCCCAACCCTCAGCAATGTTGTCACTGTTCTCTTTTATCTATTTTTTAAACAGTTAAAATAATTACAATGAAACTGCCTTCACCGCTCATCTCTGGAGAAAGGGAATCATATGGTTTCCACTGTGTGGTCATCTCATTCTGGTGTGATGCCATGAAAGTTTGTTTTAATTCACATGAGATTCCTGCTCAAATTATCAGAGTAGAGAGACTCAATTCATCAACACAACACATAAACACAGAACACAAGACTTGCTTTCATTCATCGATTAACAAGTATTTATACGAGATGGAGAAACTATCAATTCGGGCGGTGGCTTCCTGAAGAAGCTTGCCCCTTTGTCAACAGTTTCTAGAAATTGCATTTAAAATATTTATTGAATGTAGGTTCCAGGTAGTTGGAATTAACTCTGGTTTCTTCTAACACTCCCCATTAATTCCAACTATATAACAAACCTCTGATATGCCTGCTGGTCTAAGTCTCAGCGAGGCTTACAACATAATTTGGATTTTCTACAATGCACAACTTATTTCTACACATTTCAAATTTAGCCTTTCCAAGAGGCTTGGTGAATATGTCAGCCACATTTTCATTTGCATTACAATATGATAAGTCAATTTCTTTTGATTGCAATTTTTCTCTTACAAAATGATGTTGTGTCTCAGTGTGTTTTGTTCTTGCATGATATATAGGATTGTTTACCAATTTGATAGTGCTTTGATTGTCACATCTGATTATTGTAGGTGCTTGTTGTGTTTCTCCAACATCTTCAAGTATCCTCCTAAGCCATATTGCTTCACAGGTTGCACTGTGTAATGCTTTATACTCAGCTTCAGTGGATGACAATGAAACAGTTGATTGTTTCTTACTGCCCCATGATATTGGTCCTGAACCAATATTGAACACGTATCCAATAGTAGATTTCCTATCATCTGGATTTCCTACCCAGTCAGAATCAGAATAACCTGCCAATTCAACATCAAATTCATCAGTATACATAATACCAAAATTAAGTGTTCCTTTCAAATATCGAAGGACTTTCTTTGCTGCTTTCCAATGGCTTTCACAAGGCTTAACCATGAACTGACTAAGTATGTTGACAGAATATGCTATATCTGGCCTGGTAGTGGTGAGATAGTTCAGACTTCCCACTAGTTGACGGTACATAGTTCTATTCACCTCTTTGGTTCCATCATCACTGCACAATTTGACATTCTGTTCTAAAGGAGTAGATGTTGCCTTGCATTCAGTCATATTGAATCTTTTAAGGATTTCCCTTGTATATTTGCTTTGTGTGATTAGTGTCTTACCAGGTTCCCTCCAAACTTCAAGACCTAAACAATAATGCAATTCACCAAGATCCTTCATCTCAAATACATGTGACAACTGATTTTTAATTTTTTCAATCAACTTGCATGCATTTCCTGTTATGATAAGATCATCAACATATACAGATATTAAAGCAACATTCTTGTCTTCATCTTCCTTGATGTATAAGTTAGGATCATTCTTGCTTCTCATAAAACCTTTCTCATAAAAGAAAGAATCATTTTTCACATACCATGATCTTGGTGCTTGTTTCAAACCATATAAGGCTTTCTTTAACTTGCAAACCAGATGCTCATGTCCCTGTTTTACAAACCCTTCAGGTTGTACTAAATAAACTTCTTCTTTTAACTCACCATTCAAAAATGAAAATTTGACATCTAACTGATGCATTTTCCAATTATATTTTGTAGCTACTACAATCATGATTCTAATTGTGTTTAACTTAGCTACAGGTGCAAAAGTATCTTCATAATCAATTCCCTCCTTTTGTGAATATCCTTTTGCAACCAATCTAGCTTTATGTTTATCCATATTTCCATCAGCATTAAATTTAGATTTATAAAGCCATTTGCATCATATGGGAACTTTGTTTTTAGGCAATTCTATTAATTTCCATGTGTCATTCTTCATTATAGAGTTATATTCTTCATTCATTGCATCTCTCTGTTCTTCATATTCTTTAGCTTCCTCATAGCTTGAAGGTTCTACAACATTCATAACATGAGACATTAATGCATAATCTTTATACTTTACAGGTACCTGACTTTGACGTGATGACCTTCTTGGAGTTTTGCTATTTCCATTTTTCTTTTGGCTTTGCAGAGTCTCCTCTCCTCTCTTTGGAGTGTCATGACTGCTTGATGCGACTTGTTCTTGAACTTGTACCTGTTCCTGTGCTTGTTCCTGTTCTTGTTCAACACTTGTATCTAGTTTGACATAATCATCAATATCGTGCCACACACTAGTATTATTTATTTTATCACCTTCATTTGCAATCTCATGAAACACCACATCCCTACAATAACCAATAAATATGCACTTAATTGACTTTGCATCAAGTTTTCTTCTTTCAGCTTTTGGAATACGAGCAAATGCCTTGCAACCAAAAACTCTTAAATGACTCACTTTTGGTTTGTATCCATAGAATGCTTCAAAAGGTGTTTTAAGCTCTAAACTTTTTGTTGGACTCTTATTTTTCAAATAAATAGCAGTATTAATGGCTTCAGCCCAAAAAACATTAGAGATATTTTTCCCTTGAAGCATACTATGTGCACATTCAACTAGTGTTCTATTTTTCCTCTCAGCAACTCCATTTTGCTGAGGTGTATGTGGCACTGTAAATTGTTGTAGAATCCCATTTCTTTTACAATATTGATTAAATTCTCTTGATTTGAATTCTCTCCCTTGATCAGATCTCAAAATTTTGATGTAATTACCAGTTTGTTTTTCTACCATATTCTTAAATTCTTTAAAATACTCAAAAACATCACTCCTCTTTCTTATGAAATAAACCCATGTATATCTAGAGTTATCATCCACAAAAATAAGAAAATACCATGCTCCACCAATAGATCTAGTTTGCATAGGTCCACATACATCAATATGAATTAATTCAAGTATTTCTCTTTGCCTTTTTTCTTTATGTATAGGAAATTCCTCCCTATGTTGCTTGCCAAGTACACATGCTTCACATTCAACATGATCATTCTTCAAGACAAGGAGACCTTCAACCATTTTGTTCTTTTGAAGTAGCATTAAATCTTTTTGATTTAGATGTCCATACCTTTGATGCCATAAATCTACTGTTGATATTGTTGTAGATGCCAACGCTTGATGACTTTTCCTGGCCACATCCAGCTTATACAAGCCTCCAACTCTGGTTCCTGTGGCAATAACCTTGTACTCATCTTGAATGTATTTCACTACACACTATGATTTAACAAATTCCACCTTCAAATCTTGGTCAGTAATAGTAGAAACAAAGATTAAATTCTTTTTGATATCAGGAACATACATCACATTATGAATCTGGTTCTCTTGTCCATTAGGCAAATTCACACCTATTACTCCATAACCTTGAACTTTAAGTGATCTGTTATCTCCTAGACAAACATATGTTCCATCAATGTTTTCATGATATTCATCAAACCACTCCTTATTACAAGACATATGGAGTGACGCACCAAAATCAATGAACCAAGCATTCTTATCATCATTTTCCACAGAAAATGAAGCATCAGAAACAAACAATTTAAGATTTTTAAATCCATCACTGATTGAGGTATCTTTGTCCACAAAATTTCCAATATGCCTTCTGTTTCTTTGCCTAGACTCATTATATTTCCTTTTATAACTTTCTTTAGAATGATTCCCATGTTTGCCACAATAATAACACTCATTATTTCTCTTATGGATTGAAAATTTAGACTGTGTCGTACCTTGTTGTTTTGCTTGAAACTTGCCTCCTTTGTTCTTGTCCCATGGCTTGCCTCTATTTGGATATTTTCTCTTGGCCACCAATGCCAAATCTGAACTGCTAGAGCCCAAATTAAAGCTCTTCATCCTATCCTCCTCTTGTACAAGAATTCCTGTCAATTCATCAAATGAAGGAGGTTTCTCTCTCGCTGCAAGACTTGAAACAAAAATTTGATAATCTTGTACTAAGACATTTAATATGATGGTGACCAGACACCTTTTCACCAATATCTCCTAACTTATCAATTAAATCTTTGACACGAGATATGAAATTGATTATATTTTCATTTGCTTCCATTTTTAGAGATAAAAGCTTAGTCTTCAAAAACAAGATTCGGTTTGTATTTGTTGTTTCAAACAGACCCTTCAGTGTATCCCATGTTTCTTTTGATGTCTTGCAATCTCTGATATGAGGAATAATGTTGTCCTTTACGGACATACACAGCAACACCTTTGCTTTTGTCTCCATTTTCTCCCAATCTGGAATAGAACCTGCAACAGTGGGTTTGGGCTCATCCCCACTCACAATGGACCACAAATTATTTCCTTTTAAAATAGTCATTAACTTAAATTTCCAATTCACATAATTTTCTCCATCAAGTTTGGTGGATTCATTCATATAAGTATCAAGCAATAAATTTGCCATGATGAAAAAAAACTTTCTCCAATCACCCAAAATAAAATTACTAATTTTTATAAATCCTCAAAAAAAAAAAATTCATTCATATAAGTATCAAGCAATAAATTTTCCATGATGAAAAAAAACTTTCTCCAATCACCCAAAATAAAATTACTAATTTTTATAAATCCTCAAAAAAAAAAAAAAAATTATCCACTATATGGCTACCTTTCCTTCTTCCTTTTTTTTCTTTTCACAACACCATATACCTTATTAGCCTTCGTCCACAAAAACGTTATTCCAAAAGTTACATTTCATAGAAAACAAGCTTCATTAAGAGTGGGCTATTCCACGTGGTAAACAAACAAAAGAGCTTGGATATTTAATAAATGCGGAATTATAGCACGACATCTCTTAATTTACCTATAGATGCATTTGACAGCAACCGGGCAGGACCGAAAGCTCTGCAATACAAATTCTTTACAGCAGTGTGCTTCTTCAATCATCTATTCAGGCTCCTTCGAATAGTGATAGTCCTCCAAATGCAACGGGCTCTATGCCTCTCAATGATGAACACAGTCTTCTCCACACATCAAAACGAACAACGCACGCCAAACACAAGTCTCTTCTTAGCTGACTACAATTTCTCATGGACACATCATATGCGCTTCTTGAATCAAATGCCAAAAGCAGCCACAACTCAACGTGCCTCAGGTCCGCTTCAGGTTCACTACAAGCTCACTTCACTCACGGCTCAGTCGCCCTCGCTCACGGCTCACTAACACCAAGCCTCACACAGCTCTCAACCTCACACCTGCTCTGATACCATATCAGAGAGCAGAGAGACTCAATTCATCAACACAACACATAAACACAGAACACAAGACTTGCTTCCATTCATCGATTAACAGATATTTATACAAGATGGAGAAACTTCTGGATATCAATTCGGGCGGTGGATTCCTGAAGAAGCTTGCCCCTTTGTCAACAATTTCTAGAAACCTCATTTAAAATATCTGTTGAATGTAAGTTCCAAGTAGTTGGAATTAACTTTGGTTTCTTCTAACACAAATTTCGCTCCTCAAGAGAATTAATCGATTAGGCATTCCAATGACCATTCTCACCTGCAAAACCGAATCATAAATCATGTTGTTAGTGCATGTTGGGTCCCTATAATACTAGTGATTACCCCATTACTATTGTAGTTATACCCCTTATTTATATTGTTGTGCCCCTATTACCCCCATATTGTTATTTCTGTGCCCCATAGAATCCCTCTATTGTTATTTTTGTGGCTTTATATTATTGTTGTTAGGTCGGATGGATTATATTGTGACTCCTTAGACTCCTATATATAGAAAGGAGGTTTTGTCAGTTGTATCATCGAAGAATTGTTCATTTATGTAATGTAAAGGAGGTTGCCCCCTCGAAGAGGCTGACTTCTAAGGTGTTGATCTATCTTTTCTATCTTTTCTTGAGCTGGTTTCATAACAGTGCATTTAGGTATAAAAATCTCAGCAAATAAAATGAGAAAACAAACAACCATAACGTGGAAGTCGACTGGGTATAGGAAACTTAGAGAGGGCCGATGTTTTAGAGACAATTTGGAGGATTATAACGCCATGCATCGTGAAGGTATTATGTCATGGAAGTTTTAAAAACACGAGCCAGCGTGGAGGGTTGAAGAGTTGACCATTGTGGAGGTCGACATTATATTCATCATTTGTTGAGCATAAAAATCCCTTCTCATTATTTTAAACATTCCCTTTGTATCAAATTAGTTCCGTTTGGAATGTTTTGTTTAGGGCTTAAAAACTTTGAAGTATTCCCTTAGGTGTTTGCATCAAATAATCACTTGTTCATTGCTTTTCTTTTTTATGTTTTTTATTATATTTTGTTGTTATAAAATAAATATACATGAAGTCACAACATGTACATAATAATCAAAATGGCATATTATATATGTCAAATATTTATAAAGTTTATTAATATGAATTAATAATTCTGTTAAAGATCATATTAATAATAATATATATTTAAGTCATGCTAACAAATATGTTATATATATATTCATAAGGTCATGGGAATGTCATTTGAGGTGAAGGGCGAAGCAAGACTCAACAAGCAAATTAGGGAGAATAATCACTGCAACAAGGTGCCATAAAAAAAAAAAAAAAAATCAAATTTTCAAAGGAATGCGTGTTGATTTCATGTGCCAATAAAACATCATTCAATGTTAAGAATAAGGTGACCAAAATGGATATGGTAAAGGTGAAGCCAATTGAGGTGCGAAGGAAATGCTATCGAGCAAACCAAATTCAAAAATGTGAGGCGATATAACAAAACGATACCAGTGATGCAAGCGTTTCTTTGAGGAGAGGAATAATAACATGTATTGACATAAGTGTCATCATGTGAGAAAGGGGCCATACAGCGGAAAACGACACTATACACGAATGTAATCAAAACCAAAAGGAAACCTAAAGCGAAATGAGAAGAAAATTACATGAAAGACCCCCATATCTTATTAGAAAAATATGGGGGTGTTCTGGCTACAACAAGTTGGAAAACAAAAAGCAGGTAATAGCAAAGGGTGTGAGGACGTCAAATAATGTCTACATACTCAAAGAAGAAAATGATAATTGTTATATTTGGAAACTTTATGAGAGCTAGTTATGGAACATGATACTTTGTAACATGAATTTCAACCATATTGTGAAGCTAAGCACAAAAGGGAGTTGTATGATATGCTCCAGTATTTACTAAACCAAACAAAACCATCTATAAATCATGTCAAATTGGTAAGAAAATCCGAGTGCCTTTCCAAACCAAAGGAAATTCTTCCACTAATCCATTGCAACTAGTTTATACAAACTTATGTTTTCCTACAAGAAATGAAACTCCAAGTGGTGAGATTTACTTCATTTTGGTTATTGATGATTATACTAGACTTATGTGGGTTGCCTTTCTAAAGGAGAAATATGAAGCATTCAAAAATCTCAAGATATTCAAAGTTATGGTTGAGAAATAAGTTAATTAAAAAGTAAAATGTGTAATATCATACAAAGGTGGTCATTTCACTTCAAATGAGTTTAATATTTTTTTTTAAGAAAGTGGCATAAGAAGATAATTCACTATTGCTAACACCTCATAGCAAGATGGTGTAGCTAAAAGAGAAAACATATATGTGTAACAATTGGTAAGGGAAATTATGAATGAAAGAAATATACCAATTTTTTTTTGGGTTGAATCTGTTCATACCACTATCCATATTTTAAATAAAGCATGTCTTAGGCCAAATAGTGAAAAAGGTCCATACGAGTTGTGTTATGAAAAATTTGTCACAACAAAACACCTCAGAGTCTTTGGTAGTAAGTGCTATATCAATACTAATGATGACAATTCGGTCAAGTTCGATGCAAGGGCTCATGAAGGAATATTTTTAGAATGTTCTAATAAGAGCAAGGGTTACAGATGCTACAATAAAAGGTCATGACAAATAGTTCACTACATTAATGTCACTATTGATGAGGAGTTACATCTCAAAATCCAATAACAAATGTTTATCAACCCATATAACTAAACCAACACTGAATATGAAGTAGAAAAACTTGAATAATAAGCAGAAGAGGAAGAATAGTAGGAAGAATGCTCTTTGCCAAAAAAGATCTCAACATATGTACAAGAACATCACTCTATGAAGCAGATTGTTGGTGATAAGGAAGCTAGTGTTCAAATTGAAGACGATTAATGAATACATATAGTCAAGTGCATGTTGCTATGTTGTCTATGATTGAACCAAAATTATTTTCTCAAGATAGCCATGATGAGAATTAGATAAAAGCCTTGAATCAAGAGTTGGATCAAATTGTGAAAAATAAAACTTTGGAATTGGTTCCAAAACCAAAAAATAAAAATGTCATTAGAACCTAATGGGTCTTTAGGAATCAATTGGATGAGAATGGTCAAGTTGTAAGAAATAAAGAAATATTGGTATGAAAAGGATATGCTCAGGTTGAGGGAATAAACTTTGAAGAAACTTTTTCGATTGTAGCACAATTAGAGGAATAAGGATGTTCCTAACATTTGCATGTCATAAAAATTTTAAAGTATATAAGAAGGATGTAAAATCAACTTCCTTGAACTGCGAGCTTGAAAAATAAGTTTACATATAACAACCTGAAGATTTTTAGCTGTCATAAAATTTTGAAGAAGTGTGTAGGCTGAAAAAGGAATTGTATGGAATAGAAAAAGCACTTGGGGCATGGTATTCTGGACTATATAAATACCTACGGAAACAAGGGTTCAAAAGAGGGTAAACTAATAGTAAAATGTATATAAAATCTAAGAATGAAAATCTTCTAATTGTTGTTTATGTTGACGATATCATCTCTAGTAAGGATGCAAGTTTACCTAGCCAAAAATTTGCAATGGATATGAAAGCTAAATTTGAGATGTTTATGATTGGGGAAATCACATTCTTTCTTAGACTATAGATAACTCAATTATGAAAAGGTATATTCATTTCTAAAATTAAATATCTCAAATAAATGTTGAAAAAATTTAGAATAGAAGAGTGATCTCTTATTAGTACTCCTATGATCATTGGATGTAAGCTCAACAAAGAGGATTAGTCACCAAAGGTAAACTAGACAATGTATAGATCCGTAATTGGTATTTTGTTGTATCTAATAGCCTAATGGCCAAATATTATGTTAGTTGTTGGTGTAGTTGCAAGGTATCGATCTACCCCTAAACAAATTCATCTCTTAGTTACCAAGAGAATTTTCAGATATTTAAGAGCCACAATGGAGTATGGCCTATGGTATCCAAAGGGTCAATTTTTTTCATTAACTACATACATAGATCCTGATTAGGTCAAAAGTACAAATGATAGGAAAAGCACAAGTGGAGGTGATTTCTTTCTTGGAAAATACTTAGTGACATGGTTCAACAAAAGACAAATTTATATCTCTATTTCCACTGTTGAAACCAAGTACATAGTAGTTGCAACAAGTTGTACTCATATTTTATGGATGAAATAAATGTTAGAGGACATGAGGGTTACAATGTATGATAAAACCATTCCAATTATTTGTGATAATACTAGTGCTATCATTATATCCAACCAAGAATCATGTTCTTAATTTGAAGACAAAGCATATCCCTATTAAGTATAATTTTCTTAGAGAACAAGTAGTTGATCAAATTGTGAAGTTGGCATATATTACAACCAAGGACCAATTTGTTTATATCTTTACCAAGCCTATTTATAGAGAACATTTTGAGTATTTAGGGAAAAAATTGGGAGTGATGTCTTACTCTTCTTTTCTTTAGCTTTCTTCACAACCAAAGAGGTAATCTATCCAAGCATGTACAATGATGGATGTAATGATTCAAGACAATAAAGTCTATCAAATTCAAGGGGAGTTTCCATATCAATTGAATAATTCTACTTTCACAAAATGTTATACAAATAAAGAAGAAGTTCAATTATAGAATTGGTCACCATTTATTTCATTGTAATGCTAGAAATTTTTATAATTTATCAAGATAAAATGATATCTATAGTATAGATAAATAGAATTAGTTCATCTCAATAGAAGAACAAAACTATGTTGTTGAGTATATTATAGTCTATTGGAAGCCCATGCATAATGGGAGAAACCCTGAAAAATATAGTAGTAGAAATAATAATGTGTATGGAAGAACATCCTTGACAGGGGGAGCTTATATGTAGTGGACGCAATGGAGGCTGATGTATAAGGGCACATTAGACAGGTCCAAAGGAACATAAAATTAGCTAACCAAAAATCAAAAGAAGACACCCAAGTCTAAAGGGGAGAGCTCTTAATAATTGGTATAGCCATACACAATACTTAGAATTTGTTGTAATCCTTATGGATATCATGGTTAGAGAATAACTCCCTAACCCATTGGCATTTATGTCAAAGGGGGAGAGCTGCAAAAACAATGGATATATTGAGTATGGAAAGTGATCAGCCATCAACAACAAAGGGAGAGTGAGCATATAATAGTCTAATATGGGGAGTGTTTCTAGGTGGAAACGTTTCCATCAATGACCTACAATTTTCAGTGGTGCTCCCATCAATTCCAAAGGGGGGGATTGTTGAGCATGATGGTGATTTTCGTTGATGTCAAGTCCAGTAATTGATGTCAAGTGATGTAAATTTTAGGGAGAGTTTTTTGGGGTTGTTGATTTTTTCATGTAAGAAGTTTATGATGTTATTTCTATCTTGGTTGTTTCTATTAATAGTGTTTTAAGTTTATGGTTCCTTGGCCATTGGTGTGTAGTCTATCTTCGAATGATTCTTTTTCTGCAGGTGGTTTTCTCTAAAGCACTTTAAAAATGTTTGGTTGAATTTCCCTCTTAAAGAACTTTCCAATGGTATATGGAACTTGATCTAACTCCAGAGGGATGAGAAGAAATATTATGTTAAATAACAATCAAGGTTTCAGTTGGTCATGGTTCCAGTGTGGGCCCATAAGTAAATCAGTGCTATCCCCCATCTCCCATCTCCCATTTCCCATCACCAAGAGAGGAATAAATCCAGCAGCAAGTAACAACATGACATGAAGTAGACATAAGGTTATAGATGGGAAATTTCCTAGTAATTATTGTCCTTCAATTTTTGTCATCCATTGCTCATTTCCAGTTGGAGGCTTGTGGGTGTATAGATTGTGGCAGTGTGCAATGACCCAATAATCACTTTAAAGTATTACTTCATGGTTATGGCCTAAGGTATCATCTTTTGAAGGGAAAAACATCAAATATTACTATCAGCTATTGAAAATTGGAGCATAAAGGATTTAGATGAACAATGATCAGTGACGAGCAGTAGACAATGTGCATGGGCATGGTTTTGAGGTGCTAGGTTGCATGACAATTGGAAATTAAATTAACAGGATGATGTGGCAGTGGACATGTGGTCATATGGAAGGGCGACACATGCCACTCATATTTGGTGTTTTTGGGTGTCCAAGTGGGCTGAATTTGGGAAACATGTGGCACCACCTAGATGATGCCGAGTGGTAGAATGACATCACCATGATGAGAGTATGACATCATGATGATGTGGTGGCATGTGACATTTCGTGGGTGAAAATGGAATTTTTGGTCAGCCAAGTGAACATTTAATAGGTGACACATGGAAAGTGACTTGGCGAGACACATGGTAGAAGGACAAGTTGCAACCCTTGATTGGATACAATATTTAATGTGGAAAGTACAATGGAATATGACATTGATATCGTGGGTCTCGACACAGGCTACCGGGACCTCGGGGAAACATGACTACACAACACAAAGTTTTAACCACTGGGAGAGATCTAATATGACGTGGAAGGTATGATGGAGTAATAAATATATGGTATAAGTCCCACATGCCAAAAAAAAATATTGGTTTACCTGGATGATAGGTGATGATTTTTGGGACCTGACAAGTGACAAGTTTTGGGACCCTCCGCCTCTCAGGATATTGGGACCTCGTAGCAACCTAACTACAAAGCACAATTTTTTGGTGATGGACGAGATCTAAGAGAAGTATCCATTAGTTAACAAGCCCAATAAAAGGAATTTTTTATGTATAGTTCTCTAATGTATATCCAAAATTAGTTATTGATAGGTGAATACAGAGCATAAGATTTCAACCAATGGGCGATATCTAACAGAGAAAGAGCACTTGGTCAAGGCCCTTGGTTACATGGGTTGAGGAGAAAGGACCCAGGAGGCTTATCATCCATTGGGACATGCATAAAACATTATTTTGGCAAAGAACCCCCACACCTTTGACAATTTTGGCCATTGATACAGTCAATAAAATTGAACAGTTGATACTATCAACTAAATTTTTCAATGGCTAAAACCATGGATTCTTTCCCATGGTAATTGAAGGGTCAAGGCTATAAAATAAAAATAAGAACAACATGAGAAGGCTGGTTGTTTAGTATCAAAATTGAGGCCCAACGAGGAGAAGAGATAACAATGCAAAATTCATCTTGTTAGGTAGTTGAATAGAAAATTTAAAGCTATTATGTGAGGAGCAAAAGATATGTGTATGAGCTATGTAAATGAAACGATGTAGGATTGTGCATTAGAGTAGCTATAGTTGGTTGTGTAGAAAATTTATAATGAGTAGAACAAATTTGATTTGTTGATTTGATCATGTTTGTAGTGCAAAAGAATACCCGGTTTGTTGAGAGCATAATTGACAAAAATATAAATACCAAATTGAGTAAAGTGTCCTTGAAGGTATGAGTTTTAAAATTAATGAAAAATCAATCTATGAGGAACACCAAGTTGGTGCTTGCATACCAAGTTATAGGTGCTTCCTTTAGATTGGAACTTGTAAATATCAGGGAGAAGGTGCTTCCTTCAGGTTAGTCATGTAAACATTAAGGAGTGAGTGGTTCGTTTAAGTAGGGGTTTGCAAATTTAGGAGATAGGTATCTCCTTCTGGTTGGCATCGAAAGGACTGATGTGATAGTAGCTTGAAACCTAAAACTATTCTTAGAAATAAGTTTTGTGATTTTCTCCCTTCATAGGTTTCCACATAAATATTTGTGTCTCATGTGTGCATACTATTTGATTTATGGTGCTTTGGTGTCTATGATTTGTGGCAACATAAATATTTTTAAATATTGTTAAAAATTTAAATAATATTAATTCAACTTCATTTATATGTTATCCTGCTTTCTAAAATTACTAGTCATTGTTACAGGGAAAAGTGTCTACACAGAACTGCTTATCCCACTAAGGTGTGATAGCTACCTTAGAAACAAAAAAATTAAAGCTACTTTCGTTTTTCCTTTATGAAGTATACATGAGAGAAGAACAAAGAAGACCAACCTCTATCTTGCGTTAATCTCCTAGTTCGATTCCTCTCTCTCTTGATAGTCTTTCGCTACTTGTTCCCTTGCACGCCCAACTTCACAGAGTACCTGTAAGATCACAGTAGCATAGCACTATACAAGAACATGGATCTATAATCATAAACAATCTAGGATCAGATGAAAATTGACCATACAAATGCAGCAAACATAAATGACACAAGAGTATGGAAGAAAACTTGAATAGATTTTATTGGTAAACAAGAAAGAGCCAAGGGAGTTACAACCAGTTGTTCTGACCCAGCATCATCCTCTCAGCAAGGAAGCCCCTCTTCACCTCATACAAAGCTTAGATCACCCAACAATCTGATGTTGTCTCAAGAAACCAATAGCAATTCCTTACAATATGCAAAATTCCAGCCTCTGGATCTCTGGGATGAGGGATCCATTTATAGATATCTGTAAGGGAGATGAGTCAGCTTGTGATTTAATTAGTGTCTTCCCTCTGATATTTCTTGCTTCCACTTGGAGATTGATGATCTCTTACTCATCCTTGGTCGAATTCAGAGGGGCAAGTGTCACAGGAGAAGTTTCTGGAAGTTTCCATGCCTCTCCACCTCGCGGAATGACACTGCCATTTGTCACTTCTCACCCATCGCACCCCATAGAAGGCCTTTTTGAAATGCAACGCACCCACACAGTGTGTTTAGGTGAGATGCAATGCACTTTGCCTATGGAGCAGCTGAAATGATCCTGTTTTGACCAATTCTGAGCAGTTTTTCATGGAGAACTTCTGGGAGAAGCTGTAATCAGTTAACCTTGTTCCTTTAGGGGTTAGAGCAACACTTTTAGGGACTTAGGAGCCCTTGGTTTATGGACATTTCATGCTTGGGGTTGTAGTGCCCAATAATGTCTATAACAGTTGCCACCTAAAGCATGAGGTCGTTAATCTTTTGATGTCGAGTGAAATGCTTTATTATGAGGATCCGAAGTTCTTTCAAGCTGGGAGGAGACCTGTAATAAGATACAATACAATACATTATCTTCATAATATTTTCATGATCTAGCGGAGGCGGGCATTCCCATGCTCAGCTTTATAAATTCATTTTCATGTACATAGGACAGACAATCGTCTGAGTGTAGACTGATGATTCTTGGTAGAGCCATCATCCCTTTGATTGGATGATTATCTGTGTACATTTGATATCTTTATTTCCCTGAATATATATTGCAGCCCGGATGGATGAAACTAGATCTGGGGTCTTCAATCTCGTCCGATCTTCACTCGAAGTACAAGTCTATCCATCTGAGAGATGTTCTAGAGTCGAACATGGAAAGACATCACCTGATTACCGCCAATGATGTAAGATGTTAACAGGCACGAGAGGAATCACCGATAATGATAATGACCCTCAAGGTACTGTAGTACAATTCACGTGGTGTGAATAAAGGACTTGGCATCGAACACCACGCAAAATCTTTCGGTCGAAGGCCATTGATGTGAACCTGTCGCCGAAAGTGAGAAACTTGCCATTGAGGCATGCAAGCTTCAAAGTACTGAACGGGGTGTTCCTAGATCAACTTCTTGGATAATGAGCTGATGTCGACAAGAAGCGATCCATCACAGGAGGGCCTTAATGAATCCCACATCAATGACACGGAACGTAGCAAATGATTTTAATGGAGGTGAAAATGATCTGATGACATACGGTTCAGGGTGGCGGTCATGAAAGAATGGAGTATGAATGTATTGTAGCGGGTGAGACACACGTGAATTCTCTGAATGACTTCTCTTGAACATATCGGCGACACTGACATGATGGATTGGTATCATTACCCAAAATGTGGATGGTGTGATGGGACCATGGCGATGTGACTGGTGAATGAAATAACCCAACCCAACTTGGATGTGGAGTGAAAGTGTCATGTTCAAGAGCGACTTGCTACCAACAAAGTTTCTTCAAGTTTTCTTCCCAATTTTCCCCAGTCATTACTGACCAGTACCTCTTTATTTTTGACAATATTGAGGAGGATAAAATATGCTTTTTTTATAATTTTCCCTTCGGGCAAACCCATCGCTATGTTTTAACGAGCCTAGCGATAGTGAAACTCGTTCTTGTCTGCTATGGACAAGTTTGTCGCTATTAAGTTTTAACGAGTTTAACGACAAAGATAACTCGGTCCTTTTCAATTTTAGAGAGTCTGAAAAGGAACGTAAAGGAAACTCCAAAATTCCTTTTTCATCATCTAATCCCTTAAGTCCGAAAAAGTATAAAACAATATAGAAGGGATGAATTTTCGATACTTTTAACGAGCCGAACAAAACAAGCGCTCGATATTTTTGTGTAATAATCCCTCAGGTCCAAAAAGATTAAAATTTAGAGGAGGGATAGCACTTCCGGTCCCTTTAACGAGCTGGAGAGGCCAATGGCTCGGCAATCTTTTCATATTTTACGAGTCAGTTGAAAAGAGCTTAAAGGAGACTCGTCTTTTGAGGAACGAGTGATAAAATTGGGTAGCAGCTGATTCCAGGTAAGGTTTGGAATGTTCCAATCACGGCAGTGTTACAAGGATGGCTAGTGAGATCACTCTTCGCAGCTGTTCCTCAAAAGGGGTAAACAATCAAATGGAGGTGAATGATCGGCCAATACAGAGTGGAGGTGATGATGAGAACACGACCAAGGCTTTTAAAGGCTGAAGTACTACATTCATGATGGTTATTTACAGGGAAATAGTTCATTTTTTAATAAGCTTAAACGCGGGGGGAAAAATTTGCTCATGGCTTATGTTTATTTTTTAACGAGCTTGAACTATGCGCTAAAACTGCTCAATTAATCCAGTCGTATAATAAGAATGTCCCATTTAAAAACGGCAATTTTTAGAGTTTTTCCCCACATCCTTTCTTTATGCAAGTTAGGAAATGACCAATCCTACGAGTTTAAAGGGTTAGAGGACCTACAAATTTAAAAAATAAATAGTCGCTCTTCGCTTGCATGCCAAAAGGTTTGCATGCCCCCAGGTATAAAATAAAGTTTCAAGGCCACCTTTTGTTCTACCGACAAAACATTTGTTTTATCAGGAAAGGTAATCCTCTTTCAGGTTACCAAAGATTGTTCTATTCACAGTGCAAACAAAACATTTCTTCGGCGATGTCTACCGAAATAGACAAAGGTGAGACAATCCACTCACATAACTTTGACGAGAGAATCTTGTTCCAGTCTAACCCCCTCTTCCAATCACGGACGAGAGTACAGTCTAGTCATATATCTCTCGCGGAAACCTACCCTATACCCGAAGTTTTCCTGCCAAAGCAGACCAGGATGCATGCCCCCTGGGTTTCAGTCATGTCTCCTGAATCACTCGCGCTCATCAGGTGGACGAACTGGAGATTGATGAGACATTCTTTGTGTGAAAAGACCATTCAGGGATGGCATATTACTATTTTCTCTGTGTGATCTGGGAAATGAAAGCTGGTCTACAAGCTTCACCACTCTTCCTTCGTGCGGAAAACACATCACTCTAAAGAGTGATGAGACAATGGCTCCCATGCAATAAATATAGTCTTGTCCAAGGAGTAGATTATAATCCAGGGGTCCTTGAACTACCATTACGTTCATGTGAACGGTTTTCCCTCTCAGTGTTATGGGCACATTGGGAAGGATCCCTAACAGTCGACTGGCTCCTTTGTCAAATCCTGTTAGATTTCTCATCTCAGGCAAAAGCGATGGCAAACCAAGCGCTTTCCAAGCAGTCGAGGAAAGGATACTCACAGAAGCCCCTTCATCTATGATGGTACCAGCCATAACCATTCTATATACTTGAGCAATAATTCGGAATGGTACACTAGCCGGTAAACGGGGTCTGCCTAGTTGATTCTAGTCGAAGGAGACAACTAGGTTGCTTGGAGGTGGGACCGAATAGATGGTCGGGTACAACTCTGATGAACTTCCCTCCTGCGGTAAAGGAATGGGTAAATTGCCCCCATGTTCATCGGAGTCTGTGCTTATTCCTTGGTTGGTGGATTCCATTTTCTCGACCTGAGATCAACGTAGGGAAGGGTGATGATTATTCCGTTTAAAATAAATTTTAGACGCTCTGACACAACTTGTTTTTTCAATTTTTAAGAGTCGAGAAAAAACAAAAGATGACTCTAGTCGCCTTCGATTTTTAATGAGCCTGAAGTGACAAGTGCTCAGATGGACCTTTTCCATTAAGGAGTCTGAAAAGGAACGAAAGGGACTGCTCTGGAAATCTAGGTAGAGGGATTACCAAACCAATCGCAAAACTGCAGAATACTTTTTACGGTACGGCAGTCAGTCTTCCTGAATGCTGTGTTCAGTGCATTGCGATCGATATGGCGGCAGACACGGCTTCCTATGGATAAAGGATTAAGCCTATTGTGGTCTCCCAAAATATACTCGACGGTATGTGGGAGCACAAGTCCGTACTGGCACTTATCGTCTCAAAGTGGAGGAATCACCCAACCATCAGTGAGAACAACAGTTACCAGGCTTTACGATGCCGGAATACGTCTCTAGCCTAGACTTCTAAATGTTGTGTGTTAGGTTCCAAAGCGTTGTTAGATTCATTGAATTTATTTTATAGTTGATCTTGTTTATGAATTTTGCCTTTCAGGTTCACCGCGAGATGTAGATGTGTAATTCCTAAAATGCAATCTAAGATGATAAACAGTCTTTTATCTTCTTTGTGCAATGAAAATCCTAGCTACTAAGGAAAGAGAGACAGTATTCTTTCACAAAGAGCAAAGAGCACACTCTAAATGCACTTTCCTAAATCAAACCAATCAAACAGTCTAAATGCAAATGCACATGCATGTATTTTTTTTCGACTTTCTTAGTATGTAAATGGTAAAAAGAAAGTTGATGCACAAATTTGAATTACTTTTCAAGCGACAGTTATCAACAAGTTTCTTTTTGAAATAAAAAATGGAGGCAATCACAACACCTTACGATTTGGAAATGAATACTTGTTTTCGACACTAGAAAAATTACAAATTCAGACCAAATACAATAGTAACAGGATAATCGACTATCTACAGCAATCAAACTCTTTCCTATGCCTGAAAACGACACTTGCGACGCTTTCAAATCAAAGGACATTAGTACGATTACGTTACTTTTGCAAAGGAGAACTGAAAATGACCCAACAAACACACAAAAACATTTACAGTTCTTTTGTACAAAGGAGGCGGAATAACAGCAAAGAAAAGGGGTTTCAAACAGAGATATACTGATCACAGGCAACAAAATTCATGAATCGAACTGGAAAGAATGAACTACATAAACCAAAACTGAACAATGTCTAGTCTGATCAGCGCACCTGTGACACAGGGAATTTGAAATGCAGCGCACCTACTACACTCGGGAAGTGCGCTGAATTTTAGATTCACATAACAGTACCTGTGCTGGGCCAGAGACGAGACTTTGCTTGGGTTCCGGGTCACAGTTTGCAGTTCAGTTCATGGGTTTTGGCCGAGCAAACGGTAATCAGTAATACAACAATCAGGGGTAGATCTAAGGAGGATCTAAGAGCTATCACAAAGGGCAATCAGAGAGTTTGTAAATCAGTTGTTTAATTTATAAACAAATCCCGGAGATTGACTGAAGCGGTATTTATCTACTTTGCATTTGCATAGCAAATGCAGTTCGAAAGCTACCTGGCTCGACTTCAAGCTCCATCTGTAAGTTTATAAAATAGACAACAAGGAAGATAAACAAACAAACTAATTCATCCCCAATGGAGTCGCCATTTTGTTACAGGGAAAAGTGTCTACACAAAACTGCTTATCCCACTAAGTTGTGATAGCTACCTTAGAAACAAACAAAGTAAAGCTACTTTTGTTTTTCCTTTATGAAGTATAGATGAGAGAAGAACAAAGAAGACCAACCTCTATCTTGCGCTAATCTCTTGGTTCGATTCCTCTCTCTCTTGATAGTCTTTCGCTACTTGTTCCCTTGCACGCCCAACTTCACAGAGTACCTGTAAGATCATAGTAGCATAGCACTATACAAGAACATGGATCTATAATCATAAACAATCTAGGATCAAATGTAAATTGACCATACAAATGCAGCAAACATAAATGACACATGAGTATGGAGGAAAACTTGAATAGATTTTATTGATAAACAAGAAAGAGCCAAGGGAGTTACAACCAGTTGTTCTAACCCAGCATCATCCTCTCAGCAAGGAAGCCCCTCTTCACCTCATACAAAGCTTAGATCACCCAACAATCTGATGTTGTCTCAAGAAACCAACAGCAATTCCTTACAATATGCAAAATTCCATCCTCTGGATCTCTGGGATGAGGGATCCATATAGAGATATCTGTAAGGGAGATGAGTCAGCTTGTGATTTGATTAGTGTCTTCCCTCTGATAGTTCTTGCTTCCACTTGGAGATTGATGATCTCTTACTCATCCTTGGTCGAATTCAGAGAGGCAAGTGTCACAGGAGAAGTTTCTGGAAGTTTCCATTCCTCTCCACCTCACGGAATGACACTGCCATTTGTCACTTCTCGCCCATCGCACCCCATAGAAGGGCTTTTTGAAATTAAACGCACCCACACAGTGTGTTTAGGTGAGATGCAACGCACTTTGCCTATGGAGCAGCTAAAATGATCCTGTTTTGACAAATTCTAAGTAGTTTTTCATGGAGAACTTCTGGGAGAAGCTGTAATCAATTAACCTTGTTCCTTTAGGGGTTAGAAAAACACTTTTAGGGACTTAGGAGCCCTTGGTTTATGGAAATTTCATGCTTGGGGTTGTAGTGCCCAAAAATGTCTAGAACAGTCATTCAATTCCACCATAATCTGAAAAAATGCTAAAGAAGCATCAATATAATGGTCAAAAGAGAAGAGTGAACAAAAAGATGAAATATTCCAATTGGTGGTAGAGGTTATCTAAAAAAGGCTAAAAAGTAGAAATACATTGGTCAAAAGAAAAAAGGGAACAAATAGGTAAAATCCTCCAAGCGAGGGAAGAGGCCCTAGCCTCAAGGATTTCAATAGAGGTTTTTGGTTTCTTGTTAGAAAATTATAAGGTTGAACTAAGTTAGCTTGAAAACAAAGGAAGAAATATCATTCTAGATAAAGAGAAGGATTGACATCTCAATAGTAAGGTGAGATAGCTCCAAGCAAGGGATGAAAACACCAAATTCTTTCATCATTTTTCCAAATGTAGGAAAACTATAAGCTCCATGTGGAAAATAGCTAAAGTGGAGGACACTTGGGTTGAAAAATCCATTGATATATCTACTTGCGTATTTGAAAACTTTTAAAATTTTGTTAAAGAAGATAATCATGTCACCATTGATGCCATAATTCATTTTTTTGGTTACTTCCCTCAATTTGTGGAACCTAAGGACAAGTATAGCCTCACTAATTACTTTGAAAAGGAGGAGCTTCTTAGAGTTCTACAAATCTTTCATAAAGAAAAGATCTAGATTTAATGGTCTACACGTTGCATTATTCTTTATGGAAAATGGGAACAATTAAAGCCTCATGGATGATTTTGGAAAGTAGGGGCTTCAAGGAGTTCTACAAATATTTCATAAACATAAATATTTTAGGACTTGATGGTATACCCATTAAATTCTTCTTTAGTTTCTATGATCTCATCAAAATTATCTTCAAAGTGTGGAAGAGGCCATGAGAACTTCTAGTAAAATTCTAGCATCCTTCAACACCATTTTCATTGCTCTCATCTAGAAATATAATAGCATTTACAAAATAATTTTAAAAATAATATCTTAAAGTCTAAAGGATATCCTCTCAAAATGTATTTCACTTGAACAATTTGGCTTTCTAAAAGACAAAACACATTCATGATGCTACATGTGTTTCTTAGAAAGGTCTCGACTCAATGAAAATAATAAACATAAGGGATATGATAACTAAAGTGGACCTATCCAAGGCTTTTGATAAAGTAAGTTGGCCTTTCTTGTATTATTTTCACCCACTTGGGGTTTAGTCTACACTTTGTGGCTTGGATAATGGGTTGCATAACCTTGGTATCCTTCACATTTTGAAGCAACAAAACAACCTTCCCTTTTTTCAAGCCTAAATTAATTATTCAATAGGGATGACCATTATCCCCTCTCCTCTTCTTAATAATTATAGAACTTTGGTAGAGCACTCAAGGTAGTGTCGACTAATGGTTCATTCAAAGGTATTCAAATTGTCAATTCCTACCTTGTTTGTCAATTATTGTTTATGGATGGAATTCTTATTTTTGTGATGGTTCAAATGAATGGCATAGAATGTCAAAGATATATTGAACCTTTTATGTGCAACTATGAGCATGATTATAAACTCAGCCAAAAAAATAGTATCTTGTTGAGGTCCCTTTGAAGCTAAGAAAATTTACATTAATAAAAATTTCCCCTTCTTGAGTTCTCATTTTAAAACATGTTTTAAATATCTTGGATTTCATTTAAAATCCAATATTTTTCTCAAGCCTAATTGGTAGTGGCTCATATCTAATATTTATAAAAAAATTAAACACCTATTGTACTAGATGACTCTCTTGTGGAGGGTAGTTAGTCCCCGTAAAAAAAGTTCTAGAGGCCAATCCAATTTTATCGAATTTCCCTCACTTAAACACTAAAAGGAACCTTTGAGTGAATTAGATATATTTGCTATCATTTCCTTTTTGTGGGGGTTTGGTAAAATAAATAATGTCTCTAGTTTCCTATAAAAAAATTGTTATGCCAAAATATCAAGGTGCTTAGTGGCTAAAAACTCTATTCCTCTCCTCAAATTATTTAGTTACAAAAATTTATAGTGCCCACTCCACAAAATAATTCTTTAGGACCAAACTATTAGAAACAAATACCACACTTTCTCTTCCATAGAGGATTGGGTATGTTCTCCAAAAAAAAATACCCTAGACTCATTAGCAATGCATAAAGCCACCATCATAGCTTCGCCCCTAACAAGGAATTGACTAATATGGAAGGTTGGTAAATGAGACAAGGCCTTGATTGGATTCGATTCCTAAGTTGGAAGTAGGGACTTTCAGATTGTCAATTCTCCTCATTTAGGATATCCAATTTAATGTTTCTTTCACCCTTCATCATATCACCAATGGGAAGGCCATGAATAATTGGTGCAAACATTGGATCTTGAGGAGATACCTCAAACTTATTGAAGAATATGCCAAGACTGAAAAATACTACATTTCATATCTCGGGATTTACAACATTATTATAAATGATGACAAGGACAAGCTCCTCTAGTATCTAAGCCCCCTTGTTGAATACAAGCCCAAGATTAGATACAAGGCATCGGTTATGGAAGACAATGAACAATGATGACTCTAATGGTGGAAATTTATATAGAAATTCAAATACCCTATAAAATCCAACATTTTTTATGTGGCTTCTCCTTAATAATAAGGTTACCACTTGGTACATTTAATTAAAACAAATATATATATATATATATATATATATATATATATATATATATATATATATATATATATATATATATATATATATATATATATATATATATATATATATATATATATAGATATATTCAAAAGCCTTAATAGATGCCTTTTCTATGACATATATCCTAAGTCAAATTTCCTACAAATTATTTATTGTTCCTTCTCAAATTAGATTTGGAAAGAAATAGAAGGTTTAACTAGCCTCTATACTCGTATACGGGTGACACTATAGAAGAATCCCTAAGGCAATGAGTATATAACAAGGACACAAAAGCCTTTAAAGCACTTCCCCTCCCATTGGAATAGGGTATCTAGTTGGTTGTATGTGCTAAAACTATTTTAGGGAAGGGTAGCCCTACCCTTGGTGTATGCCACATAAGGTCTTAATATAATCAACTTCTCCTTAAATATTCAATGAACCTTATTTTTTCTCATGTTTCAGCACCACATATTAATCAAGCTCTTTTGTCATTGTTATTTAGCAGATCCTCTTAGGGAGATCCTCATGGAAGAGGGGCTAGGGGAATTATTTTTCTTTCCTCTTCCCATAATATTTCTTTTAGAACTAGGATTGGTCTTACCACAAATAATAATAGTGATCTCATGGATCTCAAGCTAGTTTTTATTCTAGCTCTTGAAAAGAAGATCACTCAACTCCAATTTTTTGGCAATTCCATACCATTTGTTTAGTGGATGAAAGGAGACCATATGCCAGTGAGCTTCTTACTTCAACAATTATTTTGGGGCATTAAGATTTACAATCAAATTTCTCTAATATCCCATTCACTCTTGTCTATAGGGATAAAGGCCCTAAAGATGATAAGTTTTCCAAGAAAGGATTGTATGTGCAACAAGGAACCTAGGTAGTTTTTGAATCCAATCAAGGATAGATTTCTTCTCATTTTCATGAATCTTGGATTTAATTCTTTACTATTTCACAATTCTTAGAGGAATGACTTACCTACATGATGGCTTAAACTTGTTTGTTGCTATATAGTTTGGGTATATGCATCAAATTTTGTCTTTCTCCATATAACATGAATTATATGTATTAGGAACTATGTATGTCTACAAGTTTTTCTTTCAAAATAAAACAACCTTCATCTTTTAAGGATAATTTTTTAGAATGGATGTATAGCCTTTATGTAATTATTTTTCAAGGTGTAGACTAATTGGTTTGTGTGGGGTTTAGTTCAGATAAAATCATTGATTCAAATCACATGGGGAGGGGTTGGCAATGGATGCCACATGTGGCGTTAGGGGAATTTTGAGGCAAAAAATGGTCCTCAAAACAAAAAATGTACTAACAAAATGAACTTTAAAAGAACCAATAGGATTCAAGATGATGATGCCATCCAAGTGGAGAATATTTTTGAGGGAAAAGAAGAAAAATATTTCTTTAATTGTATTCTCAGCTTATCACCTTGTAGGCTTACCTGGATGTCAAATATAGACACTTATTGGATGCATAATTGAATTCCACATCCAACAAGTACCCACTCTACATACTTGTTAGTCTACCCACATCAAAAAAATTGAAAATACATGAAAAAATGTGTTCAACATGGTTTTTTCATGTATTTTCAATTTTTTTCGATGTAAGTCTACTAAAAAATGTGTAGATTGAGTATTGTTGGATGTGTAATTGCACCAAGAGGTGATTTCCTATGGAGTGTGCTAGGGTTTCTTTGCTCCCTAATTGAGGAGATCATCGACTCATTGACCGAATCTAGGGCTCCATCTCACAACCACAGCATTGGAGAATAACTCCTAATCCATTGTTATGTGCCAGATGGGATAGACTTCTTTGGGATCTCTCTTCAATCACATTTGAAAACTATTTCTGAATCCCCTACCGACTACGAGAGAGATGGGAGTCTTTGTCTTCTTTTTTTTATTTATTGTTTTGGGTCATATCTGCTCCAGTAGAAACATGACAACACTCCACAGACCTTCATATAACAATTTATGTGGGTGGATCTCCGCATCGGTGATAACATGATCTGAGAGTTCTAAAAAAAATGTTGGGGGTGCACAGATTATCGATGCTGAACCCTGAATCACCCATGCCCTATGGGAAGGACTGAATTCATATCCAATGGTATGCAAGTACAAGCCAGATTTAGATTCGCATAAGAGGTTGGAAGGCATAGATATAAATCAGTCTTTGCCTTTGTCTCTTGTCATAGAAGAACTGCCAAAAGAACTCAATCGATGGACTGAAATCAGCACATCGATCTCCATCACCGAGGTGGTGTATACAATAAATCTTGAATCTCCCTTGTCGAATCTAGGATCTCTATCCATCTTATGTGCAATGAGTATCAGTCAAGATGGATCAGGAACGAAACCGAGGTTTTTGGATCCATTTTCTTTGGATCTACTCTCATACATAATAGATCTCAAAGTATTAGTATCAAGGAACTCACAGTCGAAGATTGTGCACTCGTTTCAGTCTCCTCTATAGGAAATAGAATTCTCATATGGCACTGAATCAGAGCGTGAAACACATGATCCCATGCAACAGGAAAAACGAAACCTTTTCCAAAATTTTTTAAGGACCCCTAATGGTAAATCATCATTAGTTTGGGTGCAGGCATCTGATAAGGTTTCTCAAATGAAGCAGAATATCATGTAAAATTTGGGCTATCCATCACATCAGCGAAACCTGATTTGTGGTAGCAGATATATGCAAGATCATCAGAGTCTACATGAATACAACGTTCTTCCCGCGACCACCATCATCCTAAATTTGAGATTGAGAGGCGAAGCAACTGGATCAAGTAAATCAAAGGGAGCAGGAAGTGTTGTTGACTCTAGCTTACCCAAAGATATAGAATTGAATCAAGAACATATAAATGGCGGTTTCTCCTTCAAAGACATTCTCCAAGGGAAACCAACAACTACAACAAATCCAAAACAAACACACAATATCCATAATCCCTATATAAAGGAGAAACTAAATCATGTTCCAGAACTGATTATAGATCTTCCCAAAACAAACAATATTTGCACAACTTATGAAGCACAAGTTATCATTTGCAGATTTAACAGTTTTTGGACAAAACCGATGGACATTTTCCACTGGATCTTCCAAAATTAGACAACAAACTGTGAAATACACCTTTGTTTCAAGGGTTTCTTCATAGTAAAGTTTGCATCATCGGAGGATCGAGAATTTGTCCTTCAGGAAGGTCCATGGTTTTGGGGATCAAAGAGACTTTTCATTATCCCATGGTTCCCAGATTTTGATGCAAACACCATGATTGTATCAAGAATGCTAGTTTGGGTCAGGCTACATAACCTCCCCCTTCATTTTTGGCATCACCAAGCTCTAGAAGGCATTGAAAACCTCTTAGGATGATACATAAAGACAAACACACAAAGAATGGAAGAACGAATCTATACATTTGCCCAAATATGTGTGGAGGTGGACCTCAGTAAAGGCCTATCAAATCACATTCACTTGTCACACAACAAGCAGAGTTGGACTCAGTTCCTAGATTTTGAGAACACAACCTTCAAATGTCGAATATGCCGACAGACAAGACATCTACAAAACATGTGCCCTGATGCCAAGAAAGAGTCGCAAAGGAAGAAGAAACCAGGAAAGCAACCCAAAGGATGGCAATTTCCCTCAAATTTGTTAGTAGAGGAAGAGGATGAAGCAGAAAAGGATCCCATTTCCAATGTGGAAAACCATAATACACAAGAAAAAGAAGAAAAGGGGAAGCCTCTCGTGAAGCGACAAAATTACAGGTCCCTACAACACAACTAGTGAGGATACTTGAAGCAAAAGACTATGGAGGATACAAACGCCACCATGTCAATTCTGACTCATTAATACCTTAATTAAAAAAAAGTCAAATTATTATATATAAACCCAATATAAATTTATTTTTGGGTAAACAAAGGTGAACTTTGTGAGAATATAAACTGTGTTGCTGGCCGATCTGCAATTCAGCATCATCACGTAGCCCGTACCGTAGAATATTAGATCCCGTCCCTCCCGTAACTAACTAGCATATGGATATGGCCATGGCATTATTGATAGATGTTTAGATTTTAGAGAGATCCAGTAGTTGGCACCGTCACATCCGTTTCGCACGCGGAGAAAACTTTTAAACGTCAAACACACTAGCTTAGGTAGCTACTCTATACCTAGTATTGCCACAAATTTCTTGGATCTCCATATCATTAGCATTAGCTTTCAATTTCGAGTGCTCTTCCTCTTCCTAAATTCACGGTTTTTAACCACCAATGTTTGTGGAGAGACACAACATAACCGACATCAGAAAATTGTTAAAATTGTTTAAAGGTAAAAAATAATACGTAACAAAAATTATGGTAGAAAGGTATCGGAAATGATGGCAGCAATATATGATTAATGTAAATAATAATATAAAAATAAATAAGTGTATTTACCAGCCAAAACAAGGCCATTAATTTAGAAATACACCAGAATAAGTGTATTTACCAGCACGGTATAGAAGTGCATCTGCAGGAAGAATCAGAGTAGGTCTGTCAGCAGCTTAAAGTAAAGGAAGAATCAGAGTAGGTCTGTCAGCAGCTTAAAGTAAAGGTGATACACGTAGTATGAGGGAATTTCAGTGCGGTATTATAATACACAGAGGAATATCAAATCTGGGTGTATAATTGTCCTCTAGATTTGTAATCCTGGTGGTCAAGGGGATTGGTGGTCAAGGGGATTCTATATGAGTACTCTAATAAGGTGGTTGAGGAGTTGTTTAGAAAGTTATGGAAATTCCAGTTATATTTAAAGAAAATCCAACAAAGATTTTTGTAAATTTAAGTTATAGTTGTTAAATTTCAAAATTTTAGGTGTTTTAGACGTTTTTGATAGCGCTGAATTCATTTTCACTATAAAAACAAGATTCAAACACTACCTCTATAAAAAACAAAATTGAAATTTTTTTACCAAATTCCAGTCTCTTTTAACCGTCCAGACAATTCCACATGGCAAAAAAGCGAGCTGGGCCACTGCGCACGCTGAAGTTATCATGCGCGCTAGATTCCAGTTGATAATGGGTAAAGGAGACCGAGAAATGCGCGCTAGATTCCAGTTGATGATGAGTGAAGGGGACCGAGAAACTTTAAAACACATTCTTCTTTATGCTTATTGGAACCTGAAGCATAGCGTGAAGGGCACGCCACCCAATTTTGGTTTTCTTAGTTCTATATGACGTCATTACACGGGCCCCATCAGGATTAGAACTTTTTTCAATTACTTTTTATATATATAGATTTTAAATAATGTCGGTTAATAAAAAAATAATAAAATATTTTGATGTTATTAATATATTTTTAAATATAGGTTAATATTTAATTTTCCAATTAAAAACTATTATTATTATTTAGCTTTTATATTATTAGTTTTTATTATTATTATTATTATTTCAAATAAAACATAATTTTATAGTAAAAATTTGAATAAATTATACATTTTTGTTTTATTATTTTTATATAGGTTTTTTTACATTCAATTACTTTTTCTATATGCTTATTGTTGTATCTCTCTATGTGTGTATGTCTCTAAAATTGATATTAATATAAATTAATTGACATCAATATTCAAGTAATTTATTTATTTTTCTTGAAAGAAAAAACCTTTATATACATGAAAATAGAATATGCATGTTATTGTTCACCATGTTGGACCAAATAACCAACATGCATTACAATGACGCATTTAGCTTTTCCAACAAAAAACTAGACCTATCATCATCATCATCAACTATAAACCTTTACTATAGAGCAAAACGAGGGGGTAACATCCCAGGAAAATTACATGCTAGTATCCATAATAGAGCAACCATCAAACCACCCAACACAATCAAAGCCAAAAAGAGAGACCTTACACATTTTACAAGAGCCTTGGATAGTCCTTGTAGAAAGTATCAATACATAACAATAGGACCACTGAGAAAGAAGGATTCAGAAACACAAATCCATAGATTGGATTTCCTCCCTGTCAACAAATTCTAAAAGAAGGAAAGTGTTGATCATTTGTTGTATGGCCTTTTGAATAAAGAGTCTGCCTATGAGTTGGGCTAAAATTTTACCCAATTGAAAGAACCTCAAGGATCCTTGATTTTCTAAAGGGCAGGAGAAAAGCTGATGTTTTCCACATGGATTTTTCCATTTTCCCATTTGATGACCAATTTAGAATCTACCAGCATCTAAAGTTTTTTTACCTTTTTTAAGGAGGCAATGGAAAGCAAGGTTCTAAGAGCGAGAAAGTATGCCTTGTTGTTTGATCATCTTCTTGGAGCATAACGAATTTGAACATAATTTGACTAGGAGAGGAAAAGGACAACACCAACACCCCTCAATAGAGGGTTCCCCTAGCTAGAATCCTTGAAATACCCGAAGGAATCTCAAAATCTAGAGTGAGCATGATCGAGTGATGATTTTTTTTCCCTTTTGGTTTAGCTTCAAATTCCTTAGCGAATTTTATAATCAAATCTGTAACCAAAAGAGATTCAACCCTTCTGGACCGAAAGAAGGAGACATTGTGTGCCCACCAAATGCAATTGAAGAAAAGCATGGAAAACCACCAAATTGAGAGAGTGATTTGTCACAAAACCACAATCTAAAATAATGTTTAACATCTGGTCTTGACCATAAAACTTTAGGATTAAAAACTTTGGCCGCCAATCATCAAACCTGCACTTTAAATGGGAATGAGATCAATAAAAGAGAGGAGACTTCAAGGGAATTTTTGCATAAAACACATATGTTGGGACCTTTCCATCCTCTGTGAGAGAGGATATCCCAGGTTAATAAATTATTGTTTAAGCCATCCAGGTTGTAATTTTTTCTTTAAGTATTACATGAAGTTTCCATAAAGAGGACCACCACCCTTTTGTGCTCCCAACAAAATGAGATTTGAAATAAGCATCATAGCCCAGTTTTGGAGTGTAGTTTATAGTAGAAGGATTTTTACTTTAAACAAGAAGATCCTCCTAATCATCCTATAAACAAATACAATTAGAGACAAGAGCTCTAATGAAAATGTTACACTCTACCCTCAAAAGGGTAAGTATATTTAAATCATATGTTGAAATCCATGCCACTCTACTAACACCATGAAAGCCAAGAGATTTTGCATCATTGACATGATGGATATTGGCCTAGTGAAGAAATTTAAGAAGAGGATTACAGCTTTTATAGAGATTTCTAGCACCAATGCAGGGATCCTCACTGATTCTAGCCTTATGCCCATTCCCCAGTTTCTTGGCTACCCAATGTCCAATCATACTTAACCACGGTCCTCCAAACCATGGAACTCAAAACAAGCTTGCATTCTAGTCTCTACCAATCCTCTATGTTGGACACCTAATCCTCAATGGGTTAGTGTGGAAGCCGAATAGACAAAAGGAGTCCAAGAGACCTTGGGATGTGGAACCCAATGGTCACAATATGTACTATAAATGTATATCTCTTGTTAATAAAAATTGATTCTCATGTTTTATCTTTCATATTTGTTGCTTCCATGTGTGTGTTTAACATGGCATCAGAGCGGGCGATTGCTAGTCTTGCTCCAACTTGAGCCACTAATTTTTGTGGTCATTTTCTGTGAGTTTGTTTCTAAACCTCAGCATTATCTACACTCTCTGAAATCTGCAACTGTTAGAATGCAGGAACTAAATTGGGCTCTCTGCCCCACTAAATCTTGCTATTAATCATTCACCTATCGCTGCACCTTATTATAGCTTGCCCCACGCAGTGTCATATACGTTTTTGATATTGTTTGCACCCTCTGTCAAGCCTACCCCGTCTGTCAAGATACCTGCTGCAAACGCTGTCTCACTGTGTCAGTGTCATAGACATTTTATATTCTCTGGTCTGACTTGCCGGATATGAACTAGAGATTCAATATTGTTCAAGCTAAACTCAAACTTCTGTGAAATGCGATTCAAATGCTCGACTGCTCCATTGAAGCCATCTCATAATCCTGACTGCGTGATAGTTCTAACACTGCTCTGTTAGAAACCAGAACGTAGCATATATTTAATTGATCACTGCCCCATCCATCGAACGGCCTCTCCATCTATACCTCAGCCTCTCCATTAATTGAACGTCGTCTGTTGATTTGAACATTGGAGTGTTAACGTAGTTCTGGTATTCGAACAATTGATCTCCGGCGGCAGTCGGAGTCACTTGAAAAGACTCAAATCATCGTCCTTGATTGGACTTCCTGGCTTCAAATTAACTGGAACGGCTTGTTTCTTTGACGGATTCTTGCATGACAATTTCATAATATGATGTCTTAAGCTCGAGAGATTGGACACTGTAATGGCCTTGGGCTCCTTGGGGGAAGCGGCGGCACCTTTGTAGTTTTCTGGCGGAGAATCGACGTCATGTTGCTGCGAAGCCGGTTTGCTGGATTCGTAAAGGAAGAAATGCAGCTGTAAGCGTTCATCTTGGCGATTCACCTGCAAGTATTTGTGAGAGGCGACTTCGACGGGTTTGAGCATAAATCTCATGGGCCACTGCAACTGGAAAGTAAAGGAAGCGGCGGAGGGAAAGATCTCAGCGTCCGGATGCTCTTTTGCAATGCAAATGGCCTTGCTTGTTATGCTATCATATGCCAAGAAAATGGTTTAGTTGAGCCGGAAATTCTGGTAGATGGGTTTCATGAGTTTGGTGAAATGAAAGTAGCGGGCTTTGATTCTTGATGTATTTTCTCCCGAAGTCTCGTAGAAGAAAAAGAAATTCGAGAGACTGCAAGGCGAAGAAGCTGATCAAGATGAGAATCTGGAACACAAACCAACCAATGTGACTCATTCCTGCGTCGGCAACTTTACCAACCCATCATTTTCTGCCCCATAAGGAAGACTTCGGAATGGCAATCTAGACTTTCTTCATTACATTGGTGTTTTGTTATTAATTTCTCTAGTAAGAGTATTATTCTTCACATGAAATTTGGACATATATGCCCATGGTGATTCTGAAGCCTGGCAGACATATGAGAATGCGTGTGAAAGTTTGTAAATTACTTGTGCTGTAGAGCATCGAATATACATGCCTGTTGTCATTTTGTTATAATCACGTCCATCAACATCCATCCATTCGTACTCCACATGCCGCTTATTAAGCCGATGTCAGTTTATTACAATAATGGTTGTACTGTTACTAAAATACATAGCACTTCGAATATTGGATCAGTTCCTCAATAGCATCTTCACTGTGGCTCCAAAAAAAAAAACTTTGATGCATGAGTTTCTCAAGTAGGAATGTAGGGAATGTAGGCAATGTTGGGCAACCATGATGACAGTTCGAATGTCCCCAGGCACAGTGTTTTGAATAGCCTTCATAACTTCCTTCCTGAAGGAATGTTCGGCATTGCGTCAATAAGGAAAGATTCACACTGTGTTCCCCGCAAGATATACAGATGCAAAAGATGCATGAATCCAATTCTTATTTTTTTATGTTTTCAACATGCTGGAGCTCCTGATGATCTCCTCCACCTGTACGAAAATCTCTGCGAATTTTTGGCATTCTGAAAAGACTTTATTTCCAACAATTCTCTTTGCTACCAGTGGTTTTTTAACTGTACTTGCAATAGCTGGAGGTGGAAGACCTACTTCAGCTTTAGAAGGAACTGCTTGTGGTGCATCAATTTCATCGTTGAAAAAAAAAATCAGTTGCCAAAGTTGAACTCTTCCAAACATTGTTTTTGAGTTATTTTGGATATAACTGCAAACAACTTGTATGATCGTTTGGTTCTTTCTCAAAAACGTTGCTACAGTTTTTTGATATTCTATAAGACTTATATTCAAGAGATAGTTTTGATGAGCTAACGAAATTGTGTGCCAGAACTTGGTCTATTGTAGATGCTATTACTAAGATTATATGACTATATCAGGTGTTGAGATATAAAAGTTTTCAATAAGAACCAATCTGCATTATCTAGTTTGTTGACTCCTTACATATTTTGAGAAAGAAAGAATTATAGTGCTGAATGAATACTTAAGTTGCTTCCTAGTATGCTTCAAGAATCTCTTGGCTTACTGTAAAGAAATTCAAGTTGATCCGGTTTCAGCATCTTCGAATTCTACCTGTTGCTTCTTGTTGCACACTGGTCATTTGCTGCACATTTATAAGGATATTGCTGTGTACTGTGAGTGGGTATTACTTTTCTGCATTAAGTAGTAGTTGTGATCATTTTTTAAGGTATAAATGGCCAGAATCAATGAAGTATTAAAGTTCCTCAAAACTCTGATATTGTCTACCACTCAGGATACATTAAAAGTCAGCAAAGTTTCTCTCACAGACATTCAGGTCTGTCTACAAAATGCACAAGAGAAAATTGATTTTTTACAGCTCAAATCTCAGCTACAGCAAGAAGAATTAAAACATAGGAGTCATTTTGAACATGTTTCTATTTAGAACATTGAGACTGCAACCCACCAGAAGCAAGTCAATAATGTTACAGTTGGTTCAGATTTAGTACCCAATAAAGTAGCAGTTGTACATGTAGATGCAGAAACTCAGTCTGCACTTCCCAAGCCCATCATAAGACCTTGGGAACAACTTGTCCAAAACAAGCACAAAAATGGTCTTGGATATGACAAGGACTTGTCCTTTCATATTCCAGACTGCTCAAAGCCAATTCAATTTCAAACTGCTGGATTTCTTGAGGATGATTCATCTTCACTTGTTCTTCATGACAGTTCACCTCCAGCTGTTCTAGATTCTGCCCCTCTTCCACAGAAATAGCAACAACATTAGATTGTGAAATGACAACACTGTGACCGAGTTGGCCATTTTAAAGATCACTGTTTTGATCTTCATCCATGTAAGCACTGTCATAAACTAGTCATTCTTCACACAGATGCTTCAGAAATAAACGTCCTACAAGAACAAAGATTCATCTTGGATGGATATCTTATTGGCAATGGGCATCAACAACTAAGAAGATATTCCAAACACATGTCAGAACTTGTTCCAGAGTATTTAACAATCTTGCAGTTGAGTTTTCTCCATCATCTCACCTTGTATCTGACAAGGGGGGAAATGATGGTCATCTACAAGCTTCAAAGCCACATCAAGCGAGCCTGAGCCACAACCTGCCACACCAGTTTAAGAGTTGTAGCTAGAGACAAAGATGCCCATGAACATGCCTTTAGTTGGTAATATAGGACACTTCCTCTAGCAAAAGACTTCAGCTTCTTGCCAGTTTTGGAAGAATTCCAGGAACAAAATTGAGAACACTTCCTCTAGCAGAAGACTCCAGCTTCTTGCCAGTTTTGGAAGAGTTCCAGGAATTGCATTAAGCATTCCAGAGTTGTTGGTCATCCTCAAACCATCACAGGTTGAGACTTGCCTTTTTAGGTTGAAGTTCTCCCTTTTATGCGGGGTCAGACCTCCATTTCATGGTTGAAGGTTTCCCTCTTCAAAACAATAGGAGAACTTCTTCTAGCAGAAGACTTCAGCTTCTTGCCAGTTTTGGAAGAGTTCCGGGAACTGCACTAAGTGTTCCAGTGTTAGTGGTCATCCTTAAACCACCGCCCTTTATACCAACATTTCAGAGAGCACATTCAGCCTAGTGCTGCCATGCATTTTTTCACATTTTGTATTACATCTCTCTTCTTGGACTCATACATAACCCTTCGAATTAAGGGGAGGAATGTTGGACACCTAATCCTCAATGGGTTAGTGTGGAAGACGAATAGACAAAAGGAGTCCAAGAGACCTTGGGATGTGGAACCCAACGGTCACAATATGTACTATAAATGTATATCTCTTGTTAATAAAAAAAAATTCTCATGTTTTATCGTTCATATTTTTTTCTTCCGTGTGTGTGTTTAACACTCTATCGAGTGACCATGTATATATTTGGCTTGATAGACTAAGCCCCATAATGTGACAGAGTGAGTGAGATGCTGATCAGGTGCTCAAGTCCTAGGTGTTGTAAAAATGCTCAAAATTCAAAGTGCTCAGAACTGGTTCACAGCTGAACGACTGGAAAGTGCTCGTCCTCCCGATTCCGGCGCCGCAAACGGTTCGGAAAACGGTCGCCGTATGAGGGAGATATGGCCAAAACAATATTTTGCCCAAAACATTAGAAAATTTGAATTTTTTAAAAAAAATTAAAAAAAGAATATTCCGTAGAATATTCCTTGGAATATTCCAGGGAATATCCCTCTGCAGCAGCCAATCACAGGCTGCCACGTGGCAGACCCAGAGGGCGCCACGTGGCCCCATGATGACGTCAGCAAACTTTTGATGGCCCATGTTAAAAATGTATTGGGCATGGGCGGGGTTTGAACCCGTGACCTGTGCCTTAGCCAATCACAGGCTGCCACGTGGCAGACCCAGAGGGCGACACGTGGCCCCATGATGACGTCAGCAAACTTTTGATGGGCCCATGTTAAAAATGTATTGGGCATGGGCAGGGTTTGAACCCGTGACCTGTGCCTTGTAACTCCAATGACCTACCGTTAGCCCACGCCACCTTTGGTTATTGAATGGGCGGAGGCATATTTAATTAAGGTTTAAAATGTGCTACGGGCGGGAAATAAAGGGGCCAGCCCCTAAGGGCCAGCCCCGCCCTCCATGTGACCGTGAGCCGGAGACCGTGGGCTATCCACTAACCGCCAGCCAAAACAGCCGGGCACGCACTCCGAGGCAAACGTTTATTGTAACTGCAGTTGTGGCGGATTAGTTGGCGGTGGCGCCGAATTTGGCGGACCCGCCATATTTGGCGGGCCTAACTGGCCTCCACTAAAGTTAGCTGGAGTTCTTTTAGGGGAAACTGGCAGTCTGGAGTAAATGGCCATAACTTTGGCCCAGAAAGTCGGTTTTGGACGAATTTTTTTTTTGATTTTGGGTAATTTCGACCTTCTGAAGCCATTGGTGTAGGTCTTACAGTCATCAGAGGTCATTTGCATACGTTTTGGAGCCGTGAAAGTTCTAGGAGCCACTAGGGGCCAGTATTGGGAAGACTGTACAGGGTTGCAAGTATCCATTGGAGGTGATCCAATAGTCAATCCTGAAGGATTCATGTGTTCTGAATCCATTTCTACCATCTATTTCTCCTGTAGATGCTTCTATTCAGCTGTATTTTCAATTTGAGAATTTAATAAAAACAAGGACAAGCCCATTTGGAGGCTTTGGACCCAGCAGACGTAGCCCTGGAGGGGGTGAACTGCTTTATCAACTTCTTTTTCATATGTGGTTGATTTATTTTGCAGAACAAATTCATTTTTATGTGTTAAACAGTAAAAGGAAATAATTCTGCTATGCTTAAATGGGTTGTAATCAGCTGAAAAATTCATGTGTTTCATTTCTGCAAGACATGGGAAGCTTTTAAATATGTTTATTTCTGAATTGAATACCTTGCAAACGAATTTCAAGTAGTTTCAAATTCAGATCAAGTTGGTATCAGAGCTCAGGGTTTTTGTGCAAAGATCTTCTAATTGTCTTGCAAGTATTGATGCTTACCAGGTTGAAACTTAAAAGAGGGGAAGGACAGTTGATTAGAGAAAGAGAGAATCCTCAGTCAAGGAAGGCCAGAGAGCCATCACCTACACCTTCAATTTCACCCTCAAGAGTCTCAATAGAAGCTTCAAGGATGTCTGAGCATGGAGGAGAAATTCCTTTAGAGACAGATCCAAGAGAAGAGGAAAGAATCTTCAGAAAGGCTTTCTTAGATCTCACTGAAATGGTGAGGATATTGTACCAAGAAAGAAATGAGAAATTGGTTGGAGAAGGGTCCAAACATCCACCTAAAGGAGAAGGCTCTTCAGGAGGTAAGAAGGATGATGATCATTCCAAGAAAGGACATGGAGGAAATGGTGATCCACCACCCCCATCTTCACCTTCTTCCTCTTCATCTTCGTCTTCTTCTGTTCATAAGCATAGATCCTCTGGAAAAAGTCCTTTTTTAAAGCTTGATGTAAAATTCGAATTACCTATGTTTAATGGTGAAGTGAATGCCGAAAAGCTTGACAACTGGATTAGGCAGTTGGAGGTTTACTTGAGGATCCAAAATATGCATGATGATGCCACAAAGATTCAGTTGGCTTCTTTGAGAATGGATGGAGCAGCCTTGGTCTGGTGGGAGGCCAAGACTAAAGAGGAGATCAAGAAATTTGGTAAGGTTACCTTAACATGGCCTGAATTTCTGTTAGCCATTAAAAAACAATTTTATCCTCTTGCTCACATGCAGAAAGCCATTATGAACTGGCAAAATTTCAGACAACTTAAGGGTCAGAGTGTCCAAGACTACACCCAAGAATTCAGGAGAAGAGCTCTCTTGTTAGGGGTAGATTTACAGTCCCAAAACACCTTGCTGAAATACATTGGTGGTTTGCATAGCTACCTTAGACACACCATCTTGATGTTTAACCCTACTAGCCTGGACGAGGTTTGTGTCCAAGCTACCCATTTAGAGGCAAGGGGAAAAAACACATTTGAAGAGGGTAGAAACAAGCCCCCCAAGGGGAAAAGCAAAGAGAAAACCTCCAAGGGAAAAGGGAAAAAGAATGCATCTGTCAAACAGGAGAGTGAGAAAGTGATATGTAAACACTGTTCTAAACCAGGCCAAGAGAAGAAAAACTGTTGGAAATTATATCCTGAAAAAAGACCTCAATTTAACAAATCCAAAGGGAAACAGAAAACTGCTACTACTACATCTACACCACAAGATTTAGGGGAAGATTCAGGTGATGAAACCAAAATTACAGCCATGGGTTTGAAAAACTTGAAGGGAAAAGAAATAGAAACTCAAGCCAGCACTAGTACCTCAAACTGCCATGTACAAGCTCCTAATGAGGAAGAAAGAATTGAACTGTTTCATGTGAGGGTGATTTCAAAACATACTAAGATTGACACACTTTTTGATAGTGGGTCACAAGCAAACCTTATATCAGAGGACTTGGTCAAGCAGCTTAAACTTGAGACCATTCCACATCCGAAGCCATATCCACTTGGATGGATTTGCAAGGATGCAAATTTACAAGTTTCAAGAAAGTGCACATTGCGCTTTGCAATTACTGCACACTTTATTGATACAGTTGAACTTGATGTGGTACCTTTTGATATAGCAGGAATTGTTTTGGGAAATCCTTACTTGTTTGACAGGAAAGCTATCTTTCATCGCCATGAAAACAAGTATCATATGTTCAAAGATGGCAAGGAGTTCATTGTTAGAGCTCATTGCAAGAAGACAAATATAGCGATGGTGAATGCAGGACAGGTAAAAAGGCTGGTCAATTCAAGTAAGAATTTTGTTCTTCTTATGATTAAGCCCAAGGTTGATGTGAATCATGAGTCATTTGACAATTGTGATCCAAAACTTAAATCAAATCTGTATGATGTAGTCGATGTATATCATGAGATGTTTCAGGAGCCAACAGGTTTGCCTCCTAAGAGGGAGATTCAGCATGAAATCCATTTGCATCCAGATTGTCCTCTTCCAAACATAGGCATGTACCGCATGTCTATTATGGAGAATGCTGAAATCAAGAAGCAAATCAAGGACTTGTTGGACAAGGGTTTCATAAGGCCAAGTACTTCGCCATGTGGGTCACCGATTGTATTGATTCCAAAGAAAGATGGCACTTGGCGTATGTGTGTTGATTTCAGGGCCTTGAACAAGATAACGGTAAAGAATCGTTACCCACTCCCAAGGATAGATGATTTGCTAGACCAGCTGAAAGATGCTCGATATTTCACTAAGTTAGACTTGCGTAGTGGATATCATCAAGTAAGAATTGAAGAAAGTGACATTTGGAAGACAGCCTTCAAAACCAAACAAGGACTCTTTGAGTGGCTTGTGATGCCGTTTGGTTTGTGCAATGCACCTGCAACTTTCATGCGGGTAATGGATGATGTCTTGTGTCCTTTTCTTGATGATTTCGTTATTGTCTACTTAGATGATATCTTAATTTTCAGCAAGTATAGAGAAGATCATGTCATGCATGTTAGAAAAGTACTTGATGTTTTGAAGAAGAATCAGTTATTTCTTAAAATGTCAAAGTGGGAATTTGGAAAGACTTCTTTGGTTTATTTGGGACACATAGTAGGAGGAGGTGCTTTGAGAATTGATCCTGCTAAGATTGAGGCTATTGTGAAGTGGCCTACTCCCAAATCCATAACAGAGGTAAGAAGTTTTTTGGGTGCAGCTCAATATTGGAGGAAGTTCATCTCTAACTTCTCTTCTATAGCAGCTCCTATGCATGCAGTGACAAGTGTGAAGCATGCTTTCCAATGGGGAGGCAAGCAGCAAAAAGCTTTCGAATCTTTGAAAGAGAAGATTAGTTCAGCTCCAGTCCTTGCATTACCGGATTTGAGACAGCCATTTGAGATACAAACTGATGCTAGTGATTATGCTATGGGTGCAGTTCTTCTACAGCATGGTAAGCCTATTGCATTTCATTCTGAAACTTTTAATGGTGCTGTTGTAAATTATCCTACATATGATAAGGAGTTGTATGTGTTGGTACAAAGCGTCAAAAAGTGGAAACACTATTTGATGGGCAAAGAAACTGTTATACATACCGACCATCAGCCCTTACAGTACTTGCAATCACAAAGCAAGTTACAACAGTCACGACACTTCAGATGGATGGGCTTCTTGCAACAGTTCCATTTGGTAATAAGGTACAAGAAAGGTACTTTGAATAAGGTTGTTGATATGCTTTCAAGGCCTATTATTGGTGCTGTTACTTTACTTAAGAATGATTCCATTGTACATGATAGTTACATAGAACAATATGCATCTGATGATGACTTTAAAGATGTGTATGCTAACTTGAGTAAAGGGAATCATGTAGAGGAAAATGATTATCACATGCATAACAATTTGCTGTTTCATTTGGGCAAGTTGTGTATACCACAGGGGGAGAGGATAAATGTCATGAGAGAAGCTCATTCTTCTCTTATTGTTGGTCACTTTGGTGTGAGCAAAACAGTTGCACATCTACAGAGGTATTGCTATTGGCCTCGCATGGTAGATTCGATTTCAAGGTTCATAAGAGGTTGTTCATTATGTGCTACAAGCAAGCCTAGCAATAGGAAGCTTGGTTTGTATACTCCTTTGCCGGTACCTTCTAGACCATGGGAGAGCATCTCTATGGATTTTGTAGGAGGTTTGCCAAAATCTAGAAAGCAGCATGATTACTTATATGTAGTAGTTGATCGTTTCAGCAAAATGTGTATACTTATGCCTTGTAAGAAAACTATAACCGCTGAACAAACTGCTGAATTATTTTTTCATCATGTATGGATTCACTTTGGTTTGCCTACTTCCATTATTAGTGACAGGGATTCCAGATTTGTGGGGAATTTTTGGTCCAACCTATGGGAGATGATGGACACAAAGTTGAAGAAAAGTACTGCTTTCCATCCGCAAACAGATGGACAAACCGAAGTTGTGAACAGAACCATTGTGCACCTCTTGAGAGGTTATTGCAGCAAGCATCCCAAGCTTTGGGATGAACATTTGCACTACATACAACATGCTTACAATCGTGCCAAGCACTCCTCCACCAACACCTCACCGTTTGAAGCTTGTTTTGGTTACTTGCCAAAATCACCTCTTGATTTCATTCTTGAGAAAGATGTTGCCATTGAGGGACATAGTGATATTGACAAAGCTCGTTCATTCATTGAAAGAATTCAGCAAATACATCAGCAAATTCAAGAACAGCTTGAGAAAAGTCAAAGCAAGTACAAGGAAAGACACGACAAGCATAGAGTCGATCACAAGTTTCAAGAAGGGGATGAGGTATGGCTGTACATTAGTAAGGAAAGAATGCAAGGAGAAGGTAAAAAACTGAAGCCTATTCGTTATGGTCCATTCAAAATCCTCAAGAAGGTTGGAAATAATGCTTTTCAATTAGATTTGCCTTCCTACATGCAAATGTATTCTGTTGTCAATGTGGAGAACTTACGTTTGTATGAACCTCCTTTGATTGCTGATCATGAAAGTGTTGTTCAGCTGCCATCTATAGAAGATTTCTTGCCAGAATTCTTAGATGAGCTGAAAGAAGATACAATCCTTGACAGAAGGACATGCACTTCAAGGAGGGGCAGTGTAGATTATGTTCGGGTTGGTTTGAAAGGCAGCAAACCGAACAAGGCAAAGTGGATGGAGGTGGACAGAGTGAGGGAGCTGTACCCTCACCTCTTTAACAGGTAATTGAAGGCTTTTGGGGTCCAAAAGCTTCCCAATGGGGAGGCGTGATCAGGTGCTCAAGTCCTAGGTGTTGTAAAAATGCTCAAAATTCAAAGTGCTCAGAACTGGTTCACAGCTGAACGACTGGAAAGTGCTCGTCCTCCCGATTCCAGCACCGCAAACGGTTCGGAAAACGGTCGCCGTATGAGGGAGATATGGCCAAAACAATATTTTGCCCAAAACATTAGAAAATTTGAATTTTTTAAAAAAAATTAAAAAAAGAATATTCCGTAGAATATTCCTTGAAATATTCCAGGGAATATCCCTCTACAGCAGCCAATCACAGGCCGCCACATGGCAGACCCAGAGGGCGACACGTGGCCCCATGATGACGTCAGCAAACTTTTGATGGGCGCATGTTAAAAATGTATTGGGCATGGGCGTGGTTTGAACCCGTGCCCTGTGCCTTGTAACTCCAATGACTTACCGTTAGCCCACGCCACCTTTGGTTATTGAATGCGTGGAGGCATATTTAATTAAGGTTTAAAATGTGCTACGGGCGGGAAATAAAGGGGCCAGCCCCTAAGGGCCAGCCCCGCCCTCCATGTGACCGTGAGTCGAAGACCGTGGGCTATCCACTAACCACCAGCCAAAACAGCCGGGCACGCACTCCGAGGCAAACGTTTATTGTAACTGCAGTTGTGGCGGATTAGTTGGCGGTGGCGCCGAATTTGGCGGACCCGCCATATTTGGCGGGCCTAACTGGCCTCCACTAAAGTTAGCTGGAGTTCTTTTAGGGGAAACTGGCAGTCTGGAGTAAATGGCCATAACTTTGGCCCAGAAAGTCGGTTTTGGACGAATTTTTTTTTTGATTTTGGGTAATTTCGACCTTCTGAAGCCATTGGTGTAGGTCTTACAGTCATTAGAGGTCATTTGCATACGTTTTGGAGCCGTGAAAGTTCTAGGAGCCACTAGGGGCCAGTATTGGGAAGACTGTACAGGGTTGCAAGTATCCATTGGAGGTGATCCAATAGTCAATCCTGAAGGATTCATGTGTTCTGAATCCATTTCTACCATCTATTTCTCCTGTAGATGCTTCTATTCAGCTATATTTTCAATTTGAGCATTTAATAAAAACAAGGACAAGCCCATTTGGAGGCTTTGGACCCAGCAGACGTAGCCCTGGAGGGGGTGAACTGCTTTATCAACTTCTTTTTCATATGTGGTTGATTTATTTTGCAGAACAAATTCATTTTTATGTGTTAAACAGTAAAAGGAAATAATTCTGCTATGCTTAAATGGGTTGTAATCAGCTGAAAAATTCATGTGTTTCATTTCTGCAAGACATGGGAAGCTTTTAAATATGTTTATTTCTGAATTGAATACCTTGCAAACGAATTTCAAGTAGTTTCAAATTTAGATCAGATGCCATAGGGATTTTTCTATGAGAGAATGACTAAATACAAAGGGGTTCTTTAGCCCCCAACCACCATACTTCTTCAAGGAAGTGACAATTTCTTACTTGACTAACTAAACCCAAAGGAAATCATAACTGATCTTTCTAATTTTTGTGGTTGTGCCTTTAGGCACTTGTGCAATAGACATTCAATAAAATAGGATAATCTCGATGATAGAATTTAAGAGGACAAGTGCACTTCCCCAATGGGAGTGTAGATGATTAACTCAACAAGAGATACGAGATTCAAGATTGTTGAGAAGCCAAAGCCAATCCACATACCTATATATAGAGGGATTAAAAAAAAAAACATCAGCTAAAAAACACTAAGGGAATGGAAAAAGAGAAGAGATTATGAGAAGGTTTGCATTAGGGATGTTATCAAGGATACAACAATAATTCTGGATATCAATGACCATGCCTGTGGCCTTGAAAAATAGGTCCAAAATGGATTCTATGGTACTGCCCACATCAACAGATCCTTTGTGAAAGAAGAGAACATTGACCATGGAGAGAACATGAGACAATGATAACAAAGCTACCTTAATAACTTGGAAAGTGTGTTTCCTTCTAGCTTCGATAAGAAAGCTACTAGGAGCATCTATGATGATAAGGAATAGAAATGAGGCTAAAGGACAACCTTGATGAAGGCCTCGAAAGGCTCAAGAAAACATAGACAAGGCACCATTGATAAGGACAACAAAGGAAATAGAATGAATTCAACTCATAATCCAATTAATGACTGACAAACTCATATCCATTTGAACTAGATCTAGTCAAAGAAAGGTATGTCTTACGTAATCATATGCCTTGGAAAGATCTAACTTGAGAGATAAGGCTTCCTAATGATCCATTTGGATAGAGTGGATGACCTCTAAGACGAGAGATACCGCATCACGGATCTATCTATATTTAGGAAGCCAAATTACTCCCCCAAAATGATAGAACTAATAATGGGCCTAAGCTGGCCAGAAATTATCTTGGAAATAATTTTATAAATAATGTTGCAACAAGATATGGGTCTAAATTATTTAAAGTATAAACGCTCTTACTTCTCTGGAATTAAATCTAGGAAGGTAGAATTGAGGGAACCAATAATATTTCCCAAGGTTCTAGATTCGTTGACTACTAGAACCAGATCATTCTTCAGAAGGCTAAAAATGTTTGTATAAAATTCAATAGGGAGACCGTTAGGGATATGACTCTTATGGGTCTACATGAACTCTAGGGTGTCCTGGACTTCACCAAAAAAGAATTCCTCCTCAAGGGAAGCATTCATTTACTCCATAAAAATATTTTCGAATTTTGAGATGATTGCTAAAATATCCTAGATAAGGCACCGAGGGGCTTCATGAAATAAGTCTTTAAAATACTTACCACCAATCCTCACCTTATCCTGGAAGGAATGACAAACATAACCCAACTAATCTTGAGTCTTCCTTATAGAGTATATGTTCCTCTTAAATTTACCATGTTGATGGAAAAATGTTAGTGTTCTTGTCCCCCTCTTTGATCCAAAAAGCATAGCTCTTCAAGCTTCACTTAGTTTCCTCATTTAACAAAAGCTTGTGGTGCTTATTCAAGGACCCATAGATGACCCAAATCCTTCTTGGAGAAAGAACCTGAAGCATGTTCCTCATATAAATTTTGAATGATAGTTTCAACATTGACCATATCAACCTCACATGTTTGCAAGTAATTGGGGTGTCATTCTTTTGTGACTTTCTTCACACAAACAATATTATGTACAAATTGAGCCATATGTGATCTTGAGTGAGAAGGGGGAAAGGGAAACCAAGTGCAATAAATCAACTCCCTGAAGTCAGCCTCCAAGAACCAAATTTGATTGAAATTTAAGGGGGAAGGTAGCTTGGGATCTTCCAAGTCTAAGAAAAAAATGATAGGGAGATGATCAAAACACCCTCCCATGAATACTAAAGATTTAAATCACAAAGGCCTATTGATATGTATCTGTATGATTTTTTTTTTGTGCTAATAACAATTACGTATTTATAAATATGTACTTTCTTATTGCTCCTTGTGTTGAGGTTTCATTAGCTCTTTGTGCATACAATTAGGTAAATTTCCTTAAGTTTTAAAAGACATTCATGAGAAAAATAGCTTCAGAAACAAATACTGAACAGAAAACATGTACAGTGCAGCAAACCATCAAAGAGACACATTAACATAGTGTTTTGATGAAGGAGTTCACCTGTCCTGGGCTACATCTCCTTGGTCCAGCTCCCATGGCTTGGGCCTCTATATTAGCTCAATGTGGAAAAAATGATGCTTAAAAAGATCCATGGCTCCTGATACCTACACCAATGTGTTTAGAATGTCCAAATTAGCCAAAAATGACTATTAGATCTCTGAAAACTGACTCTGGTTGATCTGGGCATGACCTCCTTCCTTGGTGGCCCTAGGCTTCCCTGAACTTCCCTGTGGCAAAATCACCTGTAGAAGTCTTCTATTGCCTCTGCAACCTATACCAATGTCTTCATAATGTTGAAATCATCTAGGAATGACTATTCATTTTCCAAAATTGGTCGAAAATTGAGCAAGATATGCTTCATTTAATTTTTTCCCTAGGAAACCCTGCTAAAACTGGCAGTCCTACCGAATTTGGTGCTCTTCTGAAACCACCACTAACTTTAATTATAGATTAATTAACTTTAAACATGATTAGGGGCGCTAATCACACTTAGTCGTTTGTGTTGGCCCTTGGTTTTTGGAGTGCGGTCATATGGAGAGGGGGCTGGCCCACAGGGCTAGCTCCCTCCTCTCCCATCACCGGCTTTCACTGTAGCATAACTAACATGTGGTGACCACCATTTTCAAATTTTGCCACTTGGTGCAAATGTAAAGCATTGGAGTTGGGAGGGGAGGTCACGGGTTCAACCCGCTCTCTGCCCATCCCATATATATTTTTCCCACCAAATTTTATAACATTACCATATTAATATATTTCATGGTATTTGATTAGTTCGAAACTTTGGACTGCGGATTTATATTGTTTAATATTTAATAATATATATATATATATATATATATATATATATATATATATATATATATATATATAATTTCCATGTAATGTTCAACATGAACCATAATTCTACCTTGGAGGACAATGGGTAATTTCACCTTCACACAACCAAACTGGCGAATCTTGAAGTGACACTTGTCATAGCTTCAATGGGAAAAAACTAAAGAAGATTCCCATCATGCTGACTGTCTGCCATGTCATCATTCCGTCTTGTTCTGCAATTTTTTTAGTTGTTTAGGAAAACGAACATTGGGCCTTTTCTCCTTCATCCAGACTCGGTTTTCAATGAAACGAATTGCGTTACGATCATCTTGACGAGACGGACACAGTCATACATTTTTTGAGCCAATCTTAGAACTTTGAAGTTTGAGCTAAATACTGAGCACCTGATCATTCCTCCCCACTAGAAACCTTTTGGACCCCAAAATATACTATTATCTGACAAGTAGATGCGGGTACAACCCCCTCACCTTTCCAAACTCAATCCAATTGGCTTTTGTGTTAGGCCCCTATACTACTAGTGTAACCCCTTATTGTTATTAGTACAACCCACTTATTATATTGATGTACCCATGTAGTGCCCATATTGTTACTATTGTGCCACATAGAATCCCACTATTGTTACTGTTGTGCCCTACAATATTATTGTTATGTAGGCTTTGATTGTATTGGGACCACTTAGACTCCTATATATAGAAAGGAGGTATTTTCATTTGTATCATCCAAGAATTGTTAATTTATGTAATGTAAAGGAGGTTGCCCCCTCGAAGAGGCTGAATTCTAAGGCGTGGATCTCTCTTTTCTATCTTTTTGTGAGCTGGTTTCATAACATTTGGTATCAAAGCTTTGGATTCTAGGGTTTCGCTGCTCCAAACAGGCCATCGTGGAATTTTCGCTATAACTTTTTTTCTGTGACGTTTCAGAAGTAAAAACAAAAACCCATTTGAGAATAAATCGCGCTGAACCTTGGGTCTGAATTTCATATCTTTTCGCGCGATAGTTTCGGAGATATGATCTCCGGAAGTTGGTCTTTTTGTAGACTCCTGAATTACACTCAAAACAGGTGACCTGGGGAAAATCGTCATAACTTTCTTTCTGAGCATTGGATTGAAATTTTGTAAGAAGGTACAGAAAGAGGGCGGACTTTAGTTTTCATTTATATATTTTTCAGAGTCAAAGGTTGAAACAGTGACACGTGGCACGTCGTACAAGGTTGCTCTGCTGAACTAGTCTATAATCAAGTCATCTTGGGACATTGTGCATAACTCTTTCTTGGAGAATCCAATTTGGATGAGACTGGTGGCATTGGAAAGAGGACACAGAGGGCTACTATAGGTCACAATTTCAGAACTTAAATATCCAAAAGTACAAAGTTATAGTCGTTTGAAGTTCCAGCTCCTAAAATCAAGAAAAAGCAAGATGAGGAAGTTTGATGGCAAGGATCCGGTAAATTGGATACTTCAGATGGAGCAATATTTTGATCTACATGGTGTACAACTGTTACAAAAGGTATGTATTGCATCTTCATATTTAGAACCAGATCAATTTTTATGGTACAAAGGGCTTTGTTCTCGTAAACAACTCGTTACGTGGTCAATTTTCACGGAGGAAATGATAGCACATTATGAGGATACAAAGAGCAACACCTTCTTTAGAGCAACACCACAACAATTGGAGAGAGTAAAAGGGCTTTGTGACATAGTGGAAAGAAAAATTATTGAAACCAGGAAGTGTACCCATCACAACTATAAATATGGAAGTGTTGTTTCTCCTAGCCTTCCACAACCTACAAGGGTTACACCACAACAATTGGAAGAAAAAAGAGAAAAAGGGCTTTGTTACAATTGTGATAGCAAATGCGCTAAAGGTCATAAGTGTGCTGAGAAGAAATTATTTTACATAGAATATGAAGAGGAGGAAGAAAAGGATCATGAAACAACAAAAGAAGAAGATATATGCCAGGACCCCACCCGAGAGAAAGAAGAAATGAATCAGACCATATCTTGTAAAGCATTGGCAAGAATTACCACTCCTCAAACTCTCAAGATAGAAGGAAATATCAAGAAGAAAAAGGTGCAAGAAGTGAAAGATCGCATCGAGAAAGAAGAAATGAATCCAACCATATCTTGTAATTCATTGTTCGAAATTACCACTCCTCAAACTATCAAGATAGAAGGACATATAAAGAAGAAAAATGTTCAAGAAGTGAAAGATCACATCGAGCATCAAGAAATGAATCCGACCATATCTTGTAAAGGATTGGAAGAAATTACCACTCCTCAAACTCAAGAGATAGAAGGACATATCAAGAAGAAAAAGGTTCAAGCAGTGAAGGATCACATCGAGCATCAACAACAAGTTCTCCAACTTTTAAAGGATAACGCCACTTCGGCGCAAAATCAAATGAAACAACAGGTAGATCAACATCATAGTGGAAAATGTTTTGATGTAGGCGATTGGGTATTTTTACGACTACATCTAAAGCAAGCTATTTATGACAGGGAAATGTTGGCAATACTACATGCACTTAAAAAATTGCGACCTTACCGAATGGGAAGATTCTTCAAGGATGAGGATGTGGAAGCATTGTTTTGTGCTATTTCTATTATCCATCCAGATTGGATAAACAAAGCAAGGGATGAATGCAAGAAGGACGAAGAAGTATGGCCATTTATTCAAAAGTTGCAAAAGATCCCAATTCAAACAATATTGCCAGAAATTGAAGAAGAAGGAAAAATCATATTGGAACTTGGAGCAGTCATAGAAACAAGAACCCAACAGCTACGAAATCGATCAATTTCAGAGTATCTCATCAAGTGGAAGAACTTAACCGCTGAAGATTCCACATGGAAGGACAAGAATCTTATACAGAAGCATCAAGAACTACTCAAGCGTTGAGGACAACGCTTTTTGAAGGAGAGGGGCATGTTAGGCCCCTATACTACAAGTGTAACCCCTTATTGTTATTAGTACAACCCACTTATTATATTGATGTACCCATGTAGTGCCCATATTGTTACTATTGTGCCACATAGAAGCCCACTATTGTTACTGTTGTGCCCTACAATATTATTGTTATGTAGGCTTTGATTTTATTGGGACTACTTAGACTCCTATATATAGAAAGGAGGTATTTTCATTTGTATCATCCAAGAATTGTTCATTTATGTAATGTAAAGGAGGTTGCCCCCTCGAAGAGGCTGAATTCTAAGGCGTGGATCTCTCTTTTCTATCTTTTTGTGAGCTGGTTTCATAACATTTTGACAAATTTGTTTCCTTGAGCTCCTCTCTAAGGAAATCAACATTCACTTGACTTGAGGATCCCGTTCTTCTGTCGCGGATGGCGTCTTGTTGAAACTGATTCAAAAATTATGTAGGAATGCATTTAGAATGTGAAATCTAAACATCCTCTCCTTGTTCAACAACTTGAAACCTCCTTTTGTAAAATTGACACCAACTTGCACGATCGACTTCAAAACTGTGATTGAGATAATACATGTACTTGTCTTTGCCCCTTTCAAGTTGATCTTCCACTGTTTTTTGCACCATTTTCAGTCATTCATAGAAAATCATGGTTTTGTCCATGTTGCCATCAAAAGCAACATCCCTCTAATCAAGATGACATAACAAAATATAATGCAAATGGATGACAAATTTCACTAGGTTTTCTTGACTCAAGCCCGATTGTACATCTTGAAAGTATGAAATTTTCTGAACATAACTTTCATGTAAAACATAATGACACCTAAATACAACAGTCTCATAACAAATAGGCCTAAAAGGCATAACAATAAACTTGATGCTTATACCTCTTTTGTACCTTCGAACCAAGTGAAATTTTTGTCAAGTATCCATCCAATGAAAGTGCATGGATCATTGCAACTTAATCTTTACACCAGGGAAATATTTTGAATGAAATAAGAAGGTGAATTTGCTTGCAAAAACCTGAAACTCAAATGAACCTTTCAAGTCTAAAAGAGCATAAAAAATAATTGAACTTGTCTTTTTGTTTGAAGCAATACATGCCTCTTGTTGTTTGCCTCCCCACTGGAAGACTTTACACACACATGAAAATACATGCCAAGGAGCTTCGAAAGAATAAATGTCAACAACAACTCTCCTCCAACATTGGGTTGCTCCCAACAAACCTCTTATCAAAATGACGATCTTGGGAATTGACCAATCAACAATGGTATCCAACTTGGAGAGTCTTGCCTTCAACTTACCTCCTCCAATATCATGGCCCAAATGCATCAAAGAAGTGAAACCCAACTTGTTCTTTGATATCTTCAAAACATCAGACAATTTTCCTTCATAGATGACATGTGCATAAGAAAACATTCTAAACATGTTTATGTCACCCAAGTGGACAATTTCTTTAAGAAATGACTCTTTTTTTCCATAATTCAAATACATGTATGTAATAGAAGTGCTACAAAGAACATACAACATTAAAATCCATACAAACCATTCTTGTTTGGTGGTATGTATATTCTTGCACTGACCTCTTTTTACAACTTTTCTTTGGTGAAACCTTTTGTCCTCTTTCATGAAATACTTAACATTCCTCTTTGGCACCATAACCATTGGTGCACAACATGGCATAAGGGATGATTGAATGAGCCCATTGTTCAACAAACTTTTGCATTGCATTGGTGTCTCTACACTTTGCAATTTTGTCAACCCTTGCATGCTAACATCGCAAAGGGAAACCTCTTACTACAAAGATATTTCATGTGAAGTTTCTTTCTGTTTGAAGGACTATTCTTTCACAACCTAAAATACTTCACCACTCTGATGAACTGAACCAACCAAATCGGAATTGAAATTTGCATTACATGCCACAACATTTTCATAAACAATATCATCATTTGGCTTGAACATGAGAAGTACTAAACTTTTACTTGAATTCACTAGTCTTTTTGCCTGCCCTACATTAACCAAAGAAATGTTCAGCTTTTGCGATGGGCTCTTACTATGTACTCCACACCATCCTTGAACAAGTGATACTTGTTTTCATGGTGGTAAAAGACTGTTTTCCGGTCATACAAATATGGACTACCCAACACCACACCTGAAATATCAAGCAGTACCACATCTAACTCTACTTCATCAACAAAATTTGCAGTGATTGCAAACTTAAACAAACATTTTCTTGTAACCTGTAAACTGGTGTCTCTTGTTATCCATCCCAAAGGGTATGGTTTATGGTGAGGTGCAATTTCAAGATTGAATCTGTTGACTAAGTCTTCAGAGATTAGATTCGCTTGTGACCCATTATCGAAGAGTGTGTCAATCTTGGTCTGTTTAGATATGACCCTAACATGAAATAACTCAATTCGTCTCTTTTCATCCGGAGTAGTAGTAGTGTTATAGTTTTGTGAACTAGTTCTTGCAATATCTTGTTTTCATTTGATTCCCATGACAGTGATTTTGTTTTCACCGCCTGATTCAAAACCTAAATCTTCTTAAGTGATAGCAGTGGTTTTCTATTTCCCTTTATTGTTGAACTTATTTGGTCTCATTTCTGGATGGAGTTTCCAACAATGATCCTCATTATGTCCCTCTTTTGAATAGTGTTTTCAGATAAATTTTTCCCCTTCTTTATTCACACTTGCATTTTTCTTTCCTTTCCATTTTCCACCTTTCTCTTTCTCCTTACCCTTAGGTCATTTTTTATTACTACTCTCTTCATAAGTGTTCTTTCCTCTAGATTCAAGATGTGTGGCTTGCACACATACTTCATCCAAATTAGTTGGATTGAACATAAGAATAGTGTGTTTAAGATAGGAATGTAAACCCCCAATATATTTTAGCATTGTATCTTGGGAATTCAAATTCTCTCCTAATAACAAATCCCTCTTCCTAAACTCCTGTGTATAATCTTGGACTGTTTGGCCTTTAAGCTGCCTAAAATTCTTCCAACTCATAATGGCTTTTTGCATATAGGCTAAGGATAAAACTATCTTTTAATTGTAGAAACAAATTCAACCCAAGTGATGGATATCTTACCATGGATTCTCATTTCTTCTTGAGTCTTTGTTTCCCACCAAACTAGTGCAGCTCCTTCTGCCTCAGTGAAGCCAACTGGATCTTTATGTCGTCTTCTTGAAGGTTCTAAAGTTTGTAGTATACCTCCAACTGTCGAATCCAATTGTCCAACTTTTCTGCATTCACCTCTCCATTGTACATGAGAAGTTTGAATTTTATGTCCAATTTCAGTAATGGATTTTTTCCTTTAAATGGGGTTTTGGAATGAGTATGTGCAGTTTTAGTGGTGGTAGTGGAAGATGATGTTGTGTGAGATGATGGAGAAGATGATGAGGACGGTGGAGATTGAGGTGGCTTTCCACCATTCCCCTTGGAATCCTTCTTCTCATATTTTTTTTCCTCTAAGATTCCTTCCCCATGTGGAGGTTTAGAACTCTCTCCAACAATTCTAGTGTTCCTCTCTTCATAGAGGACTTTAACTATCTTAGTCAAAGTATAGAAATATTTCTTGAATTCTTCCTCTTCTGAAGAGGGACATTCAGGCTCTATTTCTCTAGACATAATGGCTATGGATTCAAGCTCGGAAATTGGTATTGCTTGTACCTCTTTAATCTCAATTGAAGGAAAAACTTTAGGAGTTTCAAGTGCAGCTAGAATTGGAACTTTGGGTGGTGGATATTGTGGCCATGTGACTCTCCTTATTATGGGAATTCCCTCAGGAGTTGCAACCAATAACTCCCCTTCTCCTTTCTGCAACTTTAACCTTGTAAGCATCACAATTTTGCAACCATTAAAACCTTAATTGCACAAACTCAAGCAATCAAGAAATTCAACATTTTCTTTGATACCAACTTGATCTATTTTTGTATGATTAGTGTTTTTGTGCTAATAACAATTATAGATTTATAAATATGTGCTTGCTTATTGCTCCTTGTGTTGAAGTTTCATTAGTTGTTTGTGCATACAATTAGGTATATTTCCTTAAGTTTTAAAAGACACTCATGAGAAAAATAGCTTTAGAAACAAATACTAAACAAAAAACATGTACAGCGCAACAAACCATAAAAGAGACACATTAACACAATGTTTTAATGAAGGAGTTCACCCCTCCTAGGTTACATCTCCTTGGTCCAACCTCTATGGTTTGGTCCTCTGTATTAGCTCAATGTGTAAAAAATGTTGTTTACAAATCTCTATGGCTCCTGATACCTACACTAATTTGTTCAGAATGTCCAAATTAGCCAAAAATTACTATTATATCTCTGAAAATTGACTATGGCTGATCTAGGCATGCCCTCCTTCCCTGGTGGCCCTAGGCTTCCCTAAACTTCCCTGTGAAAAAATCACCTATTGAAGTCTTCTATTGCCTTTACAACTAGTGCCAATGTCTTCAGAATGTTGAAATCATCTATGAATGACTATTAATTTCCAAAATTGGTCGAAAATTGAGCAAGATATGCTTCATTTAATTTTTTCCTACGAAACCCCACTAAAACTAGAGAAGACTCTAGTTAGCACCACCAAACTGGCAGTCCTGCAGAATTTGGTGCTCCTCCGAAACCGCCCTAACTTTAATTACAGATTAATTAACTTTAAACATGATTAGGGGTGCTAATTGCGCTTAGTCTTTTGCGCTGACCCTTGGTTTTTGGAGCGCGGTTGTATGGAGAGGGGCCTGGCCCGCAAGGTTGGCTCCCTCCTCTCCAGCTGTTGGCTTTCACTGTAGCATAACTAACATGTGGTGACCACCATTTTCAAATGTCACCGCTTAGTGCAACGGTAAAGCATTGGAGTTGGGAGGGGGAGGTCACAGGTTCAACCCGCCCTCCACCTGTTCCATATATATTTTGCCTACTGAATATTTATAACATTGCCATATTAATATATTTCATGGTCTTTGATTAGTTTGAAACTTTGGATTGCGGATTTATATTGTTTAATATTTAATATATATATATATATATATATATATATATATATATATATATAGATATACACACACACACAATTTCCACATAATGTTCACCATGAACCATAATTCCATCTTGGAGGACATTGGGCAATTTCAACTTCACACAACCAAATTGGAAAATCCTAAGGTGACGCTTGTCACAGACTCATTGAGAAAAAACTGAAGAAGGTTCTCATCATGTTGACTGTACTGCCATGTCATCATTCTATCATGTTCTACAATATTTTTAGCTATTTAGGAAAACAAACAACATGCCTTTTCTCCCTCATCCAGACTCAGTTTTCAGTGAAACAAATTGTATTGTGATCATCTTGGCGAGACGGATGCAGTCGTACAGTTTTCGAGCCAATATGAGAACTTTTAATTTTCAGCTAAATATTGAGCACCTGATCACCTATTCAAGAAATATTTATAACATAAAAAACGGTTGGGTTTGTTTGAAACATCCCCTCTAGATAGGTTCTCATTGGTCATGGATTGTTCATGGTAGAGTTGGTTCTCACTGGTCTCCAAGCTTGACACTAGCTCTGGTCTATTCCAAATTTTTTCTAGAAAACATAGCTCTCATATTTATTCTCTCATGTATACTCATGATTTTTGGATAAATTTTTGGTTCTCTTCCGTCAATTTGTTAAAGAGGGATACTTTTAATCTCAAGACACTTAATCTATGTTACTGATCTGGTTTCTTAGTGCGCATACCAACAACATAAAACTATATGACTTGTAAAAATTTACTTCAGTAACAAAAAGGCAAAATTCACACAAAAAAAACATCCCCTCCAGATCTATCTTTACGCCAAATAGGGAAGATATCAGTATACTTCCCATCAATGAAGTGATACTTTTCCATCAAGGAGGAGAAAGAGTCTCTTTGGGGCTTAACATGTGGATCTTTTGCCCAAACTTCACACAACTACAAATTAAACATTAGGTGTCCCCAATCAAGATCAAAATTCCATTAAGGACCCTTTCCACTCCTAACCGAGTCCAAAATGGATGTGATCTGCATACAAGCCATAGATATTTACCGCCTTGAGGATAAATTCTAATTCCTTGATATTCAAATGAATAGAAATGGAAGATTGGAAAGCAGAGTAAGAAATAGCCACAAGATTCAAGCACCAAGTGGTGAGAAAACCCCAAGAGAGGCTAGAGGGGTTAAGAGTGTTGAAGGATCATTTGGATAGCCACATCTCCAATACTGCACAGGAGCACACATCACCCACCATATTTTCTTAGAGGAGGATAACGTCAAGCTTATGGCACTTGATCAATCATTTGAGGGAAAAATTCTTATGGGCACCCCCGAACCCTTTGACTTTGAATGAGAGATCCTTCATGAGGAAACCCTAGCAAGGATATTGCTTTCTCTAAGGGCCTCCGGGATAATGGCTTGTCTTCTAAATATGATATCAACTATTGTCTTTTCCTATGCTCTGCACAACAAGGATTTTTGTCCGATGGGATTTGATATAAGGGGTTATGAATCCAACCGCCCACTAATACAAGTAGCATTTCCATAATGAGATTTGGCTATGAGCGCATATCTATAGGAGAGGGAGGAGACTGAACCACCATAGGAAAAGGCTGTAAGGTGAGGGGTGGCTATGCTAGAACTAAAAGGATAAGCTTGAGGCAAGGGGAGAGGAAAATTTGGGGGCAAAGGAAAGAGGCATGGGGGGGGGTGGGGGTGCAAAAGGGGAGTAAGCCAAATAGGGAACAAAGGGAGAAGAGGAGCCAAAGAACTAAACCTCAAAAGGAAGCTTGACCAAAATAAATGGGAGTAGTGAGTGATTGAGACACAACCTTTAGAGGTTGGGAAACTAACACAAAGGGTTTGGAGGCTAGCACACCATCACCAATAGTGGGAAGGGGACAGTCATCTAATTATGAAGGGAGAAAGGGATCCAAGCCCTTTTCTGGGGTGCAAGGATTAAATAAAGATGAAGTGAAATAAAAAAATTAGGAGCACACAAGGAATGAAAGTGGGGGGAAATTGTGAACTTACCCAAATCCAAAGAGGGGTCAGTCGATCATGCATTCTAAGAAGCTGAGTAGGCCATCCACTCAAGAGCCTTCTATGTCTAGTCATTAAGAACACTCACATCAAACATTTTTACTAGTGAAAAAATCCACACTTTTTGCTGACAATGCAGAGGAAGGGCCTTAGGGCCTTGGGTCCTCAAATAACCAATGCATGCCATATATGAAAACATAAGGGAAGTCTCCAGTAATCAATCCTATCAACCACTAAATTTCACTAAATTGAATGATAATTTCTCCCATCTGTTGAAGTCACCTCAACTTCAATCCAAGCACAACATTGATTACCTTTAGTAGAAACATTTTTGTTCAGGGTGAATATAGGAACCAATTTTATTTCTAATTTGAAAGCATGCATGAGACTAAAAATTTTAAGGGATTTCCAAAGAATGGCCCAAACCTTCTTAATGTTGTAAGGATCTTTCTCTACATCAATATTTACATACCATTTTCTTAGAATAAGGCCTAACATGGTCCAATTATAAAACCCCTCTGCAACGTTGAAATTCTAGTGCAAGGGATAATTTATTAACATGATAATTGCTTGTTATTTTTATCTATGTTTAGTTCTAGCATTTACTTCATTTACTTATTTCATCAAGCAATTATACATTCAAATACATAAAGAAGGTGCACAAGAAACACGAGATGCCAGGGATTAGGCCAGAGGTCAGGGAAAAACCCACAAACGGAAAACCCATCAATCCTTTCCTTATATATTCTTTGTCAAGAAGTGAAATCCAATTCAAACTAAATAATTATCCAAGTGCCAAGTAATCCCTCTAAATTCTACCATGTTTTTTCCATAAGATAGTAAACCAATTTTCCATTTTCCTCCCCTTAGGTTCCTTCTGAAACTTGCATTAACATACGAGAATATGCATCTATGAAAATTGCACAATCATAGGAGAATGTACTTCTAAAACTTGCATCATCATAAGAGAAAGTACTTCTGAAAAGCTTGCAACATTACAAAGAATTATATCCTCAAGAAATGTTCATCATCACAGAGATAAGTATCCTTCAGATCCTTCACAATTCATACATTAGGATCTTGTAATTGTTTGTATATGTATGCTCAAACCCTTTGTATTTATGCCTCAGGATCTTCGTATATTTGCCTCATATCATCATATATTTTCCTCAAATCCTCATATATCTACCCTAGATCGTTCATTTGAATCATATACTTGATGGAGACGAATTGGCTCTATTTATAGTTGTTCATTCCTGCGAAGAGACACGTCCCTTAGGAAAATTGTCTTGTCATCTAGAGGGCTAACTTGGTCAACATGGAGAGATAAATGACACTATTAACAATTCAAATTTTCTTCTTTTACAAAGGTCACGAGGAACCTTCCCTTTTATGTTTTCTTTTGAACAAAACAAAGCATGAATAAAATGCCAGAAAATAATAATATTTTCTTTTCAGTTTTTACATAAAATTCATATTGATATAAGTATAATGATAATTATGAAGCCTGGAACTAGTTACAATTTCAACACTCCCTCTTAACTAGGCAAGTATTCATAATGACTCATCAAGAAATTCTCAAGTTGAAGGCTATTATTAGAAAGGATCCAGATTGATAATAATCAATGATGATAACATCATCGTAACCAATATTGTTAAACTACCAATGCTTTGGCAAGTATGCTCTCTCTCTCTACTAGATAAGAGTACAATGCTCGGAGGCATTCAATAAGACACCACACCACCTCTATGAGGAGTGTACTCCACCTAGGTTCACCAAGGTATGTCCTCACATGACCATTTACTAACCCATTATCACAATAATTAACAGAAGGAAATGTCCTTCCTCCAAAACATTCTTATATTAGATCAATGTACTTGACTTATGGTTGTTATTCCTGGTCACGATGTAGATATCAAGAATGTTGGTCCTTGATGCTTATCTAATCCACCATTCTCTCTACCCATGTTCATGTACTAGAAGTATGACTGTTATTCATGGCCATACTACATGATACATGGAGAACAAGGTGTCCATCCTCGCTCCCTCTCAAACATGGAGGAGATATCGACAAGCCCAAGCTTGTCTCAAAAAACACTCATCCTTTCCTTGAGAAAGGGATTTCATCAATGCATCAGCTACCTATTCATCAGTGGAGATATATTGTATCTTCACGAACTACAAGAAAAAAGGACATTGGTGAGGGGCGAAAAATGTCACCATAAGCTCATTGGTGACGGTCAAAAGAGCATTCGTCACCAAAAACTAAACATCACCAAAGGTGGCGTCGCTAAAAGGATAGGTGTTGTAGTGGCATACAAATTCCGTGACCAATAATGATTTATAATGACGGATAACGACTATCACCATTTCATATGAGCAATGGTGATGGACCATAGCCTCTGTCACCAAAAACTGAACACCACTAAAAGTGGCGTCGCCAAAATTCTAGGTGTTGTAGTGACATTAAAAGTTCATCACCAATAATGATTTATAATGACAAATAGCGACTGTCACCATTTCATATGAGTGATGGTGACGGACCATGGCCTCAGTCACCAAAAACTTAACGTCACCAAAGGTGGTGTCGCCAAAAGTATAGGTGTTATGGTTACATTCAAGGTCCATCACGAATATTGATTATAATGACAGATAGTGACCGTCACCATTTCATATGAACAATAATGATTTATTGTGATGGATATTTAATGGTCGCCACTATTAGTGCATATATATGGTGACGTTCATTGACTATCACCAAAAGTCGCATTGCTAGAAGTATAGGTGTTGTGGTGACATTCAATGTCCATCACGAATAATGACTATAATGATGGACAACAACCATCACCATTTCATATCAACAACAACGATTTATGGTTATGGACCTTTGATGGTCATCACTATTGATGCGTATATATGGTGGTGTTTGTTGACTGTCACCATTTCATATTCTTCGCGAGGGTCAAAAAATGTCACCAAAGCTCATTGATGATGGTCAAAAGAGCCTCCGTCACCAAAAATTGATCGTCTCCATTCCATATGGATGTTAGGGCATGATGGAATTGAACCACCAACCTCCTACTTGTAAAGCAGGTGTTCTTCCATGTAGCTAGCACCCTTTAAAGAATTATATTTTTTAAAATTAGACCTTGAAACTTCATAAATTGTAAATTCTACAACTTTCAATAAATTAAAATCTCAGCAATATTTTACTAAACAAGCAAAGAAACATCGAAGATGTAGGTCCCTACCTAATGGTTATTGAAGTTATGAAAATTGGGTGGAGGGAAAAATAGTTATGTATAAGAGAATCAATATGTTTAGTTGAATACTCAATTAGAAGTGAAACTTTAAATACATTTAGAACCTTTAATAATGCACCAAATATTGCAAAGGGAATGTCATAAGTGGATATCATATGGAAGAAGAGGAGGTAGGGACTTGGGACCCTTGTACATCTTAGCATGCCTTAGCACTTGGCACATATTAGCTTGTTTGACATGTCTTCATACTATCTGGCACATCTTAGCATCCCCTAGCATTCTATAACACACCTTTGCAGTCATGACCTCACAACTAGCATTGCATTTTTCCATGACTTGGGAACCTTACATTCACTAGAACACCTTGGCACTCCCTAGTTGTCATGCCCTCTTTTATCCTCCATAATGTCCCAGGCTAATGAAGAGATCGACAGAGGTAACCACAAACCAAGCTTTTAGTTTGGTAGCTAGCCCTACCAAATTAGAGAGGGCTCTCTCTATGAAATCATAGCCAAGAGATGATTGGAATGTGAAAGATTTTAGGCTAGATAGCTAGGGTTAGGTGGGTTTTTGGAAAATTTAGGAACTTGGAACTCTATCCACCGGTGTCTTGCCTGGCAAGGACATTTTCAAGGAGGCAAGGACTTGGAACTCTGTCTAGGATAAAGCACCTAACATGCATAATAGAAGTTCCCTAAAATAGAGTACCTCCTACCTAGAAGAGAGTCCCCTGATCAAAATATAGAACCCTTCTCTACTGTGCACTTTTCTTAAAGATAAATCTATGCATAAAATAGTACTAAGAAAAACATCTAAATTAAGAAAAGTGAGCATCTAAGTCAAACTATAAAAGTATAATAAATATGGATCTATATAAGTTTGGGAAACAATAGACAAGCATGCTTTCATACAACAACAATAAGATTCCTAAAACCGATGAGATTCTTTCATCGTTGCTATACCCTCACAGCAAAACTGGAATCTGTAGCATGTACCCCAAGGTTGTATGCATTTGCTGAAGGTGTAGATTGAAAAGATATGCTGAGATGAAGTAATATTGAAGGAGAAACACCTTCAAAACAATAGATAAATTCTATTGTGAATTCAACCCATTTGCACACAGACCAAGGCTGCTACTGGGTACACTTCTCCACTGAATGGAAACTATAATGTATTGTAGTGTTGCTAAAGGAAAAATACCTTTAGTGCAACATGGATAAAACTCTAACCGATATTGTCACTATGGCTTCGGTTGTTGATGATCTCATCAATATAGGTAACAACTTCAATAATTGAAAAACCAAAAGGTGAGATGCATAGATCATTTGAAATGAGAGATTTGGGCATACTTTATTATTGTTTAGGAGTGTTAGTATAGAAAATGCAAGGTAACTTGTTGCGTCTTTATGTCACAAGCAAATGATGCAAAGAAATACATAAAATATTAAATATCATTGTATAAGTCAATTGCAGGTTATTTTGAAACGAGAATGGAATTCTCCTTGTGCGGGTTCTAATCTAGTGGGTATAACTTTAAATAAGAAACTGATAGTTATGCGGTTGAAATTGTCTCACAATTCATGAAAAGCCCCAAATTTGTTCACTAGAAAGAAGTAGAGCGAGTCATCAGGTTTATGGAAAGGAACACCCTATTCGTAGGAAGATAACTTGAAATTAGTCGGGCATATTATTTCTCGTCTTCTTGTACGTGTGTGCTTTGAAAATATAACCACATCCAAAGACTCAATAACAACTCTGGTAAAGTTTATAGATGTGAAGCACTTCTGAGAAAACCCATCACTTAATGACAATTCAGTGAGCAATATGTCAAAGGATTCAATCTTGCACTCAGTTGTAAAAAGGAAGTTGGGGTATCCAGCATCTTGCCAACAAACCAACTCCAACCATAATTTGAAAGGTAGGTTAACTACCAAACCTATTTCCCACTTTGTAATATTGTTCCCTCTTGAATTCCAACAGGTATCTGGCTGCTTAGATAAACTCGTGCGAGGTAAACTATGCATGATACAATTGTGACGTGAAATCTTGAAACACACTCTAATTTCCCTATAAAAGAGGGTAAGTCAAAATATTATGACAATCTTAATTGTAATTTGATCATACAATATTGAGGTATTGCATGGAATAAACAATATAATATCAAAGCACTAATAAAAAACTCAAAATAAATGAATTTCTTATTGCTACAATAGTGCCTCTTGGGATTCTCAGATAAAGCACCTAACCTGCATGGCAAAAGCTTCCTAGAATAGAATACCTCGTACCTAGAACTGTGTCCCCTGCTAAAAATATAGAACCCTTCTCTACTATTTAATTTTATTAAAGATAAATCTATGCATAAAATAGAACCAAGAAAAACACCTAAATTAAGAAAAGTGAGCATCTAAGTCAAACTATAAAAGAATACTAAATATGGTTGTATACAATATTGAGTTATTGCATGGAATAAACAATATACGATCAATGCACTAATGAAGAAATAAAAATAAACGAATTTCTTATTGCTACAATAGTGCCTCTTGGGATTCTCAGATAAAGCACCTAACCTGCATGGAAAAAGCTTTCTAGAATAGAGTACCTCCTACCTAGAAGTGTGTCCCCTGCTCAAAATATAGAACCCTTCTCTACTGTGCACTTTTCTTAAAGATAAATCTGTGCATAAAACATAACTAAGAAAAAAAACCTAAATTAAGAAAAGTGACCATCTAAGTCAAACTATAAAAGCATACTAAATATGCCTAAAATCGATGCACTTCTTTCATCACTACTACAAACTCATAGGAAAACTATAATCTACAACATGTATCCCAAGGCTGCATGCATCTACTAAAGGTGTAGACTGAAAGTATCTACTAAGATGAAGTATTGTTGAAGGAGAAACACCTTCAAAACAACAGATAGAGTCTAATGTGCATTCAACCCATCTGCACACAGGCCAAGGTTGCTACTGGGTACACTTCTCCCCTAAATGGAAACTACAGTGTATTTCTGCTCTACTAAAGGAGAAACACCTTCAGAGAAACACAAATAAAACTATAACATATATTGTCACTGTGGTATCGGTTGTAGAAGTTCTCATCAATATAGGTAACAACTTCGATAATTGAAAAACCAAAAGGTGAGCTACATAGATCATTTGAAATGATAAATTTGGGCATACTTCATTATTTTTTAGGAGTGTTAGTATAGAAAATTCAAGGTAGTGTGTTGCATCTTTATGTCACAAACCAAGGATGCGAATAAATACAAAAAATATTAAATAGCATGGTACAAGTCGATTACAGGTTCTTTCGAAACAAGAATGGAGTTCTCCTTGTGCATATTCTAATCTATTGGGTATAGATTTAAATAAGAAATTTATAGTTATGGGGTTGGAATTGTCTCACAATTCATGGCAAGTCCCAAAGTTGTTCACTACAAATAAGTAGAGCGAGTTGTCAAGTTTATGAATGGGAACACCCTATTCATAGGTAGATAACTTCAAATTAGCCGGGCATATTATTTCTCCTCTTCTTGTACGTGTGTGCTTTGAAAAGCTAACCACCTCCAAAGACTCAAGAACAACTCTAGTAAATTTTATAGGTGTGCAACACTTCTGAGAAAACCCATCACTTAATGACAATTGAGCGAGGAATGTGTTGAAGGATTCAATCTTGCACTTAGTCATAAAAAGGAAGTTGGGGTATCCGGCATCTTGCCAATAGATCGACTCCAACCATAATGTGAAATCCAAGTTAACTATGAAACCTCTTTCCCACTTTGTAGTATTGTTGCCTCTTGAATTCCAACAGGTATCTTGCTGCTTAGATCCACAAAACTTGTCCTAGGTAAAATTTTCATTATACAATTGTGATGTGAAAGCTTGACACACACTCTAGTTTCCCTCTAAAAGAGGGTAAGTCAAAATATTATGACAGGCCTAGCTATAATTGATCATACATTGTTGAGGTATTGTATGGAATAAACAATATACTATCAATGCACTAATGAAGAACTCAAAATAAACGAATTTCTTGTTGCTACAATAGTGCCACTGTTATAGACATTTTTGTGCCCTACAACCCCAAGCATGAAATGTCCATAAACCAAGGGCTCCTAAGTCCCTAAAAGTGTTGTTCTAACCCCTAAAGGAACAAGGTCAACATATTACAGCTTCTCCCAGAAGTTCTCCATGAGAAACTACTCAAAATTGGTCAAAACAGGATCATTGCAGCTGCTCCACTGGCTAAGTGCGTTGCATCTCACCTAAATACACTGTGAGGGTGCGTTGCATTTCAAAAGTCCCTTCTGTGGGGTGTGACGGGCGAGAAATGACAAATGGTAGTGTCATTCCGCGAGGTGGAGAGGCAATGGAAGCTTCCAGAATCTTCTCCTGTGACACTTGCCTCACTAAATTCGACCAATGATGAGTAAGAGGCCCTCAGCCTCCAAGTGGAAGCAAGAACTGTCAGAGAGAAGAAACTAATCAAATCACATGCTGACTCATCCCCCTTACAGATATCTATATATGGATCCCTCATCCCAGAGATCCAGAGGCTGGAATTTTGCATATTGTAAGGAATTGATGTTGATTTCTAGAGACAAACATCAGATTGTTGGGTGATCTAAGATTTGTTTTAGGTGAAGAGGGGCTTCTTTGCTGGGAGGTTGATGCTGGGTCGGAACAACTGGTTGTAACTCCTCCTGGATCTTTTCTTGTTTATCAATAAAAACTATTTGAGTTTTCCTCCATGCTTTTGTATCATTGATGCTTGTTACATTTGTATGGTCAATTTACATCTGATCCTAGATTGTTTATGATTATAGATCCATGTCTTTGTATAGTGCTATGCTTCTGTGATCTTACAGGTACTTTGTGAAGCTGGGCGTGCAAGGGAGCAGGTAACTGGGGATTATTAAAGAAGAGAGGGATCGAACCGAAGGATTAGCGCAAGACATAGGTTGGTCTTTCTGTTCCTCTCTATTTATAATTCATAAAGGAAAAACAAAAGTAGTTTTTCTCTGTTTGTTTCTAAGGCAGCTGCCACACCTTAGTGGGATAGAGCAGTTCTAAATAGACACTTTTCCCTGTAACAAAATGGCGACTCCACTGGGGAACTAATTAGTGTGTTTGTTTATCATTCTTTGTTGTTTGTTTCATAAACTTACAAGTAGCATTTGAACTACATTTGCCATAACAAATGCAAAGTAGACAACTGCTACTTCAATCCATCTACTGGATCTGTTTATGATTTAAAAAACTGATTCACAAACTATCTGATTGCCCTTGTGATAGCTCTTAGATCCTCCTTAGATCTACCCCTGATTGTTGCATTACTGATTGCTTTTTACTCGGCCAAAACCCAAGAACTGAACTGCAAACTATGACCCGGAACCCGAACAAAGTCTCGTTTCTGGCCCAGCGCAGGTACTATTCAGAGATTCTGAATTTCAGCGCACTTCCCGAGTGGACAACCTGCGCTGCATTTAAGATTCTCTGTGTTATAGGTGCGCTGATCAGACTAGCTATGTGCAGTTGTGGCTTCTGTGATTCATTCTTTCTAGTTCTATTCCTGAATTTTGCTGCCTGTAATCAGTATATGTCTGTTTGAAACCCCTTTTCCTTACCGTTATTCTGCCTCCTTTGTACAAAAGAACTGTAGATGTTTTTGTGTGTTTGTTGAGTCATTTACATTTCTCCTTTGCAAAAGTAGCATAGTCGTACTGTCGTCCTTTGATTTGAATCTGTCGCAAGTGTCGATTTCGATCGTAGGAAAAAGTTTGATTGCTGTTGACGGTCGATTATCCTGTTACTATTGCTTTTGGTCTGAATTTGTAATTTTCTAGTGTCAAGAACAAGCATTCAGTTCAAAATCGTAAGGTGTTGTTGTAATCGTCTCCATTTTTTGATTTCGAAAAGAAGCTTGTTGATATTCATCGCTTGAAAATAAATTCAGATTTGTGCATCAACTTTCTTTTTAGCATCCATATACTAAGAAAGTCGAAAAAAAATACATGCATGTGCATTTGCATATAGACAATCTGTTTGGCTTGATTTAGGAAAGTGCATTTACATTGTGCTCTTTGCTCTTTGTGAAAAGATTCTGTCTTTCTTTTCCCTAGTAGCTAGGATTTTCATTACATAAAAGAAGATAAAAAGTTTGTTTATCATCTTAGCTTGCATTTTAGGAATTACATCTACATCTCGTGGTGAACCCGAAAGGCAAAATTCATAAACAAGATCAACTTAAAATAAATTCAATGAATCTAACAACGCTTTGAAACTTAAGGCACAACATTTAGAGGTTTAGGCTAGAGACGTATTCCAGCGTTGTAAAGCCTGGTAACTGTTGTTCTCATTGATGGTTGGGTGATTCCTCCACTTTGAGACGATAAGTGCCATTACGGACTTGTGCTCCCACGTACCATCGAGTATATTTTGGGAAACCCCAATAGGCTTAATCCTTTATCCATAGGAAGCTGAGTCTGCCACCCTATCGATCGTAATGCACTGAACACAACATTCGGGAAGATTGACTGTCGTACGTAAAAAGTATTCTGCAGTTTTGCGATTGGTTTATTACTCCCTCTACCTAGATTTCCAGAGCAGTCCCTTTCGTTCCTTTTCAGACTCCTTAACGGAAAAGGTCCATCTGAGCACTTGTCACTTCAGGCTCATTAAAAATCGAGGGAGACTAGAGTCATCTTTTGTTTTTTCTCGACTCTTAAAAACTGAAAAAACAAGTTGTGTCAAAGCATCTAAAATTCATTTAATTCGGAAACATACTTCCCATTTATTTTAGTTGATCGAGTAATCCGCAATCGTGGAAGAAAGTCAATTGAAACCTCGTCGTTCGCGGAGGCTTACGAGTCAATCGTCTTTGTCTCCAGAATCGAAGCCAGTACGGACAAAGCAAACTCGTTTAACCGGTTCCAAATCTCCAATTAAAGTTAGAACAAGTGTTCCAATGACATAAGAGACTCCGGTTACTCCAAACATTTATGGAATCCCTGCCTCTACAGAAGAAGTTCAGCAGCCACAGAAGGACAGTGATACTGATCCTAGTCTGAGAGCAAACACTTGTGTTACCGAACCAGTTCCATCTACAACCAGTTCGGAGAGTCTTGCTCTTCAAATATCTGTCGCTGCCGATTTCACACCTTCTTCGGCACCAGAAATATTCTACGGACCTGACGGTCTTCCCCTTCCACCTGGTTCGATTGCCATAGAAGAAATTGTAGAAGATCCTCCAACAAGTACTCCGTTGCAATTTGGAGTCGGGATCACTCTATATCCTTCTTCGTCAAAAGTTAGTCTTGTTGAGATTGCAACAAGATGATGGATCTTAGTGAAAAGAGTCACCTTCACTAAGTGGGCCCACAGGTTATTTTTGCCGCAAGTCTATTTTTAGACATATGGATCATGTCTATGGATTGCAGGTTGCTGTTTATGGATGATTGAGCAAGTTGGAAAAAATAGATGGACTTCTATTTTTGATGAAAGTGTGAGTGATCAAAGTCTATTTTTAGACTGGCTGTCAAAAATAGAAAAGTCAAATATTATTATCTCACAATAATATTTAGACTATAAACTTAATCTTATTCTCTTGGAGCACTTCAGTTTGAGCTACAGAGGTGGCACATGCAGCTGTCAGAAGGAAATACGTTTTTCTTATGAGTCAGTTGAGTTGTTGCATGCATGACTTCAGTTAGAACTCAATCTGTTGAGTTTGGTGGAGTTGATGGAGTTGTGTTCAGTTTAGCTTTGTTAAACTGGTTGTATTTAGTCTAACTGGAAAATAGACTAGAGGTGAGTTGGGTGAATTAGTTATTAATTAATTCACAAGTTATTAACTCATAATACAACTAATGAATACATCAGTTAACTCAGTTGCATGTCAGTGCATGTTCAGTTCAACAAGGACAGGTGGTAGAAAATCAGATTGCTATCAGTTGTGACTATAGTTGTGCACCCGATCTTGCACAATCAAGGGATTGAGTATGACAATGAGTTTGCTCACGTATTTGCCCACATTATAGCTTGTGCTCATGTCCAACAAAGTGTGAGTGACTATTTTGCAGGTGAAAAACGAGTTTGGTGAGCCATTCTCATCAGTTCTTGAGCAGGTATTGAGCAGTGGAGGCAGGCAAGCAGTGGAAGAGATTTGGAGATCAGATCTGAGCTGTATTGTGTGTAACAGAGGTGGAGATACTTGTGAGAAGTATTATGCTATGTAATGTTACATGGTCTCAATCATTAATATACAGATAGTTGGGGTTTTTAGCGAGATGCTTTCCCCGGGATACATACTGTGTTAATGTGTGAATGCTCTTGATGTTTTATTGTTATTGATGTTGCTATATTGATGATCAACGTAGAGGAGCTTATGTATTGTGTATGTTTTCCGCAATAGTACATGATCAGGATAATCTCCATTGAATATGTGTTAAATTATTCAAAATTTCTACATGGTATCAGAGCGAGGTAGATAATTGTAGAAAAATTTCTACATGGTATCAGAGTTGTTGATCATCAGATCTACTATTCAGGAAGTGTATACATTCTATTTCTTCAGGCAGAGTCTGTAATCGGGCCAGGTAGCCTCTGGATTCATCCTTCCTTTTGAAGGTGAGATATCCGGTGAATGCCCATACAGTCAATCTCTGTACGAGAAATATTGTGTTCTCACGAATCTTAGATCCGAGGCGGTTGAGTTGGTTGCTGGTGGAATTCGAATTTGCAGTAGTGTTTTCTTGGTGACAACGGAACAATGTCTTTCAACGGATTGCGATTGGAGTATGCTCTTGAGGGCAGCTCAAACTATATTGCATGGAAGGACAGGATGGAGGCAGTATTGGATGATAACGGGCTGAAGGAGTTCATAGATACGGATATCCCAAAGCCTACTGATGCTGCTGAGGCGGAAGTTTGGCAAAAGAAGACCGCAAAATGTCGAAGGATTCTGTTGGACGGCGTGAAGGATCACATTGTGTCCAGCCTCCATGGAAAGGCTACTCCATATTTGATGTGGAAATCATTAACAGAATTATTCCAAAGGAAGAGCGATCAAAGGAAGCTGGCGCTCAAAGATAAACTCAGAAACATCAAATGCAAGAAGGGTGACAGTATTCCCAAGTATCTCACGAAGTTCACTCAGTGTCGAGATGAGCTGGGAAGTGTGGGGGTTACTGTCGATGATGAGGACTTGGTGAGCTTGGCTCTCCTTGGTCTTCCGAAGAGTTGGCATTCCTATGAGGACTCTGTCAATGGTCAGGAGAAGTTGCCAGGATGGGAAAGACTATGGTCAGATCTTGTGCAGGAGGAGATCAGGCGGAGTACCAGGGACAGATCTTCGTCAAAGGGAGCTGATGAAGAGAATTGTGCTTTGGCTGCCAAAGCAAAGAAAGGGAAGAGCAAGAAAGCTTCTCAGTCTGGTGCGAAAGGCAAGAAGCAGGATATGTCCAAGGTGAAGTGTTTTCACTGTCACCAGCACGGACACTATGCCACAAATTGTCCGCAGAAGAAGAAGAACAAGCAAGCTGTTGGATCTGCAAGGGGAGAGGCCTTAGCTTCTCAGTTTGAGCTTGATTTTTCATTGATCACATGCTTGGTTTCAAGTGTGATGGGATCAATGTGGTTCTTGGACAGTGGTGCGTCTTTTCACATGACGGGAGATAGAGATTTATTCTCTGATCCGGAGGACAAAGATCTTGGAGTGCACATCGAGATGGGCGATGATGGTAGATACAGTGCGACCGGTATCGGTACCATTTCCTTTGAGAGGGAGTCTGGTAAACCCTTTGTATTGAAGGAAGTCATGCATGTTCCAGGATTGAAGAAGAATCTCATCTCAGTGGCGATGTTAGAAGAAAAGGGGTATGATGTTGTTTTCAGCGAGGGAAAGGCCTTCCTGCGCAGCAAGACAACTGGTGAGACCCGGAAGATAGGGGTTCGAGTGAGGAACCTTTATCAGTTGCATGTAGATGGATGCGCAGCAATGGCAGGCAAGGCAGAAGGATTGGTGAGCCGGGATGATGGCGATTTGTGGCATAGGAGATTGGGTCACCTTCACCATGGAGCCTTGAAGATACTGCAGCAGATCACTACAGGGCTTCCTAAAGGCACACTTGCGCAATCAGATCAGTGCAACGGGTGTACTTTGGGGAAGTTTGTGAAAGCCACCTTTCACGAGAAGGATAGTCACGCCACGACAATCCTTGAGAGAATTCACACAGATGTGTGTGGACCTTTCTCAATTTCTTCGACAGCAAAACACAGGTATTATGTGATTTTTGTTGATGATTTCTCTCATAAGTGTTGGATCTTCTTCATGCAGAAGAAGAGCGAGACATATTCAAAGTTCTGTGAATTCAAAGCACTGGTCGAGAAGGAGTCGGGGAAGAAGGTGAAGGCTCTTAGGAGCGATAATGGTGGTGAATACATCTCGGATGAGTTCAAGGATTTCTGCAAGACAGAAGGGATTCGTAGAGAGCTCATAGCTCCCCATAACCCACAGCAGAATGGGGTAGCTGAGCAGAAGAACAGAACGATTGTGGGTGCTGCACGAGCAATGTTGCATGATCAGGGCCTACCCCTTCACTTGTGGGCGGAAGCATGCAATACAGCAGTTTTATGTGCAGAACCGTTGTCCTCATAGGATACTTGGCATGAGTACACCTGAGGAGACTTATTCTGGTAAGAAGCCTGATCTTTCTCATTTGAGGATTTTTGGTGCTAATATTTACATGCATGTGACGAAGGATGCCAGGAAGAAGTTGGAGCCGACCGCAGAGGTTGGGATATTTGTGGGGTACACTGATATGCCCCACAACTATCATGTGTATTTTCCAGACAGTGGTAAAACTGTTGTGTGACGGGATATAAAATTTCAGGAGGAGAAAGCCATGAAGTGTTCGCTTGAGAGGGAGCTACACTTGCATGCATATGAGGAGCTATTAGTTCCTAAGGATGAGCTTCAGGACGTGGATCAGCCATAGGACAAGGTTCATGGAGTGGAAGAGACCACTCATGCATCGCCAACCATCAGAGGGCGAAAGCGCTTGACAGAAGCTAAGCGACTGGCTCAAGATGCAGAGAAAGTTGTAGGACCACCTACAGCCCAACGCAGGCAGAGACAGACACCTGATCGGTACACTGGATACATGGCTCTTATGAGAAAGTGTGTTGTGACTGAGCCATCCTCTTTCGAGGAAGCTGTGGAGGATCCCGCATGGGTAGACGCCATGGTGGAAGAGTATGATTCTATTGTCAGAAACAGTGCATGGGAGATTGTTCCTAGACCGGAAGGGAAATCAGTGGTGGGTTCGAGATGGATCTACAAAGTTAAGCAGGCACCTGACGGGAGTGTGGAGAAGTACAAGGCAAGATTTGTTGCCCGAGGATTTTCACAGATTGAGAGGATCGATTATGAGGAGACCTTTGCACCTGTCGCAAGGTATTCTTCCATACGGACGATTCTTGCTCTCTCAGCGCAGATGGGATGGCACATTCATCAGATGGATGTGAAGTCTGCGTTCCTCAATGGAGTCATTGAGGAGGAGGTGTACATTGAGCAACCCGAAGGCTTTGAAGTCTTCAGCAGCGAGTCGCATGTGTGCAGGCTCAAGAGAGCGTTGTATGGGTTGAAGCAAGCACCACGTGCTTGGTACACACGGATAGACAGCTATTTCACAGGACTTGGATTCTCCAAGAGCGAGGCAGATCCAAACCTATACCAGATTGTGGTGGAGGGTAAGTTGCTTATCATTGTACTGTATGTTGATGATTTGATTCTAGCGGGTGATGAGCTGTTGATACTGTCATGCAAAAAGGATCTTGCTACAGAGTTTGAGATGAAAGATTTGGGCCTCCTTCACTATTTCCTGGGATTGGAAATATGGCAGTGCAGTGGTGGATTGTTTGTTTCTCAGGGAAAGTATGCTCGGGAGATACTGGAGAAGTTCAACATGCATGGCTGCAGGCCTATTGATACTCCTCTTCCTGGAGGTTGGAGGAAGGAGGATGCCACTTCGGGAGAAGAAGTGGATGCCACTGTTTATCGACAGTTGGTGGGGTCACTGATGTATTTGGTCAATACACGACCTGATATATGCTATAGAGTTAACCAACTTTCACAAGCTATGGTTAAGCCTATCAAGCTCTTCTGGAAAGCGGGCAAGCATGTATTGCGCTACTTGAGAGGCACATCGGGATATGGTTTGTGGTACAGATAGGAGGATGAGGTGAAGCTATGTGGCTACACGGATGCAAATTGGGTAGGGAGCCCAATGGACAGAAAGAGCACATCAGGAGGGGTCTTCAGTATCGGATCGACAGCAGTTTCTTGGTACAACAGGAAACAGAGATCCGTGGCACTCAGTTCAACGGAGGCCGAGTATATGGCAGCAAGTTTGGCTGCATGCCAGGCTATATGGATGAGGAAGATCCTAGTTGGTTTGTTCGGTTCTAATTTGGATCCTACTGTGATTTACTGTGATAACCAGAGTTGCATTAAACTCTCGGCTAATCCTGTATTTCATGATAGATCTAAACATATTGACATCAGGTACCATCATATCAGAGATTGTGTGCAGCAGAGGATCATGTTACTTTCGTACATTCCAACGGAGGATCAGGATGCTGATATTCTGACGAAGGCTCTCACCAGGAGCAAATTCGAGTACCACCGAGGTAGGATAGGGGTTGTTGATAATCCATATCTTGTCGAGAGGGAGTGTTGAGATTGCAACAAAATGATGGAGCTTAGTGAAAAGAGTCGCCTTCACTAAGTGGGCCCGCAGGCTATTTTTGGCGCAAGTCTATTTTTAGACTATGTTTATTTTTAGACATATGGATCATGTCTATGGATTGCAGGTTGTTGTTTATGGATGATTGATCAAGTTGGAAAAAATAGATGGACTTCTATTTTTTATGAAAGTGTGAGTGATCACAGTGTGAGTGATCAAAGTCTATTTTTAGACTGCCTGTCAAAAATAGAAAAGTCAAATATTATTATCTCACAATAATATTTGGACTATAAACTTAATCTTATTCTCTTGGAGCACTTCAGTTTGAGCTACAGAGGTGGAACATGCAGCTGTCAGAAGTAAATACACTTTTCTTATGAGTCAGTTGAGTTGTTGCATGCACGAATTCAGTTATAACTCAATCAGTTGAGTTTGGTGGAGTTGATGGAGTTGTGTTCAGTTTAGATTTGTTAAACTAGTTGTATTTAGTCTAACTGGCAAATAGACTAGAGATGAGTTGGGTGAATTAGTTATTAATTAATTCACAAGTTATTAACTCATAATACAACTAATGAATACATCAGTTAACTCAGTTGCATGTCAGTGCACGTTCAGTTCAACAGGGACAGGTGGTAGAGAATCAGATTGCTGTCAGTTGTGATTATGGGAATCCACAGCTGTCGAACAACAAGGATAAAGATCAACCTAGTAGTTCGACAACAACTTCAACAAAAGTTGCGCCACCCATCATTCCTGAATTGACAATAAAACTGCCAAAGGGAGTAGTACACAAGTCGACATTTAATCCCCGCGCTAGAGCGGCACAGCATTATAATATAGTGGAAGATTTGGCCCAATCGCCATCCGCTATGTCGACTCTTGAAGTACTACAGACTTGCCCATCCCAAAGGCAAGCTTTATTATCAGCCATTGGTGGGGTAGACCCAAAGGATTCCAATCTTGTATCCTTCGACCATAAAGGATACAATCCTCAGTTACCATCTCAACTAGCTTTCCTTGTTCAAGTGAAAGCCCTCAACAAAACTGTTCATCGAACAATTATCGATGAGGGAGCATCTACATGCATTATGTCGATGAGTTGCTGGAAAAATTTAGGATCTCCAACCTTGTCGCGATCTTTGACGACATTAAAAGCATTCGACGGAAGGCCATATACCCCATATGGTATCCTAAGTAACTTGAAAGTTGAACTAGGAGGGAAAACGGTAGAAATAGATGTTGAAGTAATCGATGGAAATCTTGATTACAACATCCTAGTAGGAAGACCATGGATATATGCTATGGCGGCTGTTGTGTCGACCTATTTTAGGAAGATTGCATTTCCCTTTCAAGGAGGGATTACAATCATTGATCAACAAAACTTCCTCCCCAATGGTTCTCAAGTTACAAGAAGCATTCCAATGATCCATGGAAGCCCCCATTCGCTTCAAAATATCGGAGTAGGCCTACTAAAAGATCCTATACTAATGGGAACTTTCGCCCTTCCACCTCCAATCAACCTGGCGGAAGTAGCTTCGGTAGGAAACTGTAATATGATATCTTCTAAAAAGATCTCACAAAACGATATCGACATGGATCATGCAGTGGTTTTACCCCCAAGCCCAATGGAAATATTGTAGCAATCAATGTTCCTAGCATGGGAGGCAAACCCAAATCAACGCTCATCAAGCGTTTGGATAGATAGGTCTAAAGAATATGGTACCCCTTCAGATCCTTGGTCGCGAGTGCATGTCACCGACGAAGGAATTGTCCAATCAATGGTAATTGAAGGGGCACCATGGAATGATTCCCACCATCGTTCCCTTCTTCCAGATTGTCAAGAAGATGCTCAAGATGGCCTTTATCATCCTTCAGTCTTTGATTTCCTATCAAATACTGTAAACACGGTGGATTCCGAGAGAAACTTGTCCAACATTGAAGAGACTATCGCCATAAATATCTCGACCAAAACAGATGTTGTAGAGAATATTTATGTTGGCAAATGTTGTTCTCCTTCAGAACTGGAAATATATAACGCTCTCTTTCGCGAATTCAGAGATGTCTTTGCTTGATCATACAGTGAAATGCCAGAAATTGACTCGAGTATCGTTGAACATGAAATTAAGATGTATCCAGATGTCAAACCAGTACGACAACGACTAAGGCAGGTGCACCCCAAGAAAGCCGCTGCAATTAAGGCAGAAGTTGAAAAACTTCTCCATGCTGGTTTCATCTACCCAGTTCCTCTAACCGATTGGGTATCGAATATTGTCCCTGTTATGAAAAAACAAGGAACAATTAGAGTGTGCGTCGATTACAGGGATGTAAATCAAGCTTGTCCGAAAGACAACTACCCTACACGCTTCATTGACTAGATATTTGATGAATGCGCCGGATGCGAAATCTTTTCATTCATGGATGGATTCTCCGGGTATAATCAAATAAATATCCGCCCACAGGACCAGTCAAAGACTGCATTTATTTGTCCGTGGGGCACATTCGCATATCGAAAATCACCCTTTGGTTTAAAGAACGCAGGGGCAACGTTTCAGAGGGCAATGAATTATGCCTTCCATGACATCAAAAACATCGTTCAACCATACCTCGACAACCTTTCGGCTCATTCGTGAAAGTGGATTGATCATCCGCCGCATTTAAGAACGATATTTCTACGTTGCCGACACTACAAGATACGACTCAATCCACACAAATGTGTATTTTGCGTCAGTTCTGGTCGTTTACTTGGCTTTGTAGTCTCGAAGGACGGGATTCGTCTCGACCCATGTAAGGTCCAGGCAATCATAAATTTGCCTCCACCTTCGGATTTGCTTCAAATTCAGAAACTGCAAGGGAAAGAAAACTTTCTGAGGAGGTTCATTCCAAATTACGCCGAACTTGCTAAAGGTTATACACGTCTTTTGAAGAAGGAAGTACCCTTTGTCTGGGATTAATGTACGCTCCTGATTATCAAAAAGATTTTAACCTGTATCTGGCTGCAGCAAATACGACCATCGCAATGGTTTTAGTTCAAGAAGTCGATGGAATTGAACATCGTATATATTATTTAAGTAAAAACTTAAATGATACAGAAAGCAAATATTCTTTCGTTGAGAAGCTAGCACTTGCAGCTGTTCAAGCGATACAGAGATTTCGACATTATGTCCTCTTTCGGAAAACTACCATTCTGTCAGATTGCAACCCCATGACTTATATATTGTCGCGACAGTTGCTGGGGGGAAAATATTGAAAATGGATAGCATTCCTACAAGAGTTTGATCTGGAATTTGTAAAATCCAAGTCAAAGAAAGCTTTAGTTTTCGCAGAATTATTGTGCGATCTCCCATCGTCGTCCAACGATGACACATCCGAAGAAACAATCATGGACGAAAATTTGTTTGTGATATCTACAATCAATGAGTGGTATGGGGATATAATAATTTATCTCCAGACCCAAAAGTACAGGCCAAACACCTCCCACTCCGAACAAGAACGTATTCGATACCAAGAAAAAGACTACGTGATCATCGGTGATACACTTTACCGTCGTGGTATCGATACAGTTCTGAGAAGGTGCCTCACCCATCAGGAGGCCGAAAAAGTCCTGAATGATTTTCATTCAGACGCGTGTGGGGGGCATCAATCTGGATATGCTACAACACAAAAAATCTTACGAGCAGGATACTTCTGGCCAACAATGTTCAAAGATTACATAACCGCAGTCAGAAGTTGCCATGCTTGTCAAATTTTCGATAGCAAAACCAGAAGACCACCCACACCTCTGCAGCCAATAGTGGCTGTTGGGCCATTCACCAAATGGGGCATCGATTTCATGACATGTAACCCCACCTCGATCGGGGGGCATGGGTATATCATAGTCGGAGTTGACTATTTTACCAAATGGGCCGAGGCGATGCCTACATTAGATAATACTCGTGAAACAACTGCCCTCTTCTTTTTTAAACATGTAGTCGCCAGATTCGGCGTACCACAGGCTATATTCACAGATTATGGATCGCATTTTCGCAATCACATGATGGTCGAATTAGCTGCCAAACTAGGGTTGTCTCACGACAGCTCTACTCCATATTATCCGCAAGCCAACAGACAAGTTGAAGCAATCAACAAAGTCCTAAAGCGCATGCTGCAAAGGATGATTGGAGTTCACAAAAGAAGATGGCACCTAATCCTGTAATCAGCTTTGTGGGCTTACCGAACATTGGTAAGGAATGCAACCGGGTTTACACCTTTCCAACTGGTATATGGTCTGGAAGCAAACTTACCAATCTAGTGTGAAATCTCGTCTCTCAAACTCGCAATTGATCTCCTCCATGGAACTTCAGAAGAAGAAGCTCGTTTCTTGGAATTAATCCAATTGGATGAAACCCGTCGTGATGCTGCTTTGGCTAACGAAGCTCATAAGAAACGAGTCAAGGCGCAGTTCGACAAAAATGTCAAACCCGTGTCTTCTCAGAAGGTGACTTGGTCTCGCTTTATGACCAAGAATCCGATAAATTGGGAGCAGCTAAATTTAAGTCTTTATGGATGGGCCCCTATATTGTTAAACGAGTGTTAGCAAAAGGAGCCTACGAGTTAATGGATTATGATGGAATTCCACTGGCGCAACCTCGTAATGGGTTGTACCTCAAGCGTTACTATGTGTAATGGTAACCTGTATGCTTTTGTTATGTTTTTGTTTTCGCTAAAGTGTTTATTTTGGTCAAGTAATCCACTTTTTATATTTATTACAGATGTCAAACCTATTGGAGTCATGTGTTGGATATGCTGACGGAGCAAGTCGTAGTTCGCGGAACCTATCTTCCGTAGCTTGGGCTATTTTTGATCCAAGCGGCGTGTTAGTAAGTTTCAGAGGGGTATGTATTGGTCGATCAACAAATAACATCGCTGAATATAGCGTGTTGATAGAACTTCTCTCTGATGCCATCACACATGGTATACGCCGACTAATTGTCAGGCTAGACTCACAACTCGTAATACTACAACTCACGGGTATATATTCCATCCGAAACCCAGCTATTTATCGCATGTTCCTAAGGGTTAAGATTTTGGAAAGACAATTTGATTTTATTCAATATCAACACATTTCCAGAAACTTAAACACATTAACTGACTCATTAGCAAATTATGTGTTAGATAGACATTTGCAACATTTATAAAAAGAAACATATCATCAATGTTTGCATTTGGATCATGTAACTTAACCAAAACAAAACTCCGAAAATAAAAAATATATATAACTGTTTATGGTTTACACATAATGTTCTGTAACCAAGACAAAATCGGTCAAATGACCAAAAACTCAAAATGCTAGGGGGCACCCTAGTCTAGTGATGCTCGTGATAGCAAGTCACAGCCTGTGCGATCATGCGTAAGAGATGAGTCCATCGTCTGGGCACACCAGTAGTATGCCGCTGTAACCTCAAAGGTAGCTCGTCAGTCCTCACATCTGGAATACCAAGAGTGAGGCCCTCAACCTGCTCCTGTAATGCTGTGAGAGTCTCGGCCATGTCGAGGTCACGAAGGATAGCCCTTCCGACGGCCTCTCCTGCTGGGGCAGCAACTAGTGCTCTTAGGCGAACTACTGGACGAACAGGACCAACATCTGCATGTACACATGAGTTCTATTAAAGTCTTGATAGAATAAAGCACAAGGAAATTATAAACGAAAAACGATAAACAGGAATATGGTCAAATATTTTACCAATGGCGCCCCATTGTTCGCCATCCGGCAGTACTAAATCAAGATCACCCCGGAAGTCCATACCCGCATATGGATACTCGGAATAAACCATCTCCTGACGATCAAACCACCTGAAGAAGCTATCAGAAAATGAAATATGAGATTGACCTGCATTCCTAGACATATGGTCAACCCATCTCTGCATACGTGGTTCAGTAGGAGAAGGTAAATCGAGTGCAATATACTGCAGCTGCATCAGTGGTATCTTCTCCAAGGCAAAGGCGGTCAAAAGAGAACCATACCCAAATTTCTTCAACCTCCCGCTCTTTATCTTGGTCAACTGTTCTTTCATCACAAAAAGTATTGCGTCGCACCAGTTGAACACCTTCAGTTGGAGGCATTCCAAGGCATACTGCATGTAAGATCGGTTGGCTACATGAAGAGCCGCACCATCGGCCATCCTACCAAAAGTAAACAAAATAGTCCCGAGGGACCTGTCAGTAACATCACGGATGATGATCTTGCCGTCTTTACTCGACTGAGATCCTTCTCTGCAGTACCGGCGAACATAATCCCTCACAGAGTCGCCCTCTCGGGCCGAACCTGATAAGGAGATGGGGGCACCCCGCCTCAACAAGCCAGTCAAGAAATAGATGTCTACTACACTCAAGGGGATAGATTTTCCCCTGATTTGGAAAACTTGGTTGGTAGGATCCCAAGCATCGAGCAAATACTGCAGTAATTTGATCTACTATCTCATGCTAGAAATGCGGAAGAACTTCAGCAAGCCACAAATCCGCAGTGCATTAACTGTAACCGGATCATGTAGGGCAAGCATGTCCTCTTCTTCATGCTCACGTTCTCGCCATGTAATGGTCATCTTACTCCAAAGATCTCTGAAAAACAAACAAGAGAGGAGTTAGATCCTGATTTTGGTAAGAAACAGGAAAAATTTCCATAAAAAATTGGGCATTAAATTCCTTTTTTGCGCCCAACGCACCTGCAGCAGTGTTCTAGGTGTGTTGAATGTCAGATAGCCTTTAGACAGGTAAACATTCAACGCACCTTTCGATACACAGAGGGTGCGCTGAAGGCAGAACAAGTTCTTCAAACCCCAGGGGCTTAGAAAAGCTAGGAATCAAGCTCAAAATGCAAAATGGAAACCATGAAATGAAAGAGCTCAGGTTTAGATCCTACCTGGTCCAGACGGCGTCGAGAATCGTCCACAGAATCTCCCGAAATCAGCTGATGAAAATCAAGGGGGAAAAGCACCTCCAAAGCTCCAACAAACCAAAGTTCAAATGAAATGGTAAAATGAGAGGTAAAAACACTTTTTCATTACTTTTTACATAGTTCAAAGTAAAATATTAGTGTTCTAACTCGTTTTCAAGCATATATTGTTCATTTCTGACTAGTTTGATGAAGCAGTTAAAGATACAGTACAATCTTTGAAAGAACAGAGCTATTTATGGTAAAATCAAAAAGGGACCATTCAATCGAGCAGTGTTACTGCAAGGTTCAAGCTCGTTAAAAAATAAACCCGCATCGAGCAGTTTTAGCACATAGTTCAAGCTCGTTAAATAATAAACCCGCATCGAGCAGTTTTAGCACATAGTTCAAGCTCGTTAAATAATAAACATAAGACATGAGAAAATGTTCCCCCCCGCATTTAAGATCGTTAAAAAATGAACTATTCCCTGGTAAATAACCATCGTGAATGTATTACTTCAGCCGTTAAAGCCTTGGACGTGTTTGCACCGTCACCTCCACTTTTTCATTGGCCGATCATTCACCTCCATTTGTTTGTTTACCCATTTTGAGGAACAACTTCTAAGAGTGATTTCACTAGCTATCCTTGTGACACTGCCGTGATTGGAAAATTCCAAACCTTACCTGGAATCAACTGCTACACGTTTTATCACTCGTTCCTCAAAAGACGAGTCTCCTTTAAGCTCTTTTTAGCTGACTCGTAAAATATGAAAAGATTGCCGAGCCATTGGCCTCTCCAGCTCGTTAAAGGGACAGGAAGTGCTATCCCTCCTCTAGATTTTAATCTTTTTGGACCTGAGGGATTATTACACAAAAATATCGAGCGCTTGTTTTGTTCGGCTCGTTAAAAGTCTCGAAAATTCATCCCTTCTGTATTGTTTTATACTTTTTCGGACTTAAGGGATTAGATGAAGAAAAAGGAATTTTGGAGTTACCTTTACGTTCCTTTTCAGACTCTATAAAATTGAAAAGGACCAAGTTATCTTTGTCGTTAAACTCGTTAAAAAGATTAATAGTGACAAACTTGTCTATAGATGAGAATGAGTTTCACTATCGCTAGGCTCGTTAAAACATAGCGATGGGTTTGCCCGAAGGGAAAATTATAGAACAAGCATATGTTATCCTCCTCAAGCTTGACAAAAATAAAGAGGTACTGGTCAGCAATGACTGGGGACAAATTGGGAAGAAAACTCAAAGAAACTTTGTTGGTAGCAAGTCGCTCTTGAACATGACACTTCCACTCCGTGTCCGAGTCGGGTTGGGTTGTTTCATTGACCGGTCACATCACCATGGTCACGCCATATCATCCACATTTGGGGTTAATGCTACCAATCCATCACATCAGTGTCGCTGATATGTTCAAGAGAAGTCATTCAGTGAATTCACCTGTGTCTCACCCACTACCATACATTATACTCCATTCTCTCATGACCGCTGCCCTGAACCTTATATCACCAGATCATTTTCACCTCCATTAAAATCATTTGCTTCGTTCCGTGACATTGATGTGGGATTCATTAAGGCCCTCCTGTGACGGATCACTTCTTGTTGACATCAACTCATTATCCAAGAAGTTGATCTAGGAACACCCCATTCAGTACTTTGAAGCTTGCATGCCTCAATGGCAAGTTTCTCATTTCCGGCTACAGATTTACATCAATGGCATTCGACCGAAAGATTTTGCGTGGTGTTCGACGCCAAGTCCTTTATTCATACCACGTGAATTGTACTGCAGTACCTTGAGGGTCATTATCATTATCGTTGATTCCTCTCGCGCTTGTTAACAGTTTACATTTTTGACTGGTAATCAAGCAATGTCTTTCCATGTTCGACTTCAGAACATTTCTCACATGGATCGACTTGTACTTCGAGTGAAGATCGGATGAGATTGAAGACCCCGGATCTAGTTTCATCCATCCGGGCTACGATATATGTTCAGGGAAATAAAGACATTAAATGTACATCATTGCAGCACAGATAATCATATTATCAAAAGGATGATGGCTCTACCAGAATCATCAGTCTACACTCAGACGATTGTCTGTCCTATGTACATGAAAATGAATTTATAAAGCTGAGCATGGGAATGCCAGCCTCAGCTAGATCATGAAAATATTATGAAGATAATGTATTGTATTGTATCTTATTACAGGTCTCCTCCCAGCATTGAAAAAACTTCGGATCCTCATAATAAATAATTTCACCTGACACCAAAAGGTTAACGGCCTCATACTTTATGGGGCAACTGTTATAGACATTTTTGTGCCCTACAACCCCAAGCATGAAATGTCCATAAACCAAGGGCTCCTAAGTCCCTAAAAGTGTTGTTCTAACCCCTAAAGGAACAAGGTCAACAGATTACAGCTTCTCCCAGAAGTTCTCCATGAGAAACTACTCAGAATTGGTCAAAACAGGATCATTGCAGTTGCTCCACCGGCTAAGTGCGTTGCATCTCACCTAAATACACTGTGAGGGTGCGTTGCATTTCAAAAGTCCCTTTTGTGGGGTGCGATGGGCGAGAAATGACAAATGGCAGTGTCATTCCGCGAGGTGGAGAGGCAATGAAAGCTTCCAGAATCTTCTCCTGTGACACTTGCCTCACTGAATTCGACCAAGGATGAGTAAGAGGCCCTCAGCCTCCAAGTGGAAGCAAGAACTGTCAGAGAGAATACACTAATCAAATCACAAGCTGACTCATCCCCCTTACAGATATCTATATATGGATCCCTCATCCCAGAGATCCAGAGGCTGGAATTTTTCATATTGTAAGGAATTGTTGTTGGTTTCTAGAGACAAACATCAGACTGTTGGGTGATCTAAGCTTTGTTTGAGGTGAAGAGGGGCTTCTTTGCTGGGAGGTTGATGCTGGGTCGGAACAACTGGTTGCAACTCCTCCTGGATATTTTCTTGTTTATCAATAAAAACTATTTGAGTTTTCCTCCATGCTTTTGTATCATTGATGCTTGTTACATTTGTATGGTCAATTTACATCTGATCCTAGATTGTTTATGATTATAGATCCATGTCTTTGTATAGTTCTATGCTTCTGTGATCTTACAGGTACTTTGTGAAGCTGGGCATGCAAGGGAGTAGGTAGCTGGGGACTATCAAAGAAGAGAGGGATCGAATCGAAGGATTAGCGCAAGACAGAGGTTGGTCTTTCTGTTCCTCTCTATCTATAATTCATAAAGGAAAAACAAAAGTAGTTTTTCTCTATTTGTTTGTAAGGAAACTGTCACACCTTAGTGGGATAGAGCAGTTCTAAATAGAAACTTTTCCCTGTAACAGCCTCTCTTGGGATTCTCCAAGGAGCCACTAATTTATACACATTTGGAATCTTTACTTGGTTTGCAGAAAGATTAAGCAATGGTAGTGATCACTCTTTTCCCTCCCATGGAAGGTCTATACAGAGTCAACAATAAATTGATTTAAAAGTGAGGTATATGCCTGAAAAATAGGAGTCCGACTCTTCAACTCTAATTTAGTGGCAAGGAAATATTCAACTGTAAATGCTTGATCTTCTACAGTGTAAATTTCTAGATAAATGGTTAGCGTAAATCTGTCCATTGTCCACATATCCCAAAAAACCATGTATGTCTGGACTCTGGTTGTGCGTAAGAGAGAGGAGATCACATAAATAATCCATTATCAAAAGAAAAAGTTAAATCACAACATTCTATCGAGAATTTTTTTTAAATTTTATTACATACCTTGCAAGTTTTAAAGGACATAACTGAAGCTTCCCTCTCCTTCCACACTTCATTAAATATGCCCCTTTTCCAATGCAGATGTGGCCTATAGAATCACAATCAACAAATAGAATATGAAAAGTAAGTTTAATGAATTAAAGTAGCTTTTTTATACCTCAAGCAAATGGACTATGAGAAATTGGATTCACTCTCTACAAAAGATGAAATAGCAAGATCTAATTACATTTTTAACTAAAACGAAGGTAAATTGGATTCATGCTCTACATAGACGATATAATGAGATCTAATGACATTTTCAACTCAAACAAAGGTAATTTGAGTAAGCGCAAGCTACAAAATGATGGCATCTAACTTCTGAGTGGCAGCTATTGTATATATCGAGCTAGAGGCTATAACATAAAGATATTTGTTATATGTGAAGATAAAAAAATAAAAGGAATGTGAAATTTTGACCATCAACTATAAGTTCCTTTCAAGGACTCGATCAAACCATAAGATTGTTATCAAAATAATCAACTCACCCATTCTAGTATGCTTCTAGTAGTTTCATGATAAAACCAAACTCAATAAACTTCAAACAACATAAATTAACCAACAATATGTCTGAGGTTGGTTACCTAAGGATTATATCATACTAAATTACCTTTTGCATCTAACATTGAAAATGATTGTGAAAGAAATGAAGACAAACCAATGATTATGATGGATGCATATGATGAAATAAAATAAAAAAAGACCTTTCTTCTTGCTACTAATGAGGCTTCTAGGGGATTCTTGGATGAAGTTGATCCTGATCTGCTTTTTGAAATCAAAGAGACACTTTCTATCTTCTCTGATTTGACAAAAAACAACCCTAATGCTTATGAAAATGAATATGGAAAGCAATAAGCATCGATGAGCCTGGTCTTGAAGAAGGTGTCTCAAAGTCTAATATGGATAGTATTTTAAATTTCTATAGCTAGCAGAGAGCTTTCCCAGTTGGGTTCCCTAGAAAATTTTATTTTTTTTGCTATAGTGTGACTGTGTTTTATTTCTGTTCTATTCCATTACAAATTAGTAGAGATATTTTTTGTCTTCATGCAACAATTAGTTTCAGATTTAATCATTCAAGCAGTAGCAAAATTTCAAGGAAATTCTACACAAGGGACAATTAATCTATATTTTCACTTATATCTTTTGCAAGTAAAATTCACAACTAAATTTTGATCCAAATTGTTTAGGTTAATAGAAAGTGGTATCACATCATATCTCAACATTGCAAGGCATAAATCATACTATTCAATAAGGTTGAGACTTGAGATACAAAAATATTCCCAAGTTATGCAAGCAAGAAAACTGTTGATTTTTAGTTCTAAATCTTTCCAACCATAACAAAATTATGCCATTTCCAACACCCTCTAGTCAAAGTTATTCCTAGCCTCATTCAACTCAATTAAGAATATGTCAATCTCATTGAGATCTCTTCTTCATTTCATGCTTCTAGGTTATATATTTATGCAACCTAATATATCATTTATGTTAAGTGACTATTCATTAAAAATTATTTAGTCTGTCCAGCGCATCTACCTAATTTCGTGATAAGTTTCTAGGAAGACTCTATCAGACATTTGTAGCAGAAAATAGAAGACTGTTTTAGTACCTAGTGTTATAAAATTCTAATATGGAAAAAGTATTTTGGGTTGTTTCCCTAAAAATATTTACAACATTTTCAATCCCAAAGCCATTTCAGGGAGAATTTTAGTCAGGGATAAATTTAGTATTATATTTGGAAAATTTGAATGCAACTAAAATAAATTATTCCCATTTTCTCAAAAGATTCCAGCACCAAATATGTGTGAATTCACAGAACTTAAGATTTGGAAATAATTAAATTTCATTTTTCTTTTTTTAGGACCATATATGAGTGAATTAACAAAACCTGAGATTTGGATTCTGGAAACACTTAAATTTCACCTCATTTATTAGGATTGGAAGTTCCCTAAGATACAAACATGTAGCATTAAGGATCTAATTTTCTTGTTTAAGGACAATGTTCATTTTATAAATAGTGATACAAGAATCCTTGTATACATGCCTGACACAGTTCTTTGGTCACAACTAATGAAACTAAACTACATCCATCATTATATAACAAACAAGGTAGAATGTAAGAGAGCATCTACTTTTCAACATATACTCTGACAAAAATAAACATCTATATAGTGATATAAAGTTTTCACCACACCAAAGAAGGAATTAAAAACCAAAATAAAAATAGGAACACGCTTGGATTGTTATGGTTACTCTAACAAAATGTTAAATAGGATCAATATGTTAATATGGAAAATAGTGTAGTTGATTATGATTTATTGGTCCCTAGGGGTTAGCCCAACCAAATGTCACTAATGTTACTGGGTACTTGGCTAGTTCTGTGCTGGTAGGTGCCCTGTTTGAAATCCCTTGGGTGAGGTGCACTAGTCAATGCCAATGGGTTTACCAGGGATGCCATCCATGAATGTGGGGAAACATCCATTAGGATTCCCCAGAGAGTTTTTCTTAGAAAGAATAAAAATAGGATTTCCTAAAGAGAAATTTTGAGATGCATACAGTGTACACCCAATAAAATCAACTCTATAGAGACAAACCATAAAAGAAGTAAAAATACATATTCTTTTACCTATGTTCCCTCGTTTTCCCTCCTGTCCTATGAAAAGTGAAAATATGATACTCTTAAACTTAAAATAAAGAATGAAAAAAATAGTGAATTTTGAATGAGTCCTCCTTGTGTGGAAGAAGACTAAAAGTGGGGTGAAAATGCAGCGAGGTTAGAAATGAAACATACCTAGGCACCATTAATGGATTGAAGAGGTAAAACCTTAACTCACAACTCTCTTCAATCTTGTTTTCCCTCCGGCCCTGTGAAAAGTGAAAATATGCTACTCGTAAACTTAAAAGCAAGGATTAAAAAAATAGTGAATTTTGAACTAAAGATCTCAGGTGTGTGTACTCCTCCCCATGCGGAAGAAGACTAAAAGTGGGGTGTAAATGCAGCGAGGTTAGAAATGAAACATACCTGGGCGCCATTAATGGATTGAAGATCCAATGGTGGGGGATTTGAGGTGTGTGTACACCTCGGTGTGTACACCTCCCTTTGTGGAAGAAGACTAAAAGTGGGGTGGAAATGCAACGAGGTTAGAAATGAAACATACCTAGGCGCCATTAATGGATTGAAGATCCAATGGTGGGGCTCGATATCAATCTGCTACTGGTAAAACCTTAATTCACAACACTCTTCAATCTCATTTTCCCTCCTAGCCTGTGAAAAGTGAAAATATGCTACTCTTAAACTTAAAAAAAAAAAAAAAAGATAAAAAAAAATAGTGAATTTTGAACCAGTCCTCCTTGTGTGGAAGAAGGCTAAAAGTGCGGTGGAAATGCAGTGAGGTTAATGAAACATACCTGGGTGCCATTAATGAATTGAAGATCCAATTGTGGGGTTCGATATTAGTCTGCTACCTAGGTGCCATTAATGGATTGAAGATCCAATTGTGGGGTTCGATATTAGTCTGCTACTGGTAAACCTTAATTCACAACTCTATTCAATCTCATTTTCCCTCCCGCCCTATGAAAAGTGAAAATATGCTACTGTAAACTTAAAAGCAAGGATGAAAAAAATAGTGAATTTTGAACCAGAGATCTGAGGTGTGTGTACTCCTCCTTGTGTGGAAGAAGATTAAAAGTGTGGTGTAAATGCAGTGAGGTTAGAAATTAAACATACATGGGCGCCATTAATGGATTGAAGATCTCTTTAATCTCGTTTTCCCTTCCGCCCTATGAAAATTGAAAATATGCTACTAGTTTTCCCTCCCATCGCCTTATGAAAAGTGAAAATATCTACTATTTTTCCCTTCGCCCTATGAAAAGTGAAAATATACTACTTGTTTTAGAAAGTAAATGAAGATTTAAAATTTCACTCCCTAAAAAACAATGAATACAATATTTAAAGAGTATAGAGTAGGTGTGTAGTTGTAATGTAAGTATGTAAACAATTCTAAATATAGGCTTAGTTAAAGAATAATAGTAATAATAATAATAATAAAAGTCAAAAGTATGGGGATGAGTGAAAAATCTAAATGTTGGCTCGATTAATAATAAAAATAATAAAATTCAATTTGTTATATTTTGATTTTTTTATTAACTTGTGAATCGGTTTTGTTACAATACCATGAGCCAATACCATGGCTTATCAATACCTCAAGCCCAAAAACCATAACTTATTTCACAAGCAAAATATTTTATAACAATATGACAAGATTCTTAACCATGGATATTCACGCCCCACTTTATATTGGATATTATTAACTTGTAAAAAATTGTTTTTGTTATAATACCATGGGCCAATACTATGGCTTATCAATACCACATGCTCTAAAAACATAACTTATTTCACAATCAAAATATTTTATAACAATATGAAAATATTCTTAACCATGGATATTCATTCTCACTTTACCATGGATATTATTAACTTGGAAATAGACTTTGTTACAATACCATGGGCCAATACCATGGCTTATCAATATCACATGCCCAAAAAACATAACTTATTTCAAAATCAAAATATTTTATAAAAATATGACAGGATTCTTAATCATGGATATTCACCCCTGCTTTGTCATTGATATTATGAACTTGTAAATAGGCTTTGTTACAATAGCATGGGCTAATACCATGGCTTATCAATACCACATGCCAAAAAATCATATTTTATTTCACAATCTAAATATTTTATAACAATATGTCAAGATTCTTAACCATTGATATTCACCCCCACTTTAGCATGCATATTATTAACTTGTAAATAGACTTTGTTACAATACCATGGGCCAATATCATGCCTTATCAATACCACATGCCCAAAAACCATAACTTTTTTCATAATAAAATATTTTAATTTAATTTAATTTTATAACTTTTTTTATTTTAAGCTAATAGGAAAAGGGTTGTAATTAGTTTTGAGATATATATAAACCCTCTATCCTCACAACTACTAAAATTATTCCCATATATATTAAATTAAGGTATTAATAAAATTAAAAATGAGAATACTTTTGTATTTAAAGATGTGAAATTTATATAATACAAATATTAGTAAGAACCAGCATAGATCTATCTTAACTAAGGATCCAAGTGATGATAGCAAGCAAAGTGAAGGGAAGAGAGGGGGAGGGAGATAATGACAAAGATGGAGAGAGAGAGAGAGAGAGAGAGAGAGTGATGGGGGGAGACAAAGAGAAAAGGAGGTAGGAAAAGAGAGAGGGGAGAGAGATATGGAGTTGGAGGGGGAGAGAGAGGGAGGAAAGAACTAAGGCATAGGGAGATAGAGGTGGAGAGAGAGGGAGGAAAGAAATAAGGCATAGGGAGATAGAGGTGGAGAGAGACAGGGAGTGACAAGGGATAAATGGATAGAAAGAGAGTGAGATAAGAGAGGAGGGGAGAGAAAGAATAGGTGGGGATAAAGATAGGTAGAGAATGGAAAGAGAGAGAGGGAGGCACAAAGATGGAGGGGGGAGAGAGAGGACTAAGAGAGAGAAGATAGAGATGAAGTTAGAGGGGGAGAGAGAGGGAAGGAAGAAGAAAGACACAGAGGGAGAAAGGTAGAGAGAGATAGAGGGAGTGACAAGGGAGTGATAGAGAGAGGAGAGATACAGGGAAGAGAGAGAGGTGAAGAGGAAGAGGGAGGGAGAGAGAGATAGATATGGAAAGAGAGTGTGTATGTTTTGGGGGTGAGAGAGAGAGAGGGAAAAGAAAGAGACACATAGATATAAATATAGATAGTATATAGTATTATATAACTAGCCTAGATCCATCTTAACCTGGATCTATCAAGTGCCAAAAAATAGGTTTGCACATCGAGAGATTGGATCCCTCTAAGAAACTAACACTTTTTTTATGGTTGTGTTTGAAAACAAATTTTCCATATTTGGTGTATTTATCATAATAATAATAATCTAATTTTAATTTAATTTCAAGCTTTCCTTTTTTATGCAATGATTTTGTTGTTAGTTTTTAGAGATAGACATGTTATACTTTTGGAATTTTAAAAGGAAATATGGTTGTATTGAAAACATTTAAGTGTAAGAAAGAAACATGCCCTCTTAACTTGGTTGTATTGAAAACGTTTAAGTGTAAGAAAGAAACATGCCCTCTTAACTTGGTTGTATTAAAAACATAAGTGTTCTTGTATACTAGGTGGGTGCAAACAAGCGAGAGTATATGGTAAGTGGATTAAATAGTTAAAAACAAATGTTAGTTAAGGAGAAAGTTACAAAAATCTTAAAAATAGGCTAGGGTTAGGATATTAGTGTTTTGAGACATTTAAAGTTGAAGGTACATTTTATGGAGGTGTAGTCTAAGCCCTTGGGTGTAGGGCACATATTATGGGTATCTTGGACTTTTGGTGTGTGTTACTGGTGTCAACTAGTGGTGGAGTTTCCAACCAATGAGTAGGCAAAGTTTTTCATTTACAAGGTTGGCATCAATCAAGTATTCTCCCTCTCTACCCAACTCTAAGATGAGGAGTGTGGATAATGGACTTATTATTGTAACAAATTGAAAATATTTGATTATCTTTAAGTTCAAGGGCTTGAAGTGGATACCTCAACCTACAAATATTTAAAGGAACTATGTGTTTTTCAATTAAACCCTTGTGGTCAAGGAGCTGCAAAAGAGGAAGGCCTTATGTCTATTTTTTAGGGGTTGTAATGACCCTCGTCTTGTGGTAAATATGTAGATATGATGCTAATGGTCCTGATCTTAGTACATTCACGTATATAATGTAAATATTTTCCTATCACCTTGCATTGTGTAAATATGATAAATATTTTGTGGTTACCCTGATGTACATGTTGAAGTTCCACTTGCATAATTCTGGGAAACACTTCTCAGTTATCCTTGTGTACATGGGGAAGATCATAATTACTCTATGCGAAAAAAATACCTAGTAATATTTTCACACTGAACACTATACAATAAACTTAACCCTAATATATTAGTGAAGAACAAGTAACTAGCTAGACACAGGAAGGGTTTATGGATTAACTATTAGTGAAACTCATTGCAGTTAGGTGCCAATGTGTGGTGAGTGTTAGTGAGTGCTAGGGAAACACACAGGAGAACTAGGTCAAAATGCATGGAAATGAATGAATAAGAGTGTGTGGCAGGGAGTGTCAATGAGTTCCAGGTGTGCTAATAGGGGAGTGACATGGTATGCTAAGTAGCACTAAGTCATTCTAGTGTGCCAGAGTGACATGCAACCAATATGTGCTAGGTGCCAAGGTGTGCCAAATAGTGCTAGGAAGTGTTAGGGAGCATTAGGGAAACACAAGGGAGCACTAGGTGAAAATAATGCATGCAAATGAATGATTAAGAGTTTGTGACAGGAAGTGTCAGTGATTTTAGGGTGTGCTAAGGATGGAGTGACACAGTATGCTAGGCAGTGCTAAGGCATTCTAGAGGTGAGGGAAACATGACAAGATGTGCTAGGTGCTAAGGTGTGCCAAAGCATGCCAGGGAGAGTTATGGTGTGTCAGGGAAAAATAAGGGAGCACTAGTTTCAAATACATGGAAATGAATGAATAAGAATGCGTGACAAGGATTCTCAGCAAATTCTAGGTGTGCTAAGGAGGGAATGACAAGGTATGCTAGGTAGTTCCAAGGAATGCTAGAGTGCCAGGGCAACATGCCAATATGTTTCAAGTCCTAGGGTGTGCCAATGTGTGTCAGGGAGTGCCATGAGAACAAAAGGGAGAACTAGTTCAAATCTCATGGAAATGAATGGATAAGAGTGTGTGATAGGGAGTGTCAGCAAGTTCCAATTGTGTTAAGGAGGGAGTGATAACGGTATATGCTAGGCAGTGCCAAGGCATGATAGAGTGTCAGGGCATGTTAGGCAGTGGTAGGGTTTGTTAGGGAGTGGAAAATCATGCCAAGGAATGTAGGGGATGATAATGTGTGCCATGTAGTGCTAATGGATTGTTATACATGCTAGATGTTATGGCATGTGAAGATGTAAACTATGTTGCTTAGTTGTTTTATGGGCACTGTTGGATGTGAGCCTTGACTTGATAACTTGTTAAGTGGGATGAGTTAATATTGGACATGAGAAGCTTGAGATGATTTATAGTCCATTAGGGGAACAAGAAATAGTCTAGTTGTTAATGTAACTTGGTAAAGTTGTTGTAGTCAAGGCAGGACTTGGTTGGGTTCCTAAGTCTAAAAGAAAATAAGGGTAGTTATGAGGGAATGATAATTAAGGAGTGCCATGGCATGCCAAGGAATGAAAAGGCATGCTGGCATATGCCAGATAGTGTCAATGCATGTCAAGGAGTGCTTGGGAGTGTCAGGGAATCATAAGGGAGAACTAGGTCAAAGTGCATGGAAATGAATGAATAAGAGATTATGCCAGGGAGTGTCAGTGAATTCTAGGTGTCCCATGGACGAAGTGTGTTACGAGAATTTCATATTATGAATTGTAGGAGGAAAGCCTATGATTGTGATAAGAGGATGGAAAAAGAAATTTGAGACAAAGGGATACTTTGGTCTAGTCACAACACTATTTTTTCAATGACTTGGTTGGGTTCCCAAGTCACAAAAAAGTAAGGCTATCTATGAGGGCATGAAAACTAGGGAGTGCCAAGGTGTGCAAGGAATTTCAAGAAGTGGTAACACATGTTATAAAGTTCCAAGGAATGTTAGGCATGTCAATACATGCCAAGTGCTAAGGCATGCCAATGTGTGGTAGGTTCTAGGATGTGGCGCCAACACATGCTAGGGATTGCCAAGGAAACACAAGGGAGGACTTGTTTCAATTACATGTAAATGAATGAATGTGTGTGTGTGATAGGGAGTGTTAATAAGTTATAGGTGTGCTAAGGAGGTAATGACAATGTATGATAAGGAGTGCCAATAGACGATAGAGTGCTATAAAATCCTACTAAGATGTGACAAGTGACATGGTGTTCCAATTTGTGCCAAGGAGTGTTAGGGCGTGTTAGGGCAACATAAAGGAGCACTAGGTCATAATGCATGGAAATGAAGGAATAAGAGTGTGTGGCATGGATTTTTAGTGAGTTCCAATTGTGTTAGAGTTCTAGGGCAACATGCGGCCAAGATGCGCCAATGCGTGTAAGGAAGTGTTAGCTGGGAGTGCCAGGGAAACACAAGGGAGAACTATGTCAAAATGAATGGAAATGAACAAATAAGAGTTTGTGATTATAAGTTTCAGTGAGTTCTAGGTGTGCTAAGGAAAAATTGACAAGGTATGCTAGGCAGTGTTAAGGCATGCTAGAGGCTAGGGCGACATGCCAAGATGTCATAGGTGCTAGGGTGTAACAACATGTGTGAAGGAGTGATAAGGAGTGCTAGGTAAACACAAGGAAGAACTAGGTAAAAATGCATGGAAATAAATGAATAAGATTTTGTGACCAAGAGTGTCAGTGATGTCTAGGTGTGCTAAGGAGAGAGTGACAAGGTATACTATGTAGTGCCAAGGAATGCTAGAGTGTTAAGGTGGTAGGCCAAGATGTGTCAGGTGCTAGGGTGAGCTAGGGAGTGTTAGGGGGTGTCAAGGAAACATAAGGAAGAACTAGTTCAAAATGCATGGAAATTAACAAATAAGAGTGTGTGAGAGGGAGTTTCAATGAGTTCTAGGTGTGTTAAGGAGGGAGTGACAAGGTTATATGCTAGGTAATGCCAAGGTATGCTAAACTACCAAGGCATGTCAGGAAGTGCCACAGTGTGCTAGGGAGTGTCAAAGCATGCCAAGGAATGTAGGGGATGTTAACGCATGCCACATAGTGCCAAGGCATTCTAAGACATGTCAGGTGTTATGGCATGTCAAGATGTAAATTGTGTTGCTTAATTGTTTTAGACCAAGGTTGGATGTGATGAGCCTTGTCTTGGTAACTTGTTAAGTGGGATGAGTGATATTGTACATGAGTACCCTAAGATGAGTTACAAGTATTTCTTTGGTGAACAAGGCATATGTTGAATTTCCATGACACATGAGAATCCAGGTTTGGCCTTAGAATTTTTTATGCAAACACACTCAAGTGCCACAACACATCTACTATGTAGAACAAAATTTTCCATGAAATAAAAAGTAATGGATTAAATGCACATAGTTTAGGGTCTGCACATCTTCATATGTTAATGCTTATTATTGTGATATACAATAGCCATTTATATGTCTGGTGTCTAGAGATTTCTATCCAACAACAACATCTTTGTGGTAAAAGGTGTACTGTCAGAGGTTGCTCCATCAAAAATAGCAACCAAAAGGGACCTTACTGTTCACACAGATGAATAATTAAGAATATTGTTATCTGTGATTGTTGATGTGGAGGTATGGGACAAAATTATATAGGAAACGAACCTTTTTGTTTAACCAATCAAGATCTAAAAAGGAAAATGTGTGATTATATATACATGTGTGATAGTATTTGGAGAAATGCCAACCTAACCCACAAATTTGTTGACATTTTGCTGGAGCTGACCTATAATTGTTCCTAAATTTAATAAACATGTAAAATAGCACTGACTTTTCAATACAAAATATAAATTGATAGGAACATGGCCAAATTGTGAAAGTGTAAAAATTGGTATGGTTTAAAGGGACCGATCCCTTTGAAAAGTCTTAAATGTGGTAATGAAGGTTGAGCCTCATTCTAGAACCCCTTTGGGCATCCATCTTAGGAATTGGTGTAGGATGCAACACTTCACAGTAATTTTTGTAGCAGTGATGTCAACACCTATATAGTGACATGGTGTTGGAGTTGGCTTGTCAAAGCTCATTGATCTACTTTGGAACTTCTCTAGGGTGATGCCTTAGATGATTTGGAGTATGAGGGCATGATTTGATATTTAGTTTGCATTGAAGAAGCTTTGGAGGCTAGATACTGCAGAAAAACCCCTTGTTCTGAACAGGGAAGCACATGCCACTAAAGAAAGTAACAACAAGTACACAGATTTGAAACTCAAATCACATCACTATTTATTACTCTTTGAAACAAGAAATAACTAAAAATTTCAAACACTACTATTCACTTTTCCTTTAGTCTGGAAGGTACAATGAATCTAGAAACATGTACAACAATGTCTCAACTTTCTTAATTCCTAATCCTAATGCACCATCCTTGCATGGATAGACAAGACAATTAAAGTCTGCTGCTAGTGAATATGATATGAGATATGAAAACATGCTTCCTTAGCTAAGGCTGAGAATTAATAACTAGGGAAGTGCTCCTTTTAATTGTGCATGCAAAAACTAAATAAAGCAAAGAGTTTCACTACTCCAGGTGCCAGAAACGAATCCACTGCCTAAGGTAAGTGCTTTGCCCAGAACAAGATATTAAGGACTCAGAAACTTTGTTTCTTCCTTCAAGAGAGGTGTATGCCAAACAGAACTAAGCTATCATGCACTATCCTCCAAATTCATTCACCTTTAACAGAAATCTTATGCCCAGAAAAATACAAGAGACCAATATCCAATAGAATTCGCTAACCAACCAGAGACCCTTGTGCTCAAACAACAATATAATAAGGGAATGTCAACTAGGGTGGAATATTTCACCATTGAAATTGAAAAGAGATAGAAGGGGTCAAAAACTATCAGACCTAATGCTCAAGAACAAATGAATTAATCCAATTCAAACCTTCTTTATTTATAGATTTTCTAGAGGAATTTCATATTCTTAAGTGATTGAGTAAACCTTACTCCAAACCCCAAATTTGGGTTTTTTAAGCCCAATTTCCGAAAATTTTCCCAACAATGGGTATTTTGGGGTATTTTCCCCTTTATGGAGGACTATAGTCTACGGGGATGGATAGGATATTACGTCCCATTCATCCTCAATTTGTAGAGGATGTTACATGGCACCTAATAAAAGAAATAGTGCTTTAGTTTAGGAGGTAATAACTAAATGCTTATTTCTTTCCACATAGGACATACATCTTGCAAAAATAATCATGGGGTACAAATACTACAAAAGGCCTAAATCTTACTAGCATTGTCATAGTCCAAGAATAAAAACCCTTTCAGGTGAAACAAGGTCAGTACCACATACTACAAGCACAAATGACAAATTCAAAAACAATATACTTATTCAATGAAAGAATGACGAATCATATTAGCGCACTTTAAATTTAGTAGCTCTTGAGTTGCAATTTCAATCAAAATTTCTCAAGTTGGATCATAATTAAGTACTCAATGTTGTTTTTGGTCCAATTTGGGGAAAAGGAGGAGCTCTTGGTGACAATGGGATGATCAGCTTTTTAGAAGGGAGCTCTGCTATACTTTTCAATATACAAGCCATTCATTCTAGTGGAGGAGATATAGAGAAGCCTTTAATAAGGACCTTTCCAAGATCAATTTGGAGGAAAATCCATTTTCAAAGCTTAAACATAGTTCTAGATTCAAACAAGAGTAGTCATTTTTCAAAACAATTATTAATTCCCAAGAAATTGGAGCCAAGTTGACATGTTGACCATTTATTCTTCTACTGGACAAGGAAGCGTTTATGAAAATTCCTTGGCACTTTGATCTAGTATTTGATGTAAAACTCTTGATTAGAAATGTAATAAGAGATGCAATTTATATTAAGGAAAAGGGAAAAGTAGAGGGTTAGTTAATAATTATCTCTAAAAAAATCTCAATAGAATCCTAACATATTTGAAATGGAAAAGGATAACTCCATGGTTATTTTTTGCTTTAGAAACTTTGCTAATTTCCATGATTGAAGCATGTATTCATGCCTTGAAAGAAGCTCACAAATTCTTTTGATATTGGTTGAAGCAAAGAATGTGCAAAGTTACACTCACATAGAGGTATGGAAAAAAAGTATGGGGAGCTTGTTGTCCCAGACTCCAAACAAAGAATGGACAAAAGGTGTAAAAACCAAGTCAAAAGGTATGTGTAGCTTTTTTCATGTAGAGGTAGATGTTAACTCCACACTCTACAGCGAAGGCTTTGCGGCGCAGGTGACACAAAGGTTTGCATGCAAAAATTTGGCTAAAAGGAGTGGAGCTTGATGCTACATGTCCACTATTACCCCACTTTCTGTATGAGTTATAGGAGATAAAAAATAATGAGATACGAGAGATACAAAGTAGATACCATTGTTATTCAAATTTAATAAAGAATATTACTATGTCTTCCTTGACATAAAAGAAACATCTTCCATAAAATATTTTCTTCATGAACCTGATTTAAAATGAATCTCTTCTATTGACGCACCCATCCGCAAATAGAAATGATGCCAATGGGCCAATTTCAGTTTAGAAAATTCACAATTATTTTCAATTGTAAGGTCTCCTATTTCCAGTTCAAATTTAGTTACAAGCAGTGAAACAGGACTCGCCGATCAATCGTGATTAATCACGAGTCAAAATTTGCTCGATCTCCAAACAATTCGATCTAAATATTTTGCGAGTCAAACTCACGCTGACCAAGTTTAACTCATGGTCAATGAAAGTTTGACTTGAGACTTTTCGATTAAAGCAGATTCCTGTGATTGATTCCAATTTATTCGATTTTCAGCCTTGACTCGATGAGCACAAGTTTTTCAAGTTTAGGTATGCCGCATTGCTAAAAACTAAACGTCAATCGTTCCAAAATTTATTTCTCATTTCTCAGGCCCAAAACTCATACGTCGAGACCTTCAGTAATCAATCACTACTCACTATTACACAATCCAGACTCAATATCGGGGAACCACCAAGGTGAACCTAAGTCCAGACTCCATATCGGGCAGTCGCCAATGTGTGCTCTATCCATACTCCATATCGACCCTCCAAAAATCTCGCGTCACCTTCAGCGTGTGTTACCTTTAGGCTTAGCCATTCACTATTCAACAATAGATGTACATTGGCACTTGGCTTAAATAATAGGTATATTACTATATTCAAGTTTCAATGTCATTTTCAATGGAAAGTTTGAAGTTTCACTGTTCAGCAATCGAATGTTCGGCGTATTCCTTTGGTTATGACTTTTCAACCCTATAAATGGGGCTTAAATAGATTTAAAAAATGCACTAATAAATGGTTTCATACCAACCATCGACCAAGTCATCAAGCATTCCTTCCTTGGTCAATGTCTTTCCAACTTCAAAGGCTTTAACCATGCATTCAAAACTTTGGGTATTTTTGTTCTTCCAAAATCTGTTATTGATGTATTTGGTTCACTTGTCTTATGCTAAACGAACTTGCAAATTAAATATTACAATGCAATATATGTTGATAATATTTCCTTTAGGTAGCATTTCCTCATATATACCTAATTGTGTTTCAAGGTCATAATGATATATTAGGTCGGAATGTGCTTTTGTTGCTGGACAAACTCCTCTTTGATTCTTAACAAAACCTCATATCCTTTAAAACCAACCCTCTTTTTTGTGAAGTTATGTATGGCATTTTTGATTTTATTTTTTTTATTGTATTTTACAGGAGCCAAATTAAATAAAAGGCACAACTCCAAATCTAAACAGAAGCTGCAATTTAAACATAAGTCCAAAACAACAACAATTTTGAGGGAGAAGGACTTTGCTTGGGCTTATTGTGGCAAGATTCTTGGAGACCCTAAGCTCCTTTGTAAATTTTTCAAAGCAAAATGTACTGGAGGCATTTATAGATTCAAGTACCACCTTGCATGAATACCCAACCATGATATAGGTCTCTTCAAAAACGTTGACGAAAACGTCAAACACCAAGCAAACTTGGCCATTGATATGTTGAGTCAGCATAATGCAAAGAAAGAAAAGCAAAAAAAAGAAATAGGAACTCCTGGAGCTGAAAATTTTTCTTCCACTACCCCATTTTCATCTCCCTCTATTGAATCCTCAATGCAGTTCCCAAGTTTCCCACACATGCCTCCAAGTCCAAGTCAAACTCAAGGCCAAATGAATCCTCCTGCATTCAACATTGGAGGTGGAAACATAAACACATTTTTTTCTCCCCGAACAAAACCCGGTTCCAAACCTACCTTGGATACCACTGGTTGGAAAAAAAATATCCATAGTCAGGCAAGGAAGGCCATTGCTAACTTTTGGTACTATTCTGAAATACCTTTCCACTGTGCCATAAGTCCTTATTGGCAAGCTATGATTGATGCAGTTGTTGTTGCAGGTCCAGGGTTCAAATCTCCTTCATTAGAGAGAATTAGGACAAATTTTCTATTAGAAAGTGTTGAAGATTCCATGCTTGTGCTATATGAGTTTCGTTCATCATGGGTAGAAACAGGGTGCACGATCATGAGTGATGGATGGATAGATCAAAGGAATAGAACTTTAATAAATCTCCTTGTATCTTGTCCAGTAGGTATAATGTTTCTCAAATCAGTGGAAGCCTCAGACAAGGTTAAGACTGCACAACTTATTTGTGAAATGATGGAGGAATTTGTTCAAGAAGTGGGAGAATAACATGTACAAATTGTCACCAACAATGCAGCTAATTATATGGCTACTGGTAGAATTTTTGAGATTTGGCACCCCACTATTTTTTGGACCTATTATGTTTCCCACTGTATAGATTTAATGCTTGACGACACTGGTAAGCTTCATTGGATACATGAGGTTGTGGAGAAGGAAAAATCCATAACCAAATACCTATACAACCAAATTATTGTCCTAAACACCATAATAAAATACATTGAAGGTAAAGAAATTGTTCGACCTGTAGTGACTATATTTGCAACAAATTTCATATCTTTGTAATTTGTGGTTGAGCAAAAGATAAATCTAAAGAGGATGTCCTTGGGACCTGAGTGGATGGCATCTAAACATTCCAAGATCCTTGAAGGCATTGAAGTTGTTGCACTTGTGTTTAATGATGGTTTTTGGAAATATGTCGAAGAGATTATTGCTCTGATGGAGTCCCATGTTAGAGTTATCAGGTACTTCAAGTCTTTTAACTTTTTCATGTTTTAAATTTCATTTCAAGCTTCTTTTTATTTTCCATGTTTCATATTAATTTAAATTTGAAAGCTTGAACTTTCAAGATGGTTGATGGTAACAAACGCGCTATGGGTTAAATTTATGAGGCGATGGATCTTGCAAAGAGGCCATCAAAAGAAGATATGGGGATGAGGAGGCAAATTATATGCATCTTTGGGACATTATTGATGCACATTGGGATAGGAAATTGCATTCCCCCTTACATGCTGTTAGGTATTTCTTAAACCCATAGTATTTTTATGATAAGAGAAAATTTAATGAGGATGTGGAGGTTCACAGAGGACTTATGACATGCATGGAAAGGTGCTTCCTTGATCCAGAATTTCAAAGTCATGTCTTTTCCCAACTATAGGATTATAGAGCACCACCTAAATTATTTTCCTATACCAGTGTTATACGAGAAAGGTCTAAGGTGTTGCCAGGTACCCTTTGAGGCTTGAAGGCTTTATTAGTTCATTAAATTTGTTTAAACTTTATTTTGTATGTTAAATGTTTTATTAAATTTTGTTGTCTTTTTAAGTTTTTACTATTTAGTATTTAGTACGTCTACTCACGAACCCTTGCCACTTGCTAGGTCTTTGGTGGCAAAACTTTTGTAGTGATACGCCAAATTTGAAGAGATTTTCCATTCGAATCTTAAACCAAGCATGCAGTGCTTCAGGTTGTGAGTGCAACTGGAGTATGTTTGAGAAAATAAATTCTAAGAAGCGCAATCAATTGACACAATAGTGCTTAAATGACCTTGTATTTTTCCATTACAATCTACAACTTCACAACAAGAAAATACTAGGTGAGAGCTTGAATTTGAAGGTTTCATAATTTGATTTGGAATTTAAAGTTTAAACTTTAAAGTTCAAAGTCAAACTTAAATTCACATTTCAATGTCTCATTATAATCATAGGTTTGGATCATTCACCAATAGACCTTGAAGAGATAGATTTGCAAACTACAAATGCAGCAGATTGGGTCCAATTAGAGGAGGCTCCTCTTTTAAGCCTACATGACTTGAAGAACTTTGAGAGTCAAGCAAGCGGAGGAGTGGGAGGAATCACTTCTAGTTCTCTCTCTTAAGAGTTTTAGACTCTTAGTTACTGATTTTTTTTTAATTAGTATGCAGTTGTTTGTAAACGTTTAGAAGCAGTTGCTTCTAGTTTTATGTAATCACTAGTTAGGAGTCATGACTTAGTACTTTGGTTCATGTTTGGACTCATAACATATATGAGATGCTTATTCCTTCATGATATTTTGGACATCTATTGATATTATGAATTGTTTGAACATAACTTTACTGAATATCAATGGAAAATGCTTTTTTTTTTAATTCAATATATGTGTATATTTTTAGCTATTGAATTCACTTATTTTTTCCCGATTTTTATTTTTATTTTATTCTTTATTTTTTATTCTTTATTTTTATTCATTTTTATTTATTTTTATTTATTTATTTTATTTTATTTTATTTTTATTTTTTATTTTTTTTAATTTTTTTTTTCCGATTTTTCCACAATCTAATTAAAACTCTTAGCTCTTTTGCCTCACCGATTTATTATCTATTCTAAGTTTGTTAACATTGGCTACAAGTTTCATTCTTCACTTATGAGTGCTAAGGGGTGCTAGAGAGTGCCAATGCATGCTGAGGAGTGTTAGGGAGTAGTAGGACAACACGAGGGAGCACTAGGTCAAAATGCATGGAAGTGAATGAATATCAGGGTGTGTTGGGGAGTGTCAACCAGTGTTAGTTGTCATGCCAAGGAGGGAGTGACAAGGTATGCTAAGAATGGGTAAGGCATGCCAAGGAATATCAGGGAATGTCAAGAAGTGCTAGAGCATGCTAGGTAGTTCCGGGGTGTGCTAACATGTACCAAATAGTGCCAAGGCATTCCAGGTGCTAAGACATGCTAGGATGTGCAGGATGCCAGAGTATGCCAATATGCGTTAAGGAGTTTCAAGGCAACAAAAGGAATAACCAAGCTAAAATTAAAGGAAATGAACACATAAGAGGGTTAATAAGTCGGGACTTTATCTTTTTCAAAAGGGGCATGCTAGGCACACTAATAATATGTTCCAATACATGCCAAGTGCCAATGTGTGCCAAGTGCTAATTTTTGTCAATGCAATACTATACCAAGGAGTTCCAGGGCATGATAGGGACTACAGGGAATGCCAACATATGATAGGGGAGTGTTATGCTATGTTATGGCATGCCAACATGTGCTTTGGCATCCTACTCATGGCAAGATGTTCTAGGTACAAAGATGTTCCAGGTACAAAGATGTTCCAAGACATGTGAGGTGCCAAGGAATGTTAGTGTATTGTTCCAAAGCATGTTAAGGTGTGCCATGAGTGTTGAGGAGTGCTAGGTCTCTCTCATTAATAGAATTGACAGAGCTTGATTATGTATTAAATAATATAGTTCCTACACACACTAGTGGAACTTTATTTAAAGGAAATTTGCTAGATAATAAACCTAATAGAGATGAATCATGTGTTGACTCATAGGAAGACTATATTCTTATGAATTGAGGGAAATGATACACACTAATTACTTCTTAACAAATTGACTGGCTATTATAACCACTATGACCTTGGACACATAATGAAAAAGACTCCACAACAATGGTCTTAAATCATTATATTTTGACAAAAAATATAGTAACAGGTACATAGCGTCATCAAAAACTCATTGGAATGATCAATGATGACGAAATTTTTTTGAACATCACCAAAAGTAACCAAAAAGAGCATTGGTGAGGGTCAATAAAAGATTTTCACTCGAAGTGTCACCAAAGAGAGAATTAGTGATAGACCTTTAACAACACTCACCAAAAGTGTCACCAAAGAGAGAATTAACGATGGGAAATTAATGATTGTCACCAAAAGTGTCATTGAAAATGGCTTTGGTGACAAACCTTAAAGGAACATCACTATATACACATACAACAACGATTTTTTAAAGATCATCACCATATGCGACATTGGTGATGGACCTTAAATGTCCATCACAGGCATGAAGCGTCATCAAAAACTCATTGGAATGATAAATGATGACGAACATTTATTGACCGTCACCAAAAGTAACCAAAAAGATCATTGGTGACGGTCAATAAAATATTGTCACTAGAAGTGTCACCAAATAGAGAATTAGTGATGGGCCTTTAACGACCCTCACTAAAAGTGCCACCAAAGAGAGAATTAGTGACGGGCCTTTAACGGCCCTCACCAAAAGTGTCATTGAAAATGGCTTTGGTGAGAAACCATAAAGGACCATCACTATACACACTTACAACAACGCTTTTTAAAGAACGTCACCATATGCGACATTGGTGACAGACCTTAAAGGTCCATCACAAGCATGACCCTCACCAATGACCTTTTTTCTTGTAGTGACGGCTCCAACATTTCATGAATCATAATGTGTTTTGTCTTTCATGGTTCTTTGACAAACTTCATAGATTATCACAATCAATTCCAACATGTCATCAAATAGTCCATCAAACATTTTAGGGAGCCAAGCTGCTTCAGAGTTAATTGTACAAACCATCATATCTTCTTTTTCCTCTGCAGTGCAACAATATCTTGCTTCATGCTCTTCCAAGAAACCATACTAGTTTTTTATCATCAATGCTGCCATTGCAATCGATGTATCCTCAAATTCCAAGTTGTAGTGTAAGATTCTTCATGTTAAATTCTACTTCCATCTCCCTTTGAAGTCAATATTTTTACCTTGACTCATGGTTCCTTCTTTCCCAAAGTATGAGGTCTTATTTAATCATGAAGCTTCTTCAAAATCATGGATAACTCTTTTGACTGAGACAATAATCCTAATATAATCCTTTCCTTTTAACCAAGAGAATAGTCTTGCTTACAAGTTGTCATTAAATGCATTATATACTTTTGAGTTCTCAAACACATACTTCAAATTGCAATCACATTGTTACATAATTCAAGAAAGTATTTGTGCTTTTTTATGTTCTTCAAATTATTTCATCTACTATTAATTCTTAGGCAGTTCTTATTATTGTCTTACAAACTTTATTAGGCGTCTATGAAAGAACAAACAGAATTAAGCAAAGTACAAAGACAATAACAACAATAGTAATCAAGGAAGGAGATTTAGAGTGCTTATCTTTTGAGAAAAGAATCAATTCCCTCTTAATCTTGTACCTCTTGTAACCATCTTTGTTCTCACATCTGCATTATGTCATTTCTATCATTCTCAATAATTAGGGCTTCTTATTTTAGCAAAATGATTAATCCTATTGTTTTGTTCCCAGGTTTTTCTTAATTTGGACTTCTGCAAGGGTTTACAAACCATAGATGCTTCAATATCCAGAGTATTCAATATCTGTCAACTTTCAAATTTAAATTTCTACATGTATACTAATGTGTTAGTTACAAACCCTTAGAAATTCCATTTATAAGCATTCTACATTAGATATGGAGCTCATCGATATTTTAATTGACTTATTATAATGGTGGCATAAATCTTTGACCTACATATGCAAGGAAAGAATAGAGCATTAATCATATTGATTATTTATTTTTCCTTCAGATAATAGACACATGAATTGTAGTACTTTATCAATGAAATATGATAGATTCATACGATTATAAATTGTTGAGATCATGCTCTAGATGCAAGAGAACTTGAAATGGACTTAAAGTCTCAATCTATGCCTAGTTCAAGAGATTATACATACATCTTCAACCTTACATGATCAACCTTACTTTTTATCCATTTATACCTTTGAGTATGGTACCATATTATAACTTCCTCGGGCTACTTCAATGAGATATGCTTACAACAAATTCAGACTTCTCATTCAATTTTATCTATAACAGTTTTGAATTTAAGTCTTCGTATGGTCTCCAAGAGGCTCGAACATGAGCCTTCAAGTTATCCATAAAGAGTAGCTTCAGTCCTTCAACCATACTTCTCTTCAGAGATACAAATTTCAAACTTTAGATTTATTTAGGAAGGTGGAGATTTGTGCTCGAACAATACTAAGATGCAACAATGCTACTTCAAATATCATCTATAAGCCTTCAATTTAACACATGTACTTGGCTTTACACACAAGGGTCATAATCATGAAAATTTAGCTTTGATTCAAGTGGAGGCACAGTCATGTCACTGATAGATGGTGTAATTCAGAGCTTCTTTCAAATTGAACATTGTAGATGTAATCGACTTAACTTGACCACAAAAAACTTATATCACATCTTAGATGTATAACAGGGATGTCATCATACTTGAAAACTCATATCATTATACATCAACACAAAAATCAGATCACTGAATTTGTATATAAATGGTGCCATAAGACTTGCATAAGAGGTGCCACAAGGTTCACATATGGTGCCATAGAGATAATTTTTTATACTCTACAAATCACAAATCATAGGAGAAACTTGGATGTCATACATATTTTTCTTTAATTACAGTGATAATTCACATAGTACGATAGCCATATATGCCTCCAGGTTTCCATGTAGACAAGATTAGTAGAGAGCCTTAGGTTTTTATAGCTTTTGTAGAGAATTAGATACCTGATCTGGATTTATGAAGGAACAAATTGAAATACAGATATAAACAAAAACATAGATAAACAATGAAAGGAGAACTTCAATTCATTAATAACAAAATACTAAAAATTGTTGTACATGCAAAATGGAAATAAACTAGCTCAGGAGATGGTAACTTATCTTTGAGAAGAGATGTGGTGGCTACATGCCTTCTCAATTGTGTTACAATGAGGCTCAAAGGCCCATTTATTATTGAGAAATAATGGAAAACCATAAACATCCAAAAACCTAACCCTAGGAATTGAAGTGCCAAAATTTTGTGGGCCCCGTTGGGGTAAATTGGTACATCAACTTCTGAGGGTCGTAACATTGGCATCTGATATTTGTTTGATGTGTATGATACCTCATTATAAATCTTTATCCGGGAACTAAAAATTTTGACTAAAAATACTTGCCATTGGCTAATTATTTTCTTGTTTTCCAAAAAACTATCGTTTAAGGCCTCAAAACAACTTTGGAAGTTGAGGACCCAAAAAACTGCCAAAAATAGTAAATTGTGCTACAATTAGGGAAACTGAAAGAAACATTGATGGGGTCCATGTGGAATAGGTGGGTGGCGACCAATATCCACCTCAATCAATACTCCCCCCTTAGGAATAAATGGTCCCCATTGCGTTGAGTGCCTCCATGAGATGGGGAAACTTTTGTTGAACTTGGTCCCTAGTGAGCCACTTTCCTTGATGCAGGAGTTGGCCAACTTTAATAAAATGATAGAGTTAAATCTTCTATTGGCAAGTGTTCTTGATCTACGTTTCCATGATTCGATTAGTTGTGGCTTGTTCCATCCAATCTTCATTTAGATCTATTGGTGTTAGCTCTTTTGTATGTCTGATGTGTTAAGTAATGGTGGAAAGTATGGCCGAAGGTGGTCCACATTGAACACTGGGTGCAAGCCAAGGAATGGGGGAATGTTGAGCTCAAATGAATTGTCTCCCACATCCTTAGTAATGGTGTAAGGCCCATATCAGAGTGGTTTGAGCTTCCGATGGGCTCCAATAAGGTGCTTTTCCTACAAATGCAACCAAAATTTGTCGCCCACTTGAAAATTGTGTGGCACATGGTGTGGATCATGCCATTTCTTGTACTTGGAATTTGACTTATCCAATTTGTCATGAACTTGTTGGTAGATGTGATGGACGCTTTCAATAAACTGGGTTACTTTATTAGCCTCCAACTTTACATGTGGGGATTCTATCTCTGTAGTCGTATGAGGCATGGAAACATCAATCAGACACAATGGTTGAAAACCCAGACCCACTTGAAAAGGACTATGGCCAGTCGAGTTATGGAGAGATTTGTTATAACTATGTTGCACATAAGGAGGAACCTCATCCTAGGTTCACGGATGCTTGGAGTTGTACACACGTAGTATATACACTATCATCCTATTGATGACCTCTATCTTGCCATCAATCTGGGGATGGAATGCAGTTGACTTGGTGATCTTATTGTCCAATAACTTCTAGATGCTCAACTAGAATGTGCTCAGGAACATTCTGTCCTGATTTGATATAGTGGTTTGCAGGATTCCAAAATGTACCCATACTTGTTCAAATAAGAGTTTGGCAGTGTCCTCTATTGTGATACTCTTCTTGCAAGTTGTCAATATATCCATCTTAGAAAATATATCCACTACCACAAATACATAGTCATTACCATGCTTGGTAGAAGGAAGGCCCAACATGTACTCCATCGAGATGGATTCTCAGGGTTGGATGGAAGTAGGTAGAGGATTGTACATGCCTTTCATCTTGATGGTTGGCTTGGTGATGTCATAAGAAGTTCAAGACCTGAAATATTTTCCAACTTCCTGTCGGAGTTTTGCTGAATAAAAATACTTTTGTAGTATGACCATAGTTTTATCCACACTGAAGTGTCCTATGACCCAATTGTAGTGTGCGTCCCAAATCATCTTTGCACGCTTGCTTGAAGGAACACAAAGGTGTCCCAAGTAGCATAATAATGCATCCTAGAGCTAGAAATTTAGAACTTGCTTGCCATCCACTAGCATCTGGTACATGGTGGTGAACTCTGGATCATTTTTGTACAATTGTGGCCATTCACAGGTCTCATGGCTATAAGATTTGAGGATAGTAGTCAGTGATATGAGAGAATGGCAAGACCTAAAAAGCTACAAAGCTATGTTAGAGTGGTCAAGGCTAGCCAATGCTAATGACTTGGATCTTAGCCAGATCCACATGCACACCTTTCTTATCAATGATGTAGTTGGAATATTGAACACATATTTCATTAAATTTGGAATTAAATAGTGGATCTAGAATTTCAAAATAACTAAAGGACTCAATTTTAGTGATGTCCTTGTAATAAAAAGTTTCCAATTTTAATGAAATATGTGTTATTGGACTTGGCTCATGCCAAATGTGCATTTCTCCAAGTTGGCACATAGTTTGTGCTACCGCAGGGTTTGAAGGATCTATTGAATCTGTTTTAGGTGCTCTTGCCAACTTTTTTTGAAGATGAGGATGTCTTCCAGATATACAACCACAAATGAGTTGGTTAAGGGATACAAGATGTCATCCATCAGCCTCATAAAATTTGTAGGGGAATTTGTCAACCTGAAAGGCATGTACAACCACTCAAAAAGGCCCTCCTTGGATTTGAATGTGGTCTTCCATACATATATGGGTTCTATTGGCACCTGGTGATAGCTAGACTTCAAATTGATCTTGCTGAAATACTTGGCCCACTTGAGTTGGTCAAGAAGGTCATAAATCCATGGGATTGGATACATGTTCCTGACAGTGATTTTGTTTAGTTCCCAATAATCAATGTAGAGTCTCTAGGTCCCATCTTTATTTTGTTCAAGTACAATTGGGCTCCCACAAGGTGAGGAACTTGGTCGATTGTGCCCTTTCTATAGAAATTCCTAGATCTTCTGCTTGATTTCTTCATTTTCCAAAATGGAGTGGTGGTATATCATCCCATTGGGTAGAGAAGATTTGGGGGTCTTATTGATCGAATGCTTGACCTGACAATGCAAAGGTACCCCTATGGGTGAGGAGAATATGTCCCTGTATTCATTCATGAACTTACCAACCTACTTTTTGCGCATGGGGGAACACTTCCTGGGGGCCATGGATGTGGCCACTATCTTCCCCTTGCTTTGGGAGTGAATAAAAAAGAAAACAAATTTCTCAATCTAGGAGATTATCTTATTGCATTACTTAGTAGAGATCAAATAAATGGAGGTAGTTGGGGATACCTCTGATATCCTGTATAACTTATTTCCCAAAGTAATAATAACAGTGTGAGGCCTGAACTCATAAACAACATGACACATCCACAAGTATGGTTGGCATAATAACACATCACAAAATTCAATAGGAGAAACATCACATAATACCTCATATGTGAAGGCTTGATGTTGTAGGGAAGGTGGCATTGCTAGCTGATGTGGAGATCTCGTCCTTGGTAAAGCCACTCAATGGTGTACGACTGTGGATGTGGTGTGGTCGGTAGGCCCAACTGCTTCATGACATCCACTAAAATGAGGTTCTTTTGGCTCCCGTTATCAATAATGAACTATAGTGGAGAACCCTTCACCCACATCTATGAGTGGAAGGGACGCTCCCCCTCCTTTGGATCTTTAGGCTCAATCTTATGGACCTTGGTGATTGAAAAAATGGCACTGGGTTCGATGTCAATAACATAATTTCCCTTGTTAGGTTCTAGCTCAGAATCAAAACATGCATTAGAATCTGAAGCTTTTAGCTCATACACCAATGATTTCTTGGCATGACACTCATTTTTGTTGTGAGTGGGGCTCTTGTGGAAATCACACCACTTTCTTATGTCCTTCTTTGTCTTCATGGTGTCATTATTTTCTTGCGACTTCAATGGGTTATCTTAGGTTTCTCCACCTTGTCTTTATCCTTTTTTCTATGGTTTGGGGGATCTCTTTCCCTGCTTCTGATTCACAAATCCAAAGTTGCGTTGCTTTTGTTTAAATTTTTGTTCAATATTTGTAGCATATTGGTATGTTGCACCAAGTGAGGATATGTCTAGGAAATCCATTTTTCCTCAATGTATTTTTGTAGACAGACGCGATACTTGAGCACCATATATCACTCAAAGTCTTTGATACCCAACTTTGTGCGTAGAGTATGAAAAATATTTATGAACTCATGCACATCTTGGTCCCTTTACTGTCATAGTGTGGTCCACTATATGTACTTTTCCTCATATCTTCCCATAGGATAATACTATTCCTTGGAAGCATCTTGAAAAGAGTTCTAAGAGGGGTTAGCTACAAATATAAAGGGTTCTCTAGCCCTTTTCTCACAGTAAGTTTCCCACCAATACTTAACATGGGGGGCAGCCTTAAGCAGTGAAAAAGTAATCTTCTACTTATCTAAGAAACTATGGATTGAAAATTAACCTTCCAATAGATTCAACCATTTATCTACAACCTCTACATCTATTTGACCTTCGAATATAAAGATATAAAAGCTAACTTGTACCTTGAAGTGGGTGGTGCCTCTGAAGTGACTACTAGATGAAGATGCATCATCAGTCGACATCCACCAAAGGATCTAGGAAAAGTTTTCCATCATCTCATTCCTTTGCCACTCAAGGGCTTCTTCAAGAACTAGTTTTATAGGATCTACTGCTCCCTCGTCTTTCTTTTCTTCCACCATGGGAGGTCGTCAATGTCGATAGGGAAAAACTTGCAAAGGCTCAACCAGTTCAAGTCCCAACTCCTTATACCCTCACATCGTTGGGGACATGCATAGAAAAATAGAGAAAGAGCAGACCGCTCTGGTACCACTGACCCATATTTATGAAGGAACAAAATGAAATACAGATATAAATAGAAACATAGAGAAACAACAAAAATAGAACTTCAATTCATTAATAACAAACTACTGAAATTTGTTTACATGTAAAATGGAAATAAACTAGCTCAGGCAATGGTACATTATCTATGAGAAGATATGTAGCAGCAATATGCCTTCTAAATTGTGTTATAATGAGGCTCAAAGTCCCATTTATTATTGATAAATATTGGAAAAACTTAAACATCCAAAAACTAACCCTAGGAGATGAAGCGCCAAAAGTCTGTGAGCCCCATTGGGGTAAATTGGTACATCAACTTCCCGGTGTCATAACTTTGGAATACCATCTTCGTTTGACATGTACGATACCTCGTAAGAAATATTTATCTGAGGACTACAAATTTTGACTACAAATCCCTATCATAAGCTATAAATTTTCTTGTTTTCGAAAAAAAATGTTGTTTAGGGTCTCAAAACGGCTCAAGAACTTTAGGACCTGAAAAACTGCAAAAAATAGTAAACTTAAGGAAACTTAAAGAAACAATGGTGGGGGTCCAAGTAGAATAGGCAAGTTTTCCACCAATATCCACTTGAATCAATACCTCACAAGCCTTTCTACATCGACATATTTCCACAAAATAAAGGAGTCTTAGGTCCATAATTTCCATAAGATGTGAATGCCACAAGTATGTAGTTTTTCATAGAGGATAAGTGCCACAGAGAAATTCATATTCAAATTGATGATTGTGTCTTCATTTTTAGACTTCCAAATCTTGAGCACAAAATAAATCTAATGACCTGATATTATTCTATAATGGTTCTTGTAGCAACTACAATTTTGTCACAATATTCTCTTTGCATAACTTCTAATTAATCCCTTAAGCTAGTTTTGATGAAAGTGCTACGTCCATAACTTCAACATGAAACTCAAATAAGTATTTTCCATAAAACTATTTATAAATTTGATCAATAAATCCAACTCATTCTAGATCAAATCTTTTATTAGAGATACAAAAATTTTCTTCTATCCAACTTGAACTACATTTCTCTTTGAATGTGACTAGCTCTAATTCCATTTTGAAATTCTAATGTAAGAGAGAATTTATCAACATGATAATTACTTGTGACTATTATCTTGCTTTTTTTGGTATTTACCTCATTTATTTATGTCATCAAGCAATTATACATTCAAAGATATAAATAAAGTGCACAAGAAACAGGAGATGTCATAGATTAGGCTAGAGGCCATGGCAAAACCCATAAGGTGAAAACCCATCAATCCTTTCCTTATAGATTCTTCGCCAACAAGAGAAATCCAAGTCAAACTAACCAATGATCTAAGTGCCAAGTCAACCCTCCAAATTATGCCATGTTTTTTCCATGAGATAGTGAACCAATCTGCCCTTTGCCTTCCCTTAGATTCATTCTCTAACTCGCATTAACATAGGTGAATGTTCCTTCTCTAAATCACATTAACATAGGAGAATGTTCCTCTCTAAACATCACATCATCATAGGATAATGTACTTCTTAAAATCGCATCATCATAAGAGAAATTACTTTGAAAAACTCACAACATCACAACGAATTATACTTACGAAATTTGCATCATCACAGAGACAAGCAACCTTTCGATACTTTGTAATTTCAAACATTAGGAGCCTCAAACCCTTCATTTATGTATGCCTAGACCCTTCATATTTATACCTCAAGATCTTCGTATATGTGCCTCAAATATTCATATATTTTCCCTAGATATTCATATATCCGTCTCAGATTAGTCATATGAATTGTATGCTCGATGGAGACGAATTGTCTCTATTTATAGTTTTTCATTCATGCGAAGAGATGCGTCTCTTGGGTAAGCTAACTTTTCATTTGGAGGGTTTACTTGGTCAACTTGGAGGGACAAATGACGCTGTCAAAAATTCAAACTTTCTTCTTTTAAAAGGGTCACAAAGAATATGCCCTTTTATAATTTCTTTTGACAAAAGCAAAGCATGAAGAACATGCTAGAAAATAATAATATTTGCTTTTTTTCTTTTTACATAAAATTTATATTGATATAAGTACGATGACAATTATGAAGACTGAACCTAGTTACAATTTCAACATGCAATACGCATCGAGTTAGCTTTCTCCCAAAATTGGAACACCACCTATCGTTAACACAATACAAAGGACAATGGAGAATAACCCAAAAGTGGTTACCAAACTTCTGCAACCTGCTACCAAAGAGATGCCTCTTTTACATTTTTACCACATAAATGGCAAACAAGGGTTGTGGCCATGAGTTGTTAAATATCCCCCACGACCATGTCTTTTCCAATTACCTAATAAACCTTGGGTTTAATCCCCTTTCAGTGTTTATATTTTGTATAAGGATGAGTGGAAGGGGTTGGCGAGGGCGAATGAGGAGGAATAATGTTGAGACCACTACCATTATGCTCCAAATTTATTCCAAATGGGTAGAATCTAAAATGAAAACACTTGGGAGGTCACCACACCTAAAGGAAGTAAAAAACCCTGACGAATACTCACCATTTCTCTCCACAGACTAGTTGGATCTTCTCACTTGGCCATATTCCATATAACTTCAAAAGGTAGACTCGAGATGAGGGCTATGTCTAAAATAGACTAGCTCGTCATCCATAGGGATCCCAGTGGTGGAAACAAGGGGAGGAGAGGAGGGAACAACATATGCAGGGAGGGAAGGAAGAAAAATGGGAGAGGCTCAACGCTACAAAAAGGCATGTGGTTGCAAAACTCTTTCGACTAGGGTTACTATAAGCATCATCAATATTTAAATAATTTATTTAAGTTCTTTATTAAAATATTTTTAAAAGAATATAAGAATTATACATTTTTAACATTCAAAAGAGAAAATATAAGATTTTTATTTTTATTTTTAATTGTTTTTTTTCTCTCTCTCTCAATTTGTTATAAAATGATGTTACTTCACATGAATATTGAAATATTTGATTTATATCTAAGAATGAGAGTGAAATATTATTACCTCTCTTTCATTCTAGTTGTAGTATCAACTGACCAAATTAGCATAATGAGTTACTTAAAACTAACCAAACATGTATATTTATTATTATTATTAGAGAATATTTTATTTGTATTTTAATAAGGACATGTGTCAACTTGAAGTCGAGGGGAGACAAAATCACACATGGCCCTCATAGAAGGCTATATAGAAGCAATTAGAAATTCATTTTATAAGTAAAACTTGTAAATAAGGTTCACTCCAAATCGCTAATTGACAAGTAAGCCAATTAAAAACTAAGGAATATACAATTTCATTGTAAATAAAAAATACTTTTACTCTAATTTTTATATGTTTTGTTTAGATTTTTTGTCAATTTTATTTAAAATTCCTTAAGGATTTGTCAAATCACAAACTTTTGTCGTCAAATCACAAACTTTAGTCGTGAACTTAAACAATTTGGGTTCTCCACAAAAACAAAATCCATATATTCATTTAAAAACACATTTTAAACCATAAAAATTATATTAATCTATGCCTAAAAGAACCAAAACTTAAAATAATTAAACTATAAAAATATACCTTTATATAAATTCACTTTATAAATATATATTTTTGGAAAAAAAAACATGTATAAAACATATATACCATTAATATAAATTTGACTCTAAAGAATTTGTTTAATAAGAAATATTAAAGTGTAAAGATGTCACAATACTTTTTTATAGTTAAGTTAAAAAAATTCAATAAATACTTACTATTAAAAATGAAGCATTAAGCTGATTATCTTAGCAAAATATCAGTCATAGATGTATTGATTTGTGTTGGCGGTAGGATTTTCGATTTGATGGAAGTCGGTGAATCCAGTCCCGGTCGTCCGTTAGTTTGGCTCCAAGGTGCCGTCAACAAATGCCCTTGTACAATCTAATGTCCGGTAGCTTATTTCTGTGAATGACCGCCTGGAAAACTTTTGAGAAATACAATAGAACTTGTCAAATTCAAAGAGATTATCTTACACAATAAATTTTACGGAAGGTCGGATATTGAAATTTGAAATTGAAGAAATGAAATAAATTTTACGGCATGGTCCCTCTCAAAAAGCGTGGAAAATAAGTAGTATGATATAAAATTTAGTTTTTCAATATAGAATTTCATGTTTATTTAAATTCCAATTTTTTTTTTCAAAATCTAATACGCATTGCGGGGGGTTTGAATGTATAGCTTTTTCGATTAAATTTGGTACCATGTAGAAGTTGAATATCTAGACTTGTAAAATAAATGAGTGAGATGATTTTTGGATTTTCTTAAGATTTTACTTCAAATTCAAATTGAATCTGATTAGAAATTAAGAAAATGATATAATATCAGTATATATCACCTGTCTAGACTATCATATGTCACCATGTCAAAGAAGTTAGGAGGTTGGGGCATTTTGGATTTGAGGTCTTTTGGAAAAGCACTAATTTGCAAGTCACTTTGGAGAGGTATATTTGGGGAGGGCTCGTGGAGCAATACCATAAAAACAATATATGGCCAACAAAGATATAACTTATTGGTATAGGTTGCGAAAGATTGGATCTGCTTACGGATCAACAATATGGATGAATTTTCGAAAAGGTAGAAGCTTATTTCCTAAAAAATTTGGTATGGAGTCTCCAGTCTGATAAAAAGATCCTTATCAGAATTGATCCATTCTTGAATGGGGGGATGAAATCATTGTGCCAGACAGGCTACTAAATTTCTTTCACAGGAAGGGTTTCTTTACTTGGAACAAGCTTATTGCAGCATGGCAAGGCCCTTTCCCTCTTTGGAAGGATGCAAAAAATTTGGGAATGAATGCTGATTTGGCTCGGCAGTGGGAGAAGATCAGATGTTGTTTGAGGAACTGTGGTTTCTACCGTTCTTTGGAAGATGACGTCTTCATTTGGAAAACCACAAAAGGAATGGTGCTTGTTTGCGTAAAGGACATTTACTTAAACTTGATAAGTTTGAAGGCTGCACTTTCTAACCCAATATTTCCAGCATCTTTTTGGAAATCTGGATGTCCTTCCAAAACCATATTTTTTTCATGGTTAGTCTTCCACAACAAAAACCTGTCATGGGATAATTTACAGAAGAGGTGTTCGTCTGCGCCTAGGTATTGTTTAGCATGTAAATCAACTGAGGAAAACAACTATCATATGTTCTTCCAATGTTATAAATCTCAGCAACTTTGGCGTGCCCTGGCTGATGATTTTGGTTTTCCTCATGTTGTTCATGCCTCCATAAAAGAGGATTTTATTGGTGGAGCAATCAGAAAGAATCATGGCGGCCTATCATTATTATTGTCCTCTGGTCTATATGGAGATGGAGAAATCATATTATTTTCAAGGACAGAAAGGAGCCTTTCAACATTGTTTTTGATTGTTTTGTATCCCTCTATAACTCTTTACTTGCAAAATCTTCCAAGAGCAAAATGCCCAAACAATTAGGACAAACAAAAGATCATAATGTGTTTCCAAGAGCGTATTTCGACAGTGCAGCTCAAAATGGTATTTGCGGCTGTGGGGTTCATATCATTATGGACGACAACCTTCAATATCTTATTTCCTGGAATGGGGGAAAGGGCACCAATTGCAAGGCTGAGGCGATGGCTCTGGCTGGACTTCTTCCATCTGCTTTTTCCTAAATATTCAATCCCTTCTAATTTCTGGAGACTCAAAAATCATAGTTGATTATGTATTAAGAAAGAACCATATCAACAAACCACATCTTGTCGGATGGATGCACAGAATCATGTATTTTTGGAGGAGAATGGAGGGATATTCCATTCAGCATATATACAGATCTCAAAACCAGCAAGCTGACATTTTATCCAAGAAAGGTCTCCTATCTGAATCAGGTATCTGGAATATGGAGGTAAAATCAGATGCAGAAATTTCCTCCATCCAGGAATTCTCTCTCCTTGGCTCTTAACTCCAATTTTCCTTTGCTGAACCCCAGGTATGTCTTTGCTATTTTTATCTTTCCAGTTCTTCTGAAAATTTTGTGTTTATGTTTTCCGCCACTGATATCTGCTGGTTGCCTAAAAGACTCTCCTAGATAAAGTTGTTTTGACATAGAATACTATATTCCTTTTTTTGAAGTTTTACCTTTCATTATGCAAGTTACTGGCGGACTATATTGACAAGCCAAGTGTCCTTTTCTGGAATACTATGTCCTTCCATCATATGTTGAAAATAATGTACAGATTGGTCAGCTTCCTCAAGCACTAATGATGTACATTTTGTCCATTATATATCTTATATAATAGAATTAAGCTTTTTTCGCTCTGAGAAAAAGGGGGTTTCAGGTCAGCAAGTACTTATTTTGAATGGGCATTCAATATGATGGATTGATCTTTAATGTAGGAAATAAAATTGAGTTCGCATTTCATGTTGAACATACTAGATCTTGATCTTAAATAGTGTGGCATGCAAAATATAGCAAATATATTATATGAAGATGGTATATTAAAGATAATGCATTTGATTTTAAAATAGTCAATTTATTTTCTTCATTTATACAGGGAGTAGGGAGCAGAATATGGAGGTTGAATTTCTTTGTTTTGTTGGTTGCCTTACTAAGAAATTAGAAACAATAACATGGAAGATGGAGAACCTATTCTGGAAACTCAAGTTCAATGGTTCCAAATCGGAGGGAGTGGGGCTAGATAGAATTGACTAACCCCAAGGGTAAATCCAATTAATCTCAAGGAAAGATCAAGCAAGCCATCTTAGTTGAATATCCTAACCAACCTTCCTGAGGCTTGTTCCTAGGGGTGATTAAGAGGCAAGGGATTGAGTTTTTCCTAATCCATAAAAGAATGTTGGCTATTATCAGTGTACACATCAGTACATGGTGTTGCAATTATGTAACTATTAACCTAATTGTACATGTGGACTAGTGTGATGCATAATGGAAAACATCATAACTTCCATTTCACCCTTGGAGATGAAAGATATGGATTTATTTGACCATTTTTAATGAGTATAACCACATGGAACTTAAAAGATTGATGAAACATGAGATATGTCATTCCACATAAGCTCAATACTAAGTGTTGTGAGCTCAAATATTGTAATTAGATTACACAGATTTATTCACCATCTAATTAGGCAAAACCATACAATGTGTTAAATATTAAGAATGTTATTTACCCCACTACTGTAATGTTTATAAGAATTAAAGGATAGTGAGATCCTGCCCAGTATTCACACATCAAGATCATGTACAATGTCACAAAATTTAATTGATCACTATTGTCATATCGAAACAACATTGATCATTGCGCTTTCAGAGTCATGAACCGTGCAATTGAAATACAAGACTCTGGTTGCTCTCTTTTCAAGTTTATCTCAACATATAGTTTTGAGTAGGACTCCATATAGTTTATCTTAGATTTAATCTATGCTAATCAAGCCAACAAGAAATCAAGCGTGTAGCCAGTCATATCAAGGGTGATTAATTTTGTATTTTGTAGGCTTAATATTCTTTGCATTAATTTTAAATAAGTGCATATTTAATGTATGTTAATCAAGACAACAAGAAATTAAGCCTGTAGCTAGTGGTATCAAGGTCTATCATAAAATATTTAGCATTCATGGGAAGTCCTAAAAGATTGATGAATCTATAAGATGGTAAATTGGTGGTATTCTTGTTGGTTGATAACAGTAAATCAACTTCAAAGTAACTCCTTGTTGAATAATTAAAACATATTTGTATTGTTGTTAAGGTTAATCCTCTCTGCAGACAGAGGCGGTCCCTCTAGCCCAATGAGTGGGTCTAGAAACTGAAGTAACAAGAAACTAGACATCTTCCTAGGTTACAATTGAAAAGAAGAACAAAGGAGATGGCCTACCTCGTTCTGATGTTATTACAATTTCCTTTGTTGAGGACCCTGAACCGCTTGTATCATGGGATTGTTCCTGCTTCTCTTAGTGTTTATCCACCTGCACAAGTGATCAAGACACAACAAGGCATGCCAAACCAAATAGAAAATCCAATAGCAACCTACTTAACTGATCAAGGAATGTCAAGCTACATGATACATGAACATATACATTTTGGGAAGTTGAACAAACAGTTGTGTATTATTAGAAAATAAATGGAAGCTTACAACCAAAGCCTTGATGTTGATAGGCTCTCCTTGAGTGGTAATCCAAGTCCAAGCCAAGAACTCTCCAAGCACTCCTTCTCCAAGTCAAATGGATAGCCTCTAGGCACAATCTTAGCATAAGGGTGCAAATAGACATAGACCAACCCAGCCTCTAACCATTTGGGAATGGGAGAAGATGAATATATAGGCTAGGAAAGGGAGTTAGGATCTCTCCAAAGATAGGAGTAGGTCCTCATTTCAAGGAGGTAGGTCATAGGGATAAGACCAAGAGGCCAAATTGGGAGAATTTGGCCTCATCTATGCCAAACAACCTCCAACTCATCGCTCTGGAAGCTTCTAGATCAAAAAGCTTCTCATCCTCTTTGGGAAAATTGCCTTTTTGGAAATCATTGCAGGTATACAAGGGGACAGAGCGATGCCATTGCGGGTCAAGCATGATGCAACAAGCGACCATCATGGTTTTTAACCTCATAAGAGCTATGAGTCTCAAAATTAGGGTTTTAGAGCTATTTCTTTGGGGGAAAGCTCAAGGCATTTTCCAATCAATGTTTTAGGGGGGATATGAGTTGCATATCTGAATGAGTACACTGCATGATGGTCATGTTTCAGGAATTTCGGGGTATGTCACAAGGAAGTGCAGGAAGTGTGACAAAATAATGTAACAGATACCCCCTAAAGCATGAAGGCCCAACAAGGAGTGATGGTTGAGATGCTTTACAAGCTTTTGCAAGGATGAGGACACAGACTGTGAGGAGACCTGCATATAAAGGACACATATACATATACATATCTGAGATCAAGACATGAATCTACAACATGGGCGCAACCATCCGGATGATGAAGACTATATGAGAAGATCCATGGTATGGGCGCAACCATCCAAATAATCAGGATCATCATAAATATAAAGTCCCACGGTATGGTCATAACCATATGTATAGTAGAAACATGTGTACAATCATGAACAACATATAAATCCATGCAACATGAGTCATATTAGACAAGACTCAGGTTCTTACGCTCCATCACGACCCGATTAAAGTACGAATTCTAACATGTGACATTCCAGAAAACCACGTGATTACCATCCATTGATGTGGAGCATTAAAAATCACGGGAGGAACCCCCCATAATGAAAATGGTTCTCAAGGTACGACAATACAATCTGTGAATGTGGTAATGAAGCTGAAGTCGAACACTCATGGAATCACCCGATCGAAGGTCAATAGTGAAAACCTGTTGTCAGCTGTGAATAACTTGCCATTAGGCATGCAAGATCTAAGATAATAAAAGGGAGTTTCTAAGTCATCTTCCAGGATAATGAGCTGAATTCGACAAGAAGCGACCTGTCAAAGGAGGGAAATGATGAGTCCCCCAACACTGACACAAAACAAGGAATAAAGTAGAACAAGTTTCGAGACTGTAACAATGACTCAAATGGTGTATAGGTAGTAAATTGCAGATAACACTTCTCTTGAACATATTGGCGACACGAATCCAGAGTGTGGCAACATTAGACTCAACGTAGGATCAAGGGTCATAATGACGAGGTGGAATAGTCAAATGAGAGGAAAAATGAAAGACTCGGAAGTACAAGTGACTAAGTGAGGATATCCCACACCTGACATGAGAAACAGATGAGTGTCATGTTCAAGAGCGACATGTTGCCTATACAAAGGATGTTTCATGTGCATTTTTCCCCTACTATTTCTAGTGAGTACCTCTTTATTTTTACATAAGCTTGAAGAGGATACCATATGCTTGTCATATAAGTTCACTCTTCAGATGAATCCATCCTAGTAAGTTTTACAAGCCCTAGGAAGGAGAAGCTCAGTCTCGTCATGTTGACAAGTCTTTCATCGATTAATTTTTACGAGTCCGACAGAAGAGTAACCAAGTGTCTTTTTCATATTTAGAGAGTTTGAAAAAGAGACGAAAAAGAAAACTCCATCAGGTCCCTTTTCGTAATTTGTCTCTCAAACCCAAAAAGGTAGAAAACAATATTCGAGAGAACCTCCTAACCATGTTCGACTAAGGTGTTCCTTTTTCGTACAATAGTCTATCTCAGCCCGGAAAAGGGTTAAAATTATACTAAGTAGAGGTCAATTCATTTATTTTAACGAGATTGAAATGACAAGTACTCAACAATCTTAGCATATTTTTGGAGTCTGAAAAGAGCTGAAAGAGGACTCCATCTCGAGGAATGAGTGGTATGAAAGGATAGCAACTGGTTTCGGTCATGATGGAACTGCTCAAAACATGTAATGGTCAAGAGGCTGGCTAATAAGACCACTCATCACAGATGTTTCTTAGGCACGAGTAAAACAACCAAGTGAAAGCATATGATCAGACAAAGAGATGGTGACGATGGAATGAAAGAACCAAGTCTCATCTGGAAAAAAGGCTGATAAAAATGGCAATCACAACATATAAAGTGGGAATGATTTCATTTTTACACAAGCTTGATACATGGGAAACTATGCTTGAGTATACTTGAAGATGGTTTCATTTTTTACAAGCTTGAAACATGAGGAAAACCTATGCTTGGATTTGGTTTCATTTTTGCACAAGCTTGAAACAAAGATAAACTATGCTTGAGATAAGTTTTGCATGCCCCCAGCATAATGACTCAATTTGAGGTACATGCCCCCCAAGCTTCATTTCATCCACCTAAGTAGACTACTGGTTACTGACAGGTAGATGGAATGAAGGTTCACTTACGAGATCAAGTGAAAGACTCGACTGGGATTTTACAAGATCTAATCAAAGACTCGAATTGGAAGGGGATTTGTTTCATTTTTTAATGAGATTGACACAGGAAAAGAACCATGCTCATGACACCCTATTTCATTTTTTAACGAGGTTGACATAGTAAAATAACTATCCTCATGGGAACTATTTCATTTTTTAATGAGGTTGACATAGTAAAAGAACTATCCTCATGGGACCTATTTTATTTTTTAACGAGGTTGACATAGTGAAAGAACTATCCTCATATCCTTTGTTTCATTTTTTAAGGAGCTTGACACAAGAAAAGGAACTCTACTCCACCCTTGTTTCATTTTTTAAGGAGCTTGACACAAGACAAGGAAGTCTACTCTAACCCTCATTTCATTTTTTAAGGAGCTTGACACAAGACAAGGAACTTTTCTCCAAATTCCTTGTTTCATTTTTTAACGAGCTTGACACAAGACAAGGAAATTTGTTCCAAAGACCTGATCACAGACAAAAAAGAAGCCATGGCTTCCAAGAGGTTCTCATCATATGGGAGAGAAAAAATCAGGAAGGGATACAAGTCTAGGGATCCAAATGAAAAATCGAGCTCCAATGCCCCCCAATACATGGTGTAGTACATCACCTACTGGATCATCAGTAGATGTGAGCATAAAACAGGAGGCCACGTAATTAACCTATGGTGGAGGTGATATCGCTTGCACATAAGAACCATTTAGGGATGATGGTTGATGGGGAGTTGACTCAAGACCAATGAATGTAAGTTGATGAATGATTACAATGTTTCCTTCAAGTGGGAAACACATCACTCGAAAGAGGGAAGAGACAAGAGCTCCGATGACATAAACATAGTCATGACCAAGGAGTAGATTAAAATCTATAGGGCCTTGGTCAACCATCACGTTTATATAGACTGTCTTTCCTCCCAAAGTAATAGGTAAATTAGGAAGGATCCCTAATGGTTGACTGGTTCCTCTGTTAAAAGCTAATGAATTCTGGGTGACAGGGACAAGCTGAAGAGAACCCAAAGCTTGCCAAGCAGTTGAGGACAGGGTGCTAACAGATGCACCCTCGTCTATGAATGTGCTAGGTATGACCATATGGTAAGCTTGTACTGTAATATGGAAAGGCACATAAGATGGAAGACGTTATCCTTCTAGTCGACTCCAATCAAAAGAAGTGACCAAACTACTTGGAGGGGGCGTCGTAGGAATGGGAGAGCTACCCCCTTTCTCTATGGGATCACGAGAAATGCTCTCATGCACCTCAGGAATAGGAGGATTTCCCTTCGGTTCATTCGAAACTAAAGAAACTAGAAGAACCTGAGCAGTATGAGGTTCACTCTCTACTGGAAATGTACGGTTAACTGAAGGTGCAACCAAGTCTACCATTTTCTCAACCAATAGTTGGTCTAGAACAGACTCATGAGACTCACTTTTAGAGAGAGCGGGGTTGACCAAATATGACTTTTGATAAATCACTTGATCAACTAGTGATGGATCAGTGGAAAGCTTTCGATACCCAGTCAGAAGATGAGGTTGAGAAGAAGTAAGGTTTTCCAACTCTTTGGAAGCTTCATCCATAAAAGGACAAAGGTGAATGAGATGATTACCTTCACACAACTTACAAGGAAATTTGACTACTCCCTTTTTCCCATGAGCATTACTGTTACTAGTTGAGGTTTTTTTATCAGTATGATCGCCAGAGGTTGATGACAAAGGTCAATGTGAACCTATGGACCACACTTCTAAGACCTTAGGAATACTAGGATAATTTCGAAGAAGGTGGTCACCCTTACATAGCATGCAAGGGAATTTTACTTTCTGGGGTTGGTTGGAAGATTTTTCTTCATTAGTTACATCGGTAATAATAGTTGTTTGGTTTCCCCCTTGCTTATTTTGCTTCTTCTTCTTAGCTTCTTGGTTACTAGAATCTAGACTTTCACCAAGTGAAGAGGAAGAATGAGGTGAAGAAATAGGTGAAGAAGCCAAGGGGTCAACTTTAGGTTGATGTTTTTCAGGCGGAGAAGAACTCGGTTGAAAATAAGTTTGGACACTCAGAACCACTGAGGTCGAAAACAACCAAACTGGCAAACCAATGGTCAATCTAGGAAGGGGCAACGTCGCCATATAGGGAGCACCAGTATTTCCAAAAGAAGGAAAATGACTAGGATCCCCATAAGAGGGGTTTCCTTGACTGGTAGACTTAGTAAATGTTGCCATTGGTATCAACCTAAGATATACTACGGAGTATTTCCACAGGAAGGATGTTGTTCCACTGCCAATTAATTTTACAATTTGAAACAAAAAATTTGCCTTTTCATGTTTTAAGAGTCGAGAAAAGGATGAAAAGGTGAATTTAGTCACTTTCATTGGTTTAACGAGCCGGAAAGGACAAGTGCTTAATGATATTTTCAAATTTAAGGAGTCAGAAAAGATCAAAATGACTACTCAGGTGACTCTAGGCAAAAAAGGAGTACCAAGTAACCGTGAACTGCAATATACACCCGAGAAAATAAATTTACCAAGGACTTGACGTATGTGCAGGCAATCTCCCCAAATGTTGTGTTCGACATATCACATTTACAGGGTGGCAGACTTGACTTCCTATGGATAAAGGATTGCAACCTATGAAGGTCTCCCTTTATATACTCGACGGTACAGGGAGCACAAGTTTGTGCTAATGTTGTCTAATGCAAGAGTATTGCAAACGACAAATGCTGAGTTTTATAGATGTCAGAACACGTCTCTAGCCTAGACCACTAAGTTTGAACGTTAATGTTTCAAATGATCTTTATATTAATTGAGATAAATTTTAAGTTAATCTTCAATTATGTTTCATTTTGGAGGCTCAAGACGATGTCACCTGAACACCTATGATGCAACTATATGAGAAAAGGAAAACTTTCATTTCAATGAAAGCTAGACTAATCAAGGGAATAAATTTCAATCAATAATGCATCATGCAAAATTCCTTCCACTAAATTTCACTTCCATCTTCCAAATGCAAAATGTGAAAATTAGATCTAATCTTTCATTTCACTAAATGCAATGCCAAAAGTAAAAATGATCTTGACTTCTAACTATCCTAAATGTAGCTTTTTCGAAAGTAAAATGGTTTTACTTTACAAAGATGCACTTAGATGAATTATGCTTTTCTTTCCATTTTGAATGATTTGATGCACCAAATACAATTTTTAGCTTTCAATCACTAAAAAATGTGATCTATTTTCAATGATGAATCTCAAAAAACAAATTTTCAATGCAACTAATATAATGTATTTTCACAAAAAGAAAATTTCAAAATACAAGCTAAAACAAATGCAAAACAATGTTTTCAATGATTTTCATAGAAAACAACATTCAATCAATTAGAAAAACAAGTATCTCAACGACACCAACAAGCAGCAAGTGATGACCAATCGAATAGAAACCCTATAACTCAATCAGATTTCACTTCGAAACAAATGAGGCAATTTTTTCAAATTAATCAAGATAATAAATCAAAAACACCATAGACACTCTGGAAAATCATTGATAGAGGACACAAAGACTGAAAAACAAGAAGAGAAACCCTATTTTTTCTTATACTCTCAGATCATCGCACGTGTCTTGGGCAAAACAACAATCATCACGACTTTAATTAAAACATATACGATTCCATCACAACTGTGAGAGATAAACCCGTGATGGGAAAGACAAATGAACAAAAAAAAGAAATCTTCAAGACTAGACAAAAATCAATGTTCTCAAGAAATCACCAGCAAGTGAAAATAGTTACAGAAAAGAAACAAGCTAGAAATATAATGGTTTGTCAAACGCATCACAAATTCAAGGTGAAGGATTGAATGGAAAGGATCATAGCTTCCCCAGTGGAGTCACCATTTTGCTGTCAAGGTTAATCCTCTTTGTGGACAGAGATGATCCCTCTAGCCCAATGAGTGGATCTAGCAACTGAAGTAACAATCAACTAGACATCTTCCTAGGTTACTATTGAAAAGAAGAACGAAGGAGATGGCCTACCTCATTCTGATGCTATTCTGATTTCCTTTGTTGAGGACCCTGAACCACTTGTATCATAGGCTTGTCCCTGTTTCTCTTATTGTTTATGCACCTACACAAGTGATCAAGACACAACAAGGCATGCCAAAAAAAATAGCAAATCCAATAACAACCTACTTAATTTATCAAGGAATGTCAAGCTAAATGATACATGAACATATACATTTTGGGAATATGAACTAGCAGTTGTGTATTATTAGAAAAAAAAATGGAAGCTTACAACCAAAAACTTGATGTTGATAGGCTCTCCTTGAGTGGTAATCCAAGTCCAAGCTAAGAACTCTCCAAGCACTCCTTCGCCATGTCAAATGAATAACTTCTAGGCACAATCTTAGCATAAGGGTGCAAATATACATAGACCAACCCAGCCTCTAACCATTTGGGAATGGGAGAAGATGAATATATAGGCTACGAAAGGAAGTTAGGATCTCTCCAAAGATAGGAGTAGGTCCTCATCTCAAGGAGGTAGGTCATAGGGATAGGACCAAGAGGCCAAATTGGGAGAATTCGACCTCATCTATGCCAAACAACCTCCAACTCACCGCTCTGGAAGATTCTAGATCATGAAGGTTCTCATCCTCTTTTGGAAAATTTCCTTTTTGTGAATTATCACAAGTATACAAGGGAACATAGTGATGCCATCACGGATCAAGCGTGATACAACAAGCGATCATCGCGGTTTTTAACCTCATAAGAGCTGTGAGTCTCAACATTAGGGCTTTAGAGCTATTTCTTCAGGGGAAAGCTCAAGGCATTTTCCAATCAATGTTTTAGGGGGGATATGAGATGTATATTTGAATGATTACACTGCATGATGGTCATGTTTCAGGCACTTCAGGTTATGTCACAGGGAAGTGCAGGAGGTGTGACAAAATACTGTGTAACATGTATACATAAATTTACATGAAAAAATTAATAAAATAGATTTACATATCAATATAGTATAGATTTACATGAAATTTTTAATATAATACATGTGCATATTAAATTTACTAATGAAAAAATTAATATAATACAGTTGCATATTAATATTTCCTAAGTAAATTTATATTCTTATTAAAAAAAATTGAGATTTTATCAAGACAGAGTAGCCTAGGATTAGGCTACACATATGCCTTGAAAGAGCATAAATTATTATTGGATCTTAGAAATATAAAGTTGATTATGAAAGCTAAGCTGATTAAATACAAAGTTCATGATGCACATAACCACCCTCAGTGGTGTTCATAATTGTTCTGAACAAAGAATATTTGAAGGAGAGTAGAATGTGAAACTTTGGAAATTTTTCCATCCACATTATGTTTTTGCCCCGTTGGGTTTGGGCTTTTGCTTCTATGTTAATGTTAAGATTTGTGCAAACACACATATGTCTTCAACCTTGTGATTTATCATTCATGAAAGATCATTTGGGCAGGCGTACACATAAAATTATTTCATGGAGAGAATAGTGTTATATTCTTACATATTTTTTGGACAATTTTCCTAGCAACAATTCCAGTTCAATATTTGTAGATTGCCCCAACGACCAAATAGTTGAGATTATCAGCACACACGCTTCCAAACGAGTCCTCAGAAACAGAGATGGAACAAATCTCCTTCCCAAGGCATGCTTGCATAAAAAAATAATTATGTGGGCATACCTTATCTTACTTTTTTAAAACCACGTATTAGAATATTACCTTAGAAGTAAAGAACTTTAAACATATACCTTCTCTACAATGGAAGTTGAATTCACTGCATGGCAAGAGCTTTCTCAGGTAACAGTTAACCTTTTGTGCTATGATCAGCACACCTGAAGCAGTTTTACCTCATATTCTAGGAGTTATATCCCTATGAAATATATAAAGAGGCTTAGCCTAGTATTGAATATTTCTATGGATTTTTCTAATTAATAATTACCATTTTTTAGTGGGTTTTCCATAGTTAGTGGCACATTTAGATGAGTAATAATTCCCTCTGTAATTGCATATATCAGAGCAACCATTAGTGGGAGCCTTCAATGATACAAAATAGCGGCCAATATGATTTCCATTTACCCATGCTTGACCTTTTCTCATGGTGTTTAAGTCCAAAGCCATTGAATTGGTTCCTTCTGGTGCATTAAACTCAGTTTGCATGATCCCATCAATAAAACAATCAACAAACCTCTAGCTACCACCATAACTAGATGGTTCCATCTATGCTAACATAGCCTTAGCCCAAGTTTAAACTTTAATTGATATAAAAACCTTGTGTGTGCGACTGAAGGCATTTGAACTGCCTTATTTAAGGTAAAGAGGAAAAATGAAAGAATAATTTAATGTCTGCAGATAAATGAAAGACAATGATTACCTTGTACCAGATGAGAACAACTTGTTTAGGAGGGTTTATCCCTGAAATCTATTTGACTTTATTTGCTCCTGTGTTTGAATATAGTTGTAAATACTCTCCCTTCATACCTATATGTGATTAAAATGAAAATAGATAAGAATCCATGTTAGGAGAATATAAGTTGAGTACGAACACATATACTAAGTAGATATCAATCATTCCTAGCTACACTTCGTTGGGATTATTACTTGGAAAAACTAGATGAGAAAGTGGAAGAAAGCAAATGGATAGCACAACCAAGTTTAGTAGTAAATATCTGGTAATACTAGGTCTAGAAGCTCAAATCCATTGGAAAATCTCTAAGTCCCAACAATTTCATAGGACCACCTATTCCTTTCATCCATGTGTCAAAGAAAGGACTAATTTTCTATTCACCCAAATAACAATTCATGTTATTTCATGTTCAGATCAATTGATTAAGAGGTTAAATCTAATCTGTGAATCAGTTGTGCACTCCATACCATGTTATAGGGTTGTCATTTTCACTATTATTGATGGTGAAAATAGACTTGAATCTGATAATGCTATAGCTACTTCATTCTAATCAATTTATGTGATCATCATTTTTCAAATAACTCTACATAATACTCACTAAGACGAAAGTAGGCTATGATTCTTATTAGATAGTTTAGTTTTTTGTAAGGAAGAATTTCTGAAAATTTTGAAATTTAGTCCATGTTCTTTATTCTCTATTTGTTGCACAATATGGAAAAAGAAAAAGGAGAAAGCTCCACCAAACAAGAAGTTTCCACTTTCAAATTTCCCAAAGCAATTTTTGTCCCGATGGGTCATGTCAATAGAGGATCCTTTCTGCATGCACCAGGACCAGGAAAGTACTAATGGACATCAAAGATCTAAACATAATTTTTTAAAATACAACTTTAGAACATGATAGTATATGTAGCAAATTTTGAGTTTCCTGACATGTTTCCATGGGATGGAAATTTGAAAGTGATAGGTTCTCATGGACCATGTCAATAGAGGGGCCTTTCTTCATGCACCAGGCATTACACAGTATTTTTTCACACCTCCTACACTTCCCTGTGACATACCCTGAAGTGCCCAAAACATGACCATCATGCATTGTACTTATTCATATATGAAACTCATATCCTCCTTAGAACATTGATTGGAAAATGCCTTGAGCTTCCCCTGAAGAAATAGCTCTAAAACCCTAATTTTGAGACTCATCTCTCTTATGAGGTTAAAAACCACGATGGTCAACTGTTGCTTGACACTTGAACTGAAATGGAATCGCTCTGTTCCCTTGTATACTTGTGATGATCCCCAAAAAGGAAATTTTCCCAAAGAGGATGAGAAGCTTTGTGATCTAGAAGCTTCCATAGTGGCGAGCTCGAGGTTGTTTGGCATAGATGAGGTCGAATTCTCCCAACTTGGCCTCTTGGTCTTATCCCTATGACCTACCTCCTTGAGATGAGGACCTACTCCTATCTTTGGAGAGATCCTAACTCCCTTTCCTTGCCTATATATTCATATTTTCCCATTCAAAAGTGGTTGGTCTATGTCTATTTGCACCCTTATGCTAATATTGTGCCTATATGCTACTCATTTGTCTTGGAGGAGTGTTTGGAGATCTTAGCTTGGAATTGGATATTCATTCAAGGAGAGCCTATCAACATCAAAGCTTAGTTGTATGCTTCCCTTTATTTTCTATTAATATACAACTGTTGGTTCATTTTCCCTAAATGTGTATGCTCATGTATCATTTAGCTTAACATTCCTTGATCAATTAAGTAGGTTGCTTTTGAATATGCTATTTGTATTTGCATGCCTTGTTGTGTCTTGATCTCTTGTGCAGGTGCATAAATGCTAAGAGTATCAGGAATGAGCCTGTGACGCAAGTGATTCAAGGTCTTCAACAAAGGAGATCGAGATAGCATCAGAACAAGGTAGGCCATCTTCTTCGTCTCTCTTTTCAATTGCAACTTAGTAAAGTGTCAAGTAGATTGTCACTTCGATTGTTGGACCCACTCACTGGGCTAGAGGGATCGTCTTTGTCCGTAGAGAGGATTTACCTTAATAACAAAATGGCGACGCCGTTGCGGAAGCTATAATCCTTCCCATTCAATCCTTCACCTTGAATTTGTGATAAGTTTGACCAACCATCAATTTTCTAGCTTTTTTGCTTTTCTGTAACTATTCTCACTTGCTGGTTATTGCTTGAGAGCAATGATTTTTTCTGTTCTTGAATATTTCCTATTTTTCTTCATTTTTCTCGCCCATCGTGAGTTTACCTCTCACAGTCGTGATGACATCGCAGATGTTTTAATTACAGTCATGATGATTGTTGTTTTTCCTATGACAGGCGCGATGATCCCAGAATATAAGAGAAAATAGGGTTTTTCTTCTTGTTTTCAGTCTTTGTGTCCTTTATGTTACCGGGAATAGTGTCTATGCAGAACTGCTAATCTCACTAAGGCTGGTAGCTACCTTAGAAACAAACAAACTAAATCTACTTTCATTTTCCTTTATGAAAGATAGATGAGAGAAGAATAAAGGAGACCAACCTCTGTCTTGTGCTTGGTTCCTTGCTCGATTCCTCTCTTCTGATAGTCCTTTGCTACTAGTTTTCGTACCCAGCTTCACAGAATACCTGTAGAATCAAAGCAGCATAACACTATACGAGAAAATGGATCTATTATCATAAGCAATATAGGATCAGATGTATATTAACCACACAAACACATAAAACATCAATCACACAAGTCTATGGAGGAAAACTTGAATAGTTTTATTGTTAATCAAGAAAGAGCCAAGAGAATTACAACCGATTGTTCTGACCCAACATCATCCTCTCAGCAAGTAAGCCCTTCTTCACCTCATGAAAAGTTTAGATCACCCAACACTATGATGTTGTCTCAAGAAACCAACAACACTTCCTTACAAGATGCAAAATTCCAACCTCTGGATCTCTGGGATGAGGGATCCATATATAGATGTCTGCAAGGGAGGTGAGTTAGCTTGAGATTGGATTAGTGTCTTCCCTCTGATAGTTCTTGATTCCACTTGGAGATTGATGATCTATTACTCATCCCTGGTCGAATTCAGAGAGGCAAGTGTCACAGGAGAAGTTTCTGGAAGATTCCATGATTCTCCACCTTGCTAATTGACCCTGCCATTTGTCCCTTCTCACCCATCGCACCCCATAGAAGGGCTTTTTGAAATGAAACACACCTACTGTGTGTATTTAGGTGGGATTCAATGCACTTTGCCTATGGAGCAGGTGAAATGGTCCAGTTTTGACCAGTTCTGAGTAGTTTTTCATGGAGAACTTCTAGGAGATGTTGTAATCAGTTGACCTTGTTCTTTTAGGGGTTGGAAAAACACCTTTAGGGACTTAGGAGCCCTTGTTTTATGGACATTTATGCTTGGGGTTGTAGTGCCCAAAAATTTCTATAACAGTTTCCCCCTAAAGCATGAGGTCGTTAATCTTTTGATGTCGGGTGAAATGCTTTATCATGAGGATCCGAAGTTCTTTCAAGCTGGAAGGAGACCTGTAATAAGATACAATACAATACATTATCTTCATAATATTTTCATGATCTAGCTGAGGTGGGCATTCCCATGCTCAGCTTTATAAATTCATTTTCATGTACATAGGACAGACAATCGTCTGAGTGTAGACTGATGATTCTGGTAGAGCCATCATCCCTTAGATTGGATGATTATCTGTGCAGCAATGATGTACATTTGATGTCTTTATTTTCATAAATATATATCGCAGCCCAGATGGATGAAACTAGATCCGGGGTCTTCAATCTCGTTCGATCTTCAGTCAAAGTACAAGTTGATCCATGTGAGAGATGTTCTGGAGTCGAACATGGAAAGACATCGCCTGATTACCAACCAATGATGTAAGTTGTTAACATGCGCGAGAGGAATCACCGATAATGATAATGATCCTCAAGGTACTGCAGTACAATTCACGTGGTGTGAATAAGGGACTTGGTGTCGAACACCACGTAAAATCTTTTAGTCGAAGGCCATTGATGTAAACCTGTCACCGGAAGTGAGAAATTTGCCATTGAGGCATGCAAGCTTCAAAGTACTGAAAGAGTTGTTCCTAGATCGACTTCTTGGATAATGAGCTGATGTCGACAAGAAGCGATCCATCATAGGAGGGCCTTAATGAATCCCACATCAATGACAAGGAACGAAGCAAATTATTTTAATGGAGGTGAAAACGATCTGGTGATATATGGTTCAGGGTGGGTTCATGAAAGAATGGAGCGAAAATGTATTATAGTGGGTGAGACACAGGTGAATTCTCTGAGCGACTTCTCTTGAACATATCGGCGACACTGACATGATGGATTGGTAGCATTAACCCCAAATGTGGATGGTGTGATGGAACCATGGTGATGTGACCAGTGAATGGAACAACCCAACCCAACTTGGATGCAGAGTGAAAGTGTCATGTTCAAGAGCGACTTGCTACCAGCAAAGTTTCTTCAAGTTTTCTTCCCAAATTTTCCCCAGTCATTGCTGACCAGTACCTCTTTATTTTTGTCAAGCTTGAGGAGGATAACATATGCTTGTTCTATAATTTTCCCTTCGGGCAAACCCATCACTATGTTTTAACGAGCCTAGCGATATTGAAACTCGTTCTTGTCTGTTATGGACAAGTTTGTCGGTATTAGGTTTTAACGAGTTTAACGACAAAGATAACTCGGTCCTTTTCAATTTTAGAGAGTCCGAAAAGGAACGTAAAGGAAACTCCAAAATCCTTTTTCGTCATCTAATCCCTTAAGTCCGAAAAAGTATAACATAATACGAAAGGGATGAATTTTTGGTAATTTTAACGAGCCGAACAAGACAAGCGCTCGATCTTTTTGTGTAATAATCCCTCAGGTCCAAAAAGATTAAAATCTAAAGGAGGGATAGCACTTCTGGTCGCTTTAACGAGTTGGAGAGGCTAATGGCTCAGCAATCTTTTCATATTTTACCTGTCAGTTGAAAAGAGCTTAAAGGAGACTCGTTTTTTGAGGAATGAGTGATAGGTTCGGGTAGCAGCTGATTCCAGGTAAGGTTTGGAATTTTCCAATCACGGCAGTGTCACAAGGATGGCTAACAAGATCACTCTTCGCAGCTGTTCCTCAAAAGGGGTAAACAATCAAGTGGAGGTGAATGATCGGCCAATACAGAGTGGAGGTGATGATGAGAACACGATCAAGGCTTCAAAGGCTGAAGTACTACATTGATGATGGTTATTTACCGGAAATTGGTTCATTTTTTAATGAGATTAAACGATGGGGGAAACACTTTCTCATTGCTTATGTTTATTTTTTAACGAGCTTGAATTCCGCGATAAAACTGCTCGATTAATCCAGTCGCATAATAAGGATGTCTCATATATAAAAACGACATTATTTCAAAGCTTTGCCCCACATCCTTTCTTTATGCAAGTTAGGAAACGACCAATCCTACGAGTTTAGAGGGTTAGAGGACCTACAAATTTAAAAAATAAATGGTCACTCTTCACTTGCACGCCAAAAGGTTTCCATGTCCCCAGGTATAGTGAAATAGAGTTTCAAGGTTACCCCTCAATTTGCAGACAAAACATTTGTTTTATCGGGAAAGGCCTACCTTTTCAGGTTACCCCTCAATTTGCAGAAAAAACATTTGTTTTATCGGGAAAGGCCTACCTTTTCAGGTTACCCCTCAATTTGCAGACAAAACATTTGTTTTATCGGGAAAGGCCTACCTTTTTCAGGTTACCAAAGATTGTTCTATTTGTGTCACAAACAAAACATTTCTTCGGCGATGTCTACCGAAATAAACAAAGGTGAGTGGTGCAGACGCCTCCACTCACATAACTTTGACGAGGGAATCTTATTCTAGTCTAATCCCCTTTCCTAAACGGACGGGAGTGTCAGACTAGTTAGATATCCTTCGCGGAAACCTACCCTATACCTGAAGTTTTCCTATCGAAACAGGCTAGGGTACATGGCCCCTGGGTTTCAGTCATGCCCTCCGAATCACTCGCGCTCATTAGGAGGACGGACTGGTCATTGATGAGACATTCCTTGCGTAAAAAGACCATTCAGGGATGGTATATGACTATTTACTATGCATGAACCAGGGAATGAAAGTTGGTCTACGAGCTTGACCACTCTTCCTTCGTGCGGAAAACACATTACTCTAAAGAGTGAGGAGACAATGGCTCCCATGCAATAAATATAGTCTCGTCCAAGGAGTAGATTATAATCCGGGGGTCCTTGGACTACCATTACATTCATGTGAACGATTTTCCCTCTCAATGTTATGGGCACATCGGGAAGGATCCCTAACGGTCGACTGGTTCCTTTGTCAAAGCCTGTTAGATTTCTCCTTTCAGGCAAAAGCGATGGCGAACCAAGCGCTTTCCAAGCAATTGAGGAAAGGATACTCACAGAAGCCCCTTCATCTATGATGGTACCGGCCATAACCATTCTATATACTTGGGCGATGATTCGGAATGGTACACTAGCTGGTAAACGGCGTCTGCCTAGTAGATTCCAGTCAAAGGAAACAACCAGGTTGCTTGGAGGTGGGACCGAATAGATGGCCGGATATGACTCTGAAGAACTTCCTTCCTGTGGTAAAGGAATGGGTAGTCTTCCCCCATGTTCATCGGAGTCTGTGTTTACGAAGAGAATTTGAACGGTGTCATTCTTGTTCTCTTCGGTGATTGTATCATCTGAAGATTGATCTTCTGAAGGCATGACCGGGTCAACTGTCGCCTCGACCTTTTGAATTTCGTCTGGTATGGATTCAGGTGGTTTATCTTCAACGATAGATGCTTCGGCCGACCACAAGGGCGTGTCAGCGGGATTTTCAACTAGTGACGGACTCGGCAAGAGTTTCTTATATCCATGAGGGAGCTGTAACGGTGAAATCGGAAGGTCATCCAAAACTCTTTTAGCCTCATCTAAGAAGGGACAACGGTGGATGGCATGATCACCTTCACATAGTTTACAAGGAATTTTACATTTTCCTTTTTGTCCAGGGGCTTCACTTTCACTAGTTGACGGTGTATTTTCAACATGATCATCAGAGGTTGACAACACCGGGTTGTGCAAACGAGGAGACCAGTCCCTTAAGATCCGAGGGATGCAAGGACAATCTCGATGGAAGTGGTCTCCTTTGCAAATGACACATGGCGATTTGGGCCTGGTCGATGCAGTGTGTGGATTTTGGCTAGACAATGCTTGGTTGCCCCTTTTCGCCTTTGGCTCCTTCTTCTTCTTCTCTTTCTTCTTATTTTCCTTCTTCTTCTTAGGTACTTGATTTTTGGCTTTACCAGCTTCATCAAGCAAAGAGGAAGGAGGAGAGGAAGAATTGGACGAAGTAGAGGGTTGGGGGGTAACTCTGGAATTGTTTAGTTGCTGACTCGTTTGTTTAGGAATCGCGGTGTTCTGAACGACGGAGGTTGAGAAGAGCCATACGGGCAAGCCAATTGTCAATTCTAGAAGTGACAATGTGGCCATATGGGGTGCACCAACATCTCCCCAAGAGGAGAAGTGACTAGGATTTCCTCCAAGGGGAACTCCTTGGTTGGTGGACTCCATTTTTCTCAACCTAAGACCAACGTAGGAAAGGTGATAATTATTCCGTTTAAAATAAATTTTTAGATGCTTTGACACAACTTGTTTTTTCAATTTTTAAGAGTCGAGAAAAAACAAAAGATGACTCTAGTCGCCTTCGATTTTAAATGAGCCTGAAGTGACAAGTGCTCAGATGGACCTTTTCCGTTAGGGAGTCTGAAAAGGAATGAAAGGGACTGCTATGGAAATCTAGACAGAGGGATTACCAAACCAATCACAAAACTGCAGAATACTTTTTACGGTATGGCAGTCAATCTTCCTGAATGTTGTCTTCAATGCATTGCGATCGATAGGGCAGCAGACATGGCTTCCTATGGATAAAGGATAAAGCCTATTGTGGTCTCCCAAAATATACTTGACGGTACGTGGGAGCACAAGTCCGTACTGGCACTTATCGTCTCAAAGTGGAGGAATCACCCAACCAACAGTGAAAACAACAGTTACCAGGCTTAACGATGCCGAAATACGTCTCTAGCCTAGACTTCTAGATTTTGTGCGTTAGGTTCCAAAGCGTTTTTAGATTCATTAAATTTATTTTATAGTTGATCTTGCTTAAGAAATTTGCCTTTCAGGTTCACCATGTGATGTAGATGTGCAATTCCTAAAATGCAATCTAAGATGATAAACAGTCGTTTAGTCTTCTTTTTACAAATGAAAATCCTAGCTACTAAGGAAAGAGAGATGGATTTCTTTCAACAAAGAGCAAAGAGAACACACTATATGCACTGTCCTAAATCAAACCAACAAACAGTCTAAATGCAAATGCACGTGCATGTATTTGTTTCTAGCCTTCTTAATGTGTAAATGATAAAAATAAAGCTAATGTGCAAATCTGAATTATTTTTCAAAGCGACAATTACTAACAAGCTTTTTTTCAAAACAAAATGAGGACAATGACAACACTTTGCGATTTGGAATTGAAAACTTGCTTTCGACACTAGAAAAACTACTAATTCAGATCAAATACAATAGTAACAGGGTAATTGACTATCAAGAGCAATCAGATTCTCTTCTATGACTGAAAACGACACTTGCGACACTTTCAAATCAAGAAACGACAGTACAATTATGCTACTCTTTGTAAAGGAGAACTGAAAATGACTCAAAAAATACATAAAAACATTTACAGTTTTTTGCACAACGGAGGTGGAATAACAACAAGGAAAGGGGTTTCAAACAGAGATGTACTGACTACAGGCAGCAAAACTCCTGAATAGAGCTGAAAATAGTGAACACAGAAACCAAAATTTTAGGAACAAGGCCTTGTCTGATCAGCGCACCTGTAACACAGTGAAATTGAAATGCAACGCACCTACTACACTCGGGAAGTGCGTTGCATTTGAAGTTCACAGAACAGACAGTGCGTTGGACCAGGGACGATACTTTGATTGGATTCTGGGTCACAGTTTGTAGTTCAGTTCAGGGATTTAGGCCAAGCAAGTGGTAATCAGTAAATCAATCACAGGGGTAGATCTAAGGAGGTTACTAGAGCCACCATGAGGGCAATTAGAAAGCTTGTAAATCAATTGTTTAATTCATAAACGAAACCGGAGATTGACTGAAGCAGCGTTGATCTACTTTGCACTTGCATAGCAAATGCAGTTCGAAGGCTAGCTGGCTTGACTTCAGGCTCCGTCTGTAAGTTTATAAAGTAAAAAAATGTAGATGAACAAACAATCTACTCGCTCCCCAGTGGAGTCGCCATTTTGCTACCAGGAATAGTGTCTATGCAGAACTGCTAATCCCACTAAGGCTGGTAGCTACCTTAGAAACAAACAAACTAAAACTACTTTCGTTTTCCTTTATGAAAGATAGATGAGAGAAGAATAAAGGAGACCAACCTCTGTCTTGCGCTTGGTTCCTTGCTCGATTCCTCTCTCTTCTGATAGTCCTTTGCTACTTGTTTTCGTACCCAGCTTCACAGAATATTTGTAGAATCAAAGCAGCATAACACTATACGAGAACATGGATCTATTATCATAAGCAATATAGGATCAGATGTATATTAACCACATAAATGCATAAAACATCAATCACACGAGTGTATGGAGGAAAACTTGAATAGTTTTATTGATAATCAAGAAAGAGCCAAGAGAATTACAACCGATTGTTCTGACCCAGCATCATCCTCTCAGCAAGTAAGCCCTTCTTCACCTCATGAAAATCTTAGATCACCCAACACTATGATGTTGTCTCAAGAAACCAACAACACTTCCTTACAAGATGCAAAATTCCAGCCTCTAGATCTCTGGGATGAGGGATCCATATATAGATGTATGCAAGGGAGGGGAGTCAGCTTGAGATTGGATTAGTGTCTTCCCTATGATAGTTCTTGATTCCACTTGGAGGTTGATGATCTCTTACTCATCCCTGGTCAAATTCAGAGAGGCAAGTGTCACAGGAGAAGTTTCTGGAAGATTCCATGCTTCTCCACCTTGCGGATTGACCCTGCCATTTGTCCCTTCTCACCCATCGCACCCCATAGAAGGGATTTTTGAAATGAAACACACCTACTGTGTGTATTTAGGTGGGATGCAACGCACTTTGCCTATGGAGCAGGTGAAATGGTCCAGTTTTGACTAGTTCTGAGTAGTTTTTCATGGAGAACTTCTGGGAGATGTTGTAATTAGTTGACCTTGTTCTTTTAGGGGTTGGAATAACACCTTTAGGGACTTAGGAGCCCTTGGTTTATGGAAATTTATGCTTGGGGTTGCAGTGCCCAAAAATGTCTATAACACTCTATCAGTGATTTTCCAGAGTGCCTATGGTGTTTTTGATTGATTGTCTTGATTAATTTGCAAGATTTGTCTCATTGGCTTTGAAGTGAAATCTAATTCAGTTATTGGGTTTCTAGTCAATTGGCCATCACTTGCTGCTTGTTGGTGTCGTTGAGATACTCTTTTTGTTGATTGATTGAATGTTGTTTTATGTGGAAATCATTGAAAACATCGTTTTGCATTTGTTTTAGCTTGTATTTAGAAATTTACTTTTCGTGAAATACATTAGATTAGTTGCGTTGAAAAGTTATTTTTTGAGATTCATCATTGAAAATAGATCACATTTTTTTAGTGATTGAAAGCTAAAAATTGTATTAGGTGCATCAAATCATTCAAAATGGAAAGAAAAGCATAATTCCTATAAGTGCATCTTTGTAAATTTGAAACCATTTTTCTTTCGAAAAAGTTGCATTTAGGATAGTGAAAAGTGAAAATCCATTTTACTTTTGGCATTTCATTTGGAAGGAAAGTGATTTTAATTTCTTATAGGATCACATCTTGGCATTGCATTTAGTGAAATGAAAGATTAGATTTCGTTTTCAGATTTTGCATTGTGAAAGTTAGTGGAAGGCATTTTGCATGATGAATTTTGTTTGATCCATTACTGATTGAAATTTCTTCCCTTGATTAGTCTAGCTTTCATAGAAATGAAAAGTTTTCCTTTTCTCATATAGTTGCATCATAGGTGTTTAGGTGACATTGTTGAGCCTTGAAATCAAGACATAATTTCAAGGTCAACTTTAAAATCTATCAATCAATCTAAGGAGCATTTTGAAACATTAACGCTCATACTTAGTGGTCTAGGCTAGAGACGTGTTCCAGCGTCTATAAAACTCAGCAACTATCATTTTCTCTTGCATTAGAAAGTGCTAGCACAGACTTGTGCTTCTCGTGCCGTTGAGTATATAAAGGGAGACCCTCATAGGTTGCAAACCTTTATCCATAGGAAGACGAGTCTGCCACCCTGTAAACATGATATGTTGAACACAACGTTCGGGGAGATTACCTCCATGTACGTCAAGTCCTTGGTAAATGTTATGAAACCAACTCACAAAAATATAGAAAAGATAGATCAACGCCTTAGAATTCAGCCTCTTCGAGGGGGAAACCTCCTTTACATTACATAAATGAACAATTCTTGGATGATTCAAATGAAAAAACCTCCTTTCTATATATAAGAGTCTAAGGAGTCACAATATAACCCAGCCGACCTAACAATAATAATATAAAACCACAAAAATAACAATAGAGGGATTCTATGGGGCACAATAATAACAATATGGGCACAATAGGGGCACAACAATATTAATAAGGGATACAACTACAATAGTAATGGGGTAATCACTAGTATTATAGGGACCTAACATGCCCCTCTCCTTCAAAAAAGTGTTGTCCTCAACGCTTGAGTAGTTCTAAATGCTTCTGTATAAAATTCTCATCCTCCCATGTGGAATCTTCAGCGGATAAGTTCTTCCACTTGATGAGATACTCCAAAATTAATCGATTTCGTAGCTGCCGAGTTCTTATTTTTGTGATTGCTTCCAGTTCCAATATAATTTTTCCTTCCTCGTCAAGTTCTGGTAATATTGTTTGAACTAGGAGCTTGTCTCCTATAACCTTCTTTAAACATGAAACATGGAAAACTAGGTGCACTCGATAAGCTGCAGGAAGCTCCAATTTGTATGCCATAGTACCAATCTTTTGCAACACCTTGTACGAACCATAATACTTTGGTGATAATTTAATATCCTTCTTATCTTGCTTGAGGGACATTTGTTTATATGGTTGTAGCCGTAGGAATACCCAATCAGCTACATCAAAACTTATTTCGCTGCGATGTTGATCTGCCTATTGTTTCATTCGATTCTGTGCCAACACGAGGTTATCCTTTAAGAGTTGGAGGACTTGTTGTTGATGTTCGATGTGATGTTCCACTGCTTGAACCTTAGAATTTTCTCTTAAATATGATGTGATATTTCACTTCTTGCACCTTTTTCTTCTTAATATGTCCTTCTATCTTGAGAGTTTGAGGAGTGGTAATTCTTGCCAATGCTTTACAAGATATGGTCTGATTCATTTCTTCTTTCTCTGAGGTTGGGTCCTAGCGTATATCCCCTTCTTTTGATGTTTCTTGATCCTTTTCTTCCTCCTCTTCATACTCTATGTAAAATAATTTATTCTCAACACACTTATGACCTTTAGTGCATTTTCTATCATAATTGTAACAAAGCCCTTTTTCTCTTTTTTCTTCCAATTGTTGTGGTGTAACCCTTGTAGGTTGTGGAAGGCTAGGAGAAGCAACACTTCCATCTTTATAGTTGTGAGGGGTAGACTTGCTTGTTGCCATAATTTTACTTTCCACTATGTCACAAAACCCTTTTACTCTTTTCAATTGTTGTGGTGTTGCTCTAAAGAAGGTGTTGCTCTTTGTATCCTCAAATTGTGCTATCATTTCCTGCGTGAGAATTGATCACGTAACAAGTTGTTTACGAGAACAAATCCCTTTATACCATAAAAATTGATCCGGTTCTAAATATGAAGATGCAATACATACCTTTTGTAACAATGGTACACCATGTAGATCAAAATATTGCTCCATCTAAAGTATCCAATTTACGGGATCCTTGCCATCAAACTTCCTCATATCGCATTTTCTTGATTTTAGGAGCTCGATCTTGAAATGATTATAACTATGTAATTTCGGTTCTTCTAGTTCTAAAATTGGGACCTGCAGTAGCCCTCTGTGTCTTCTTTATAATGCCACCAGTCTAATTGAATTTAGATTCTCCAAGAAAGAGTTATGCACAATCTCCCAAGATAGCCTGATTATATACCTTTCCAGAAGAGTGAACTTGTATGGAGTGCCACGTGTCACTGTTTCAACCTTTGGCTCTGTTTGGAATGTAATTCAGGAGTCTACAAAAATGCCAATTTCCTCAGATCATATCTTCGCAAATATAGTGCAAAAAGATCTGAAATTCGAACCCGAGGTTCAGTGCGATTTCTTCTCAAATGGGTTTTTTTTTCCGCTTATGAAACGTCACAGAAAAAAAAGGTTATAGCGAAAATTCGATGATGACCTGTTTGGAGTAGTGAAACCCTAGAATCCAAAGCTCTGATACCAAATGTTATGAAACCAGCTCACAAAAGATAGAAAAGATATATCAACGCCTTAGAATTCAGCCTCTTCGAGGGGGCAACCTCCTTTACATTACATAAATGAACAATTCTTGGATGATTCAAATGAAAAAACCTCCTTTCTATATATAGGAGTCTAAGGAGTCACAATATAACCCAACCGACCTAACAATAATAATATAAAGCCACAAAAATAACAATAGAGGGATTCTATGGGGCATAGTAATAACAATATGGGCACAATAGGGGCACAACAATATTAATAAGGGATATAACTACAATAGTAATGGGGTAATCATTAGTATTATAGGGACCTAACAGTAAATTTATTTGGTAAGGTGTATATTGAAATTCATGGTTACTTGGTAATCCCTTTTTCCTAGAGTATCTTGAGTAGTAATTTCGATCTTTTCTAACTCCTTAAACTTGAAAACATCATCGAGCGCTTGTTCTTTCAAGCTCACTAAACCAACGAAAGTGATTAGAGTGACCTTTTCGCCCTTTTCTCGACTCTTAAAACATGAAAAGGCAAAGTTTTTGTTTCAAATTCTAAAATTAATTGATCGCGGAACAACATCCTTCCTGTGGAAATACTCCTTAGTAGATATTAGGTTGATACCAATGGAAACATTTCCTGAGTCTACTAGTCAAGGAAACCCCTCTGATGGGAATCCTAGCCCTTTTCCTTCTTTTGGAAATGTTGGTGCTCCCTATATGGCGACGTTGTCCCTTCCTAGATTGACCATTGGTTTGTCAATTTAGTTATTTTCGACCTCGATGGTTCCAAGTGTCCAAACTTATTTTCAACCAAGTTCTCCTCCACCTGAAAAACATCAACTGCATGTTGATCCTAAAGTTGACCCCTTGCCTTCTTTGCCTATTTCTTCACCCCGTTCTTCCTCTTCGCCTGGTGAAAGTCTGGATTCTAGTAGTCAAGAATCTAAGAAGAATAAGAAGAGGTCGACGAAGAAGAAGCAAAATAAGAAAGGGGGCAACCAAAAAACTATTGTTACCGATGCAACTAATGAAGAAAATCTTCCGACGAGCCCAGGAAAGTAAATTCCCTTGCATGTTATGTAACGGTGACCACCTTCTTCAGAATTGTCCTGGTATTCCCAAGTTCTTAGAAGTGTGGTCCACATGCTCACATTGACCTTTGTCATCAGCCTCTGGTAATCATGCTCGTAATAAACCTTCAACTAGTAAAACTCATGGGAAAAAGGGAAAAGTCAAATTTCCTTGTAAGTTGTGTGAAGGTAATCATCCCATTCACATTTGTCCTCTTATGGATGAAGCTTCCAAAGAGTTGGAAAACCTTACTGCTTCCCAGCCTCATCTTCCGACTAGCTATCGAAAGCTTTCCCTTGATCTTCCGCTAGTTGATCCAATGATTGATCAAAAGCCATCTGTTGAGTCTTGAAAATGTCATTCATTTCCATTACACTTTCACTATTATGTCCATTATATCACTTCCATTTCACCTCCATTTCACTACTATGTCACCACATTCATCCCACTTTCATTATCATTGGGCCACCTTTATGTTTTTCCAATCTTTATTATTTCTAAGCCTTTTAAGTGAATTTGTGGTTAAACATTAGAAAATAATGTGCATATGCTTATACCTAACAAATGGGTTGAGATTGTTGACATGTGTAGGTTGAAAAGAGGCTTCTAGAAGACCCTTATGTGGCACCCCAAGGCCAAATTCGAATTTGAGTGGAAAGAATCATGGGATCATGAGGATATGTGTCACATCTCCTAATTGTATTGTAACTCTAAGAAGACATATGTCTTATCAGTTCCTATTTTGATTAGGACTCTAGAGGTAGAGGGAGAGATTCATGGATTCTCATTAATGAGATGGCTCTCATCTTTTTGTATAAATAGGAGATCTCTCTCCTTCATTAGTTAGTCCTCTTTAGCTTAGAGTTTGGAGTTCTTAAGTCTTTTTAGCTTGTGAGTTTGTAGTTCTTCCTTGATGGCTTTTGAAAGCTTTGGAGTGCTTTGTTGTACTTTGTAATTTTGAAGAATTTGAATAAAGCTTTGATTTTCTCAACATGGAAGGAGATTTGAAGTAGATGTCATGGAGCACATTAGAATGTAAGGTAGAGTAGATTTCATTTTGTAATTTTGCTTTGATTTCATTATGTCATTTGATTGCTTTCAAGTTGGTAGATTAGATTTTTCATTCATGCAAGTGTGTTCAACCAGTTGATTGTAGGTTAGTAATGCACATAGCTTTTTAATGACTAATGACATGACGAAATCATCTTGTCCTTCTACTAATTTTTTTTTTTTTGAGTTCTAATTCCAGCATTGTTATTTCAATCAGTTTTGTTTTGCTCATTTACTTTCCTGCAATTTAGATATCATATTGCTTAACTTGTTCATGATTGCTTCCCATAAGGTAGATTGAGCTGAAGGGTAAAGGATCAGAAGAGTTGAAGTAGTGTGATTAGTTTCCTTTATGCACTTTAATTTCTTGAAATTTAGATATCATATTGCTTAACTTGTTCATGATTGCTTCCCATAAGGTAGATTGAGCTGAAGGGTAAAGGATCAGAAGAGTTGAGGTAGTGTGATTAGTTTCCTTTATGAAATTTAATTTCTTGCAATATAGATATCATATTGCTTAACTTGTACCTGATTGCTTCCCATAAGGTAGATTGAGTTGAAGGGTAAAGGATCAAAAGAGTTGAAGTAGTGTGATTAGTTTCCTTTATGCAATTTAATTTCTTGCAATTTAGATATCATATTGCTTAACTTATTCATGATTGCTTCCCATAAGGTAGATTGAGCTGAAGGGGAAAGGATCAGAAGATTTGAAGTAGTGTGATGAATTAGTTGCTTTGCTTTCAGTCTTTGAGTTGCTTTAAGTTCAGTTTTTACTTTCTTTTTATACAGCAGCAAGGATACTGGGTTTCATAGTCACTAGCTCATTGATTGGTTATTGCATTTTATTTTGATTGAAGTAGCTGCATATTTACACTTTTGTTTAAGTACTAATTCCATCAATAACATGTTTTAAGATCTTTTGAAGTGCTAAGTTTTGGAAGTTACCATTAGGGACATAGGCCTTGTCTTGAAATCTCTATCCATACTTGTTCTTTAAAAGTATTCTTAAGACCTTAGAATAGGATTTCCATTTGCATTAGACACTTTAGGAAACCAACAAAAACAAAACCCCAAAACAAAATAAAATCTATAAAACAACGAAGTAAGAAAAAGGTTAACTAAGCACATATGGTGCACCACACTTCATCAGTTTATGATACCCAGATTGATAATTTATGTAGAGAAATTTAAGACGTTAAATTGACTAGACACCATCTTTGGTCAACCCTGCTCTCTTTGAAAGTGAGTCTCGTGACTCCATTCTCGATCAACCATTGGTTGAGAAAATAATAGACTTGGCTCCACATTCAATTAATTGTACCTTTCTGGTAGAGAGTGAACCTCATACTTCTCAGGTTCTTCTGGTTTCTTCAGTTCCAAATGAACTGGAGGTAAATCCTCCCATTCATGAGGTGCATGAGAGAATTTCTCATGTTCCCATTGAGCAAGAGGGAAATTCTCACATTCCTACGACACCCCCTCCAAGTAGTTTGGTCACTTATTTTGATTGGATTCGACTGGAAGGATATCATCTTCCGTCTTATGTGCCTTTCCATATTACAGTATAGTCTTACCATATGACCGTTCCTAGCACAGTCATAGATGAGGGCGCATATGTTAGCATCCGGTCCTCAACTGCTTGGAAAGATTTGGGTTCTCCTCAACTTGTCCCTGTCACCCAAAATCTGTTAGCTTTAATAGAGGAACTAGTAAGCCATTATGGATCCTTCCTAAGTTACCTAATAATTTGGGAGGAAAGACTATCTATATAGACGTAATGGTTGTCTAAGGCCCGTTGGATTTTAATATACTCCTTTCCCATGACTATGTTTATGTCATGGGAGCTCTTGTCTCTTCCCTCTTTCAAGTGATGTGTTTCACGCATGACGAAAGCATCGTGATCATTAATAAACTTACTTTTATTGGTCCTGAATAAGCTTCCACTCAAACATCATCCCTAAATTGTTCTTATATGCAAGTAGTATCGCCCTCGCCATAGGTTAATTATGTGGCCACCTGTTCCATGCCCACATATACTCATGATATTGTAGGTGTTGTAGTACATCATGTACTAGGGGTATTAGAGCTCGATTTTTCATTTGGGTCCCTAGACGTGTATCCCTTCTAGAGTGTTGTTCTCTCATTTGACGAGAACCTCATGGAATCCATGGCCTCTTTTGGTGTGTGATCAAAAGTTGGAGTATAGTTCCTTGTCTTGTGTCAAGCTCCTTAAAAAATGAAACAAGGGCATGGAGCAAAGTTCCTTGTCTTGTATCAAGCTCCTTAAAAAATGAAACAAGGGAATGGAGCAAAGTTCCTTGTCTTGTGTCAAGCTCCTTAAAAAATGAAACAAGGGAATGGAGCAGAGTTCCTTGTCTTGTGTCAAGCTCCTTAAAAATGAAATAAAGGAATGGAGCAGAGTTCCTTGCCTTGTGTCAAGCTCCTTAAAAAATGAAACAAGGGATGGAGCAAAGTTCCTTGTCTTCCGTCAATCTCGTTAAAAATGAAACAAAGATCTTGGAGCAGAGTTCCTTGTCTTGTTTCAAGCTCCTTAAAAAATGAAACAAAGGATATGAGGATAGCTATTTTACTATGTCAACCTCGTTAAAAAATGAAATAGGTCTCTATGAGGATAGTTCTTTTACTATGTCAACCTTGTTAAAAAATGAAATAGGTGTCATGAGAATAGATTCTTTTCCTATGTCAAGCTTGTTAAAAAATGAAACAAATCCATTCCAATTCGAGTCGTTGATTAGATCTCGTAAAATTCCAGTCGACTCTTTCACTTGATCTCATAAGTGAACCTTCATTCCATCCACCTATTAGTAACCATTAGTCTAATTAGGTGAATGAAATGAAGCTTGGGAGACATGTACCTCAAATTGAATCATTATGCTAGGGGCATGCAAACTTATCTCAAGCATAGTTTATCTTTGTTTCAAGCTTGTGTAAAAATGAAACCAAATCCATGCATAGATTTTTCTCATGTTTCAAGCTTGTGAAAAAATGAAACTATCCTCATGTATAATCAAGCATAGTTTCTCATGTTTCAATCTTGTATAAAAATGAAACCATTCCCACTTTGCATCTTGTGATTGTCATTTTTATCAGCCTGTTTTCCCAGATGAGCCTTGCTTCTTTCATTCCATTGTCACCATCTCTTTGGTCGATCATATGCTTTCACTTGGTTGTTTTACCTATGCCTGAGGAACAACTGTGATGCGTGGTCTTATTAGCCATCCTCTTGACCATTACATGTTTTTAGTAGTTCCATCATTACCAGAACGATTTGCTATCCTTTTATACCACTCATTCCTCCAAGAGGAGTCATCTTTCAACTCTTTTCTGACTCTTGAAAAATGAAAAGATTGCCGAGTACTTGTCATTTTGAACTCGTAAAATTAAATGAAATAATGTCATCTCAGTATATGTTTACCCCTTTTTCAGGCTGAGATTGACTATTTACCAAAAAGGTACACCTTGGTCAACATGGTCAAGAGGTTCTCTCAAATATTGTTTTTTTAACTTTTCGAATTCAAGAGACAAATTATAAAAAGGGACTTGATGGAGTTTTTTTTTTCGTCTCTTTTCAAAACTCTATAAATATGAAAAAGACACCGAGTTACTCTTCCTTCGAACTCGTAAAAAAATAAACAATGAAAGACTTGTCACCATGATGAGCGCAAGTTTCTACTTCCTAGGACTTGTAAAACTTACTAGGATGGATTCATATGAAAGGTGAAATTATATGACAAGAATATGGTATCCTCTTCAATATTGTGTAAAAATAAAGAGGTACTAACTAGAAATAGTGGGGAAGTGAAAGTGAAACATCTCTTGTAAAGGCAACATGTCGCTCTTGAACATGACACTCGTTCGTTTCTCGTGTGAGGTTTGGGATATCCTCACTTAGTCACTTGTCCTTCGGGGTTTGGGAAATCCATTTTTCCTCTCATTTGATTATTCCACTTTTTCATTATGACCCATGGTCCTATGTTGAATCAAATTCTACCACACTCTGGAGTCGTGTCACCTATATGTTCAATACAAGTCCTATCTATAGTTATTTACCTATACATTGTCTAAACCATTGTTATAGTCTTGGATCTTACTCATTTCATTCCACTTTATTCCTTGTTTCGTGTCAATCATGAGGTAATCATTATGACCTTCATTTGACGGGTCACTTTTTGTTGACTTCAGCTCATTATCCAAGAAGATCACTTAGAAACTCCATTTCAGTACCTTAGATCTTGCATGACTTAATGTTAGGTCCCTATAATACTAGTGATTACCCCATTACTATTGTAGTTGTATCCCTTATTAATATCGTTGTGCCCATATTGTCCCCATATTGTTATTACTGTGCCCCATAGAATCCCTCTATTGTTATTTTTGTGCTTTATATTATTATTGTTAGGTCAGTTCGGTTATATTGTGACTCCTTAGACTCCTATATATCGAAAGGAGGTTTTGTCATTTGAATCATCAAAGAATCATTCATTTGTGTAATGCAAAGGAGGTTTCCTCCTTGAAGAGGCTGAATTCTAAGGTGTTGATCTATATTTTCTATCTTTTTGTGAGCTGGTTTCATAACATTTGGTGTCAAAGCTTTGAGTTCTAGGGTTTCGCTGCTCCAAATAGGTCATTGTGGCATTTGCACTATAACTTTTTTTTCTGCGATGTTTCAGACACTAAAAAAAAACCCATTTGGGCCAAAATATTTCTGAACCGTAGGTCTAAATTTCAGAGCTTTTCGCACTATATTTGTGGAGATATGATATGAGGAAGTTGGCATTTTTGCAGACTCCCAAATTACATTCCAAACAGGTGACCTGGGGAAAATAGTCATAACTTTTGTTTTGAGCATCAGATTGAAATTTCGTAAGAAGTTACAAAAAGTGGATGGGTTGTAGTTTCCTGTGTATATTTTTCAGATCCTAAGCTCAAAACAGAGTGACACGTGGCACTTCCTACAAGTTTGCTCTTCTGAAAAGGTCTATAATCAGGTCATCTTTGGAGATTGTGAACAACTCTGTCTTGGATAGTCTACATTCGATTAGACTGGTGGCATTGGAAAGAGGACACAACAGGCTACTGCAGGTCGTAATTCTACTAGATGATCCAAAATTACAGAGATACAGAGAAGGAAATATGAGCTCAAAGAGAAAAAAGAAGTGTGTGTAGATTTTTTTTAAATTTTTTCTTAAGCTTGGTTTGAAAAATTATTTTGAAGGAATTCAAAGGGCATAGTAGAGAAATATTATCGATAACTAATGCCTCAAGGAAAAAAAAATGCAAACACCCAGTAAGCAACCTAAAAACTTTAGCATGACTTATGAAGAGAGAGGAAGAAATGCAACATGATATATCAAAATTATGAGACCAAGTGCAACAAATGTCACTCACACAAAAAGTAACAGAATCTAACATGGATGGTTTAAAGAAATATGTACAAGATAAGATGAATGACGTGGAAGCTAAGATGGACGATTTGAAGATATATTTGAAGACATATTTGAAGACAGGCATGGCATATTTGACAAATTTTCTACAAGAAATACTTACTAATGGTGAAACGTAGTAAAGGAAACTCATGATGAGAACAAAAGAAATGTTAATCATGATTTCATAGACTCTAATGTTGGATCCAAGACCCACCATATTCCAAAAATCAATATGAGGAAGTTTGACGGCAAGGATCCTACAACATGGATATTACAGATGGAGCAATTTTTCGATCTCAATAATGTGCAAAACACACAAAAGGTATGTATTGCAACTTTATATTTGGAACAAAATCAGTTTGTATGGTATCAATGACTTTTCTCTCATAAAAAATTATCACTTGGGCAATTTTTACGGAAGAATTGACAGCACATTATGAGGATACAAAAAGAAACACTTTTTTTAGCCAATTGATAAGTCTCAAACAAAAGGGTTCAGTAATGGAGCACATTGAGGAGTTCCAAAAATTGAACATAAGGGTAAAAAATATTCCAGATGAGCATAGATTGATGTGTTCATAGGGACATTAAAGGATAATATCCAACATGATGTTCGCCTTTGGGAACATGATTCATTAGAGAAGGCATTCAAGTTAGCAAGAAAAATGGAAAGAAAAATTATGGCAACTAGGAAGCACACCACTCACAACTATAAAGATGGAAGTGTGTTTGTTGCCCCTAGCCTTCCACAACATATAAGGTTGACACCACAACAATTGAAAGAAAAAAGAGCAAAAGGGCTTTGTTACAATTGTGATAGCAAATACATTAAAGGTCATAAGTGTGCTGAGAAGAAATTATTCTACATAGATTGTGAAGAGGAAGAAGAAAAAGAGCAAGAAAGGTCAAAAGAAGAGGATATACTCCAGGAATAAAGCCTAGATAAAGAAGAAATGATCCGATCATATCTTGTAATGCATTGGCTGGAATTACCACTCAAACCATCAAGATAGAAGAACAAATCAAGAAGAAAAAGGTAATAGTGTTGATTGATTCAAGAAGTACCCACAATTTTATTCATTGTAAGATAGCAAAAGAATTGAATTGCTTCCTATATCAGCACCAGAGTGTCAAGTGATGGTTGCAAATGGAGGAATGATAAATTCTCTGGAAAGTGCCATAATATCAAGCTATCCATGGGAGAATATGTATTGACTAGCCCAATGGGAGGTGTTGATGTTGTACTAGGAGTCTAATGGCTACAATCCTTGGGTACAGTAGCTTTTAATTTTCAAGAACTTTTCATGAATTTTTCCGTAGAAGGAAAGAAATTTGAATTAAGGGGTATTGAAGGGAAACCGGGAAAGTTAATCAGCTCTAGCGGTATGACAAGCTTCTAAAAAATGAACAAAGAGGTGTAATTTCACAATTATGTTCGCTAGATGTTTCCACATCAAAATCATCTATTTCTCAAGATCTCCAAAAAGTCTTGGACAATCATTCCAAGGTATTTGAGACTCCCAAAGGTCTCCTACCTATTCATGATCATGATCATGCTATTCATCTGATTGCAGGAAGTGTTCCTCCAAACATCAAGCTGTACAGATATCCCTATGCCCAAAAGAGTGAAATAGAACATATGGTTGCAGAAATGCTAGAGGCGAGTATAATTCAACCTATTCAAAGTTCTTGCTCTACTCCAGTAGTATTGGTGCAGAAGAAGGATGGATCATGGCGCATGTGTCCGGATTATAGGGAGCTCGACAAGCTCACTATTAAAGATAAGTTTCCCATTCCTACCATTGATGAATTACTGGATGAATTGCATGGATCAATTTACTTCACCAAGTTGGATCTTCGTTCAGGATATCATCAAATCAGAATGAAGACTGAAGACATTCCAAAAACAACATTTAGAACTCATGAGGGTCATTATGAATTTTTGGTCATGCCTTTTGGCCTTACCAATGCACCTTCTACATTCAAGGTTTGATGAATTCCATTTTCAAACCCTTCCTTAGAAAATTTGTGTTAGTATTTTTTGATGATATACTAATCTACAGCAAGTCTTGGAAGGATAATGTTGAACATGTTGACAGGGTGCTACAACTATTGGAGGAGAAACAATTATATGAAAAAAGATCCAAATGTTTCTTTGGAGTACAAGAGGTAGAATATCTGGGTCATATTGTATCTCATGAAGGAGTTAAGGTATACCCTAGCAAAATTAAAGCCATTAAGGAATGGAAAATCCCCACATCCATAAAGCATCCACGAGGATTTCTCGGGTTGACAAGGTATTATCGCAAGTTTGTTAAGAATATTGAGAATAGTAGCACATATAACAACATTATTAAAGAAGATGATGATAAGAAAAAAGAAGATTCAGATTCCAGAAGCAACAAAGGCCTTCGAACATCTTAAAGAGGTAATGTGCCAAGCACCGGTCTTTGCTACACCGGACTTCACAAAAACCTTTATTGTGGAATGTGTTGCTTCAGGAAATGGAATTGGTGTTGTTTTAATGCAAGATAAAAGACCCATTTCTTTTGAAATTCATCCAATCAAGAGAAAGTTTTTACACAAAGCTATTTATGAGAAGGAAATATTGGCAATACTACATGCACTTAAGAAATGGCAACTATACCTAATGGGAAGACACTTCAAGGTAAAAACGGATCATGATAACCTTAAATATTTTTTAGAACAAATAATATCCTCTGAAGAGCAACAAAAGTGGGTCACAAAGATGTTGGGTTATGACTTTGAAATCATCTACAAAAAAGGGAAGCAAAATGTGGTGCAGATGCACTCTCAAGAAAGGATGAGGATGTGGAAGCATTGTTGTGCGCCATTTCTATTATCCAACCATATTGGATAAATGAAGCAAGGGAGGAATGGAAGAATGATGAAGAAGTGTGGGCACTTACTCAAAAGTTACAAAAAGATTCCAGTACTTCTGATACATTTAGCTGGAAAAATGATTTGTTATTGTACAATGATCACTTATACCTCTGTAAGAATTCCCAACTCAAAAAAAAGATTCTTATGGAATTGCACACTTCTCCCTTAGGAGGGCACTCAGGATTTTTAAAAAGTTACCACAGGGTTAAGAAGGAAATTTTTTGGGATGGCCTTAAATCGGATATTCAAAAGTTTGTGGCGGAATGTTTGCTTTGCCAACAAAATAAAGCGGAAACAATTAAGACGTCGGGTCTATTACAACCTTTATCCATTCCAAGCCAACGTTGGGAGGAGGTTTCAATGGATTTTATCATAGGTTTACCCAAGTCTGATGGAAAGAGTGTCATCATGGTAGTTGTTGATAGATTTACCAAGAATGCACAATTTTGTGCATTATCACATCCATTTAAAGCCAATACAGTTTCTATTGCATTAATGGAAACAATTCAAAAGCTACATGGAAACCCAAAGATTATTGTAAGTGATAGAGATCCCATTTTCACTGGAAATTTTTGGACAGAATTATTTTCTTGTCTTGGTACTCAATTAGCTCATAGCTCATCTTATCATCCTCAATCTGATGGGCAAAACTGAGATAGTAAACAAATGTTTGGAAGGATATCTTCGTTGCTTTGTATCTGATAAATAGACACAATGGGTCAAATGGTTTCCTCTGGTTGAATGGTGGTATAACACTTCCTTCCATACAACAACAAAAATGACCCCATTTATGGTACTTTATGGATATCAGCCACCATCCATCACATCATATTTAAGAGAAAATTCTAAGGTTCAAGCAATGGAACATCACATCGAGCATCAACAACAAGTCCTCCAACTCTTAAAGGATAACCTCGTGTTGGCACATAATAGAAATGAAACAACAGGCTGATCAACATCGCAACGAAAGAAGTTTTGATGTAGGCGATTGGGTATTCTACGGCTACAACCATATAAACAAATGTCCCTCAAGCAAGCTAAGAAGGATAATAAATTATCACCAAAGTATTATGGTCTGTACAAGGTGTTGCAAAAGATTGGTACTATGGCATACAAATTGGAGCTTCTTGCAGCGTCTCAAGTGCACCCAGTTTTCCAAGTTTCATGTTTAAAGAAGGTTATAGGTGATAAACTCCCAGTTCAAAAAATATTGCCAGAACTTGACGAGGAAGGAAAAATTATATTGGAACCGGAAGAAGTCACAGAAAAAAGAACTCGATAGCTACGAAATCGATCAATTTCGGAGTACCTCATCAAGTGGAAGAACTTATCCGTTGAAGATTCCACATGGGAGGATGAGACTTTTATACAGAAGCATCCAGAACTACTCAAGCGTTGAGGACAACACTTTTTTGAAGGAGAGGGGCATGTTAGGTCCCTATAATACTAATGATTACCCCATTACTATTGTATTTGTATCCCTTATTAATATTGTTGTGCCCCTATTATCCCCATATTGTTATTATTGTGCCCCATAAAATCCCTCTATTGTTATTTTTGTGCCTTTATAGTATTATTGTTAGGTTGGCTGGGTTATATTGTGACTCCTTAGACTCCTATATATAGAAAGGAGGTTTTGTCATTTGAATCATCAACGAATCATTCATTTGTGTAATGTAAAGGAGGTTGCCCCCTCGAAGAGGCCGAATTCTAAGGCGTTGATCTATCTTTTATATCTTTTTGTGAGCTGGTTTCATAACACTTAATGGAAATTTCTTCGAATCCGAAGATAGGTTTTCACTATTGATCTTTGATCAGGTGATTCCATGAGTGTTCGACATCAGCTTCGTTTTCACTTTCACAGATTGTACTATCATACCTTGAGGACCATTTTCATTATTAATGGTTTCTCTCGTGCTTGTTAATGGTCCACATCATTGGCTGGTAATCAGGTGGTTTTCTAGCATGTTTAACTTTGACACATTCATTCACATGTTAGAATTCATACTTTGGTCGGGTGGGATGGAGCGCAAGACCCTGAGTCTTGTCTGATATGACTCAGGTGCGTGGAGTTATGTAGTATTCATGATCATACACATGTTGTTGATATATGGATGGCTGTGACCATACTTTGGGACTTTATATATATGATGATGATCCTTATATATTGGATGGTTTGCATCCATGCCTTGGATGTTAGATTTATAGATGATCCT